>JACXIL010000255.1:0-486093 GCA_014737365.1 Bombus soroeensis | reverse complement strand
TTTGTATGAAAATTTATCTTTTCCGTTTATGTACATAATTGCGGGTTGCGTTGCATAGTTATATATATATATGTATTTATTTAATTTGTCAAAACATTTTATAGAAGTTACGCTCACTAATTCAGAAATAATTTCTGATTCACTTCTAAAACTTTAGTATTTTGACATTACACATTAATAACATTAACAATCTGGAATAAAAACATAATACTTGTGTCTGTTACAGAAATAAAACATGGTTTATAGCAATAAGCACAAAATAGTTCTACAAGCAATTGTACATGAAGGTCTTTTAATTGAAAGTAAAATACAGGACTTAATTATTAAATTATTTGGTAAGTAAATTCTTATGTAATGCCAAATCCAATTCATATTTTTATGTATCTATTTTATTGTATCTGTATAAATAAAACTGTATATTTTAGGTGATAATAGAGTATCAGTAATAATAAGTCAAATAAATGAACAATTGCAGCCTTTAAACATGTTAATCAAAAAAGCACAATGTGAAATTACAGGCAAATTATATTGGGTTCTAATAAGTACTAGGCTTAATGAAGTAACCAGGTATATGTTTTAGTAATTGTTAATATATCAAAATTCAGTTTTGCATAATTGTTTTATGAATATTTATAATCATTTAAGATGTTTAACTTATTTTTTTTTTTAAATTGGCCTATATACTGTTAAGTCAAATTGAATGAACTTACAAATAAGTTATGATGTCTTTATTTTACTTTCATGATTTGTTAAGTAACAGTATATGTAGAAATTTTGTATGAAGTTTATTGATATTCATGATATCTTCTAGGTACCAAACTGAATTTTCGAAAGAACAATTGGCCCTGTTAAGGATTATGTTTTCTGAAATTATAACATCACGCAATGGATGCATACAAAGTACAATATGTTTAAATTTATGCTCTTCGTTAGATATAAAAATGTCAAAGTCAAGTGCTGAAAAATTTCTGGAGGATATAGTTAATAGAAAATGGTTGATTTATAAGGTATTGATAAAAATTCAAAATACATTACAGTATTATTTAATTAATTTTATATTTTTATTATAGGATGGTTATTACTATATGGGTGTAAGAAGTATAACAGAATTAATGCCATATTTTAGAGCTACATATGAAAGCAATTTAAATACCTGTTGCCTTTGCAAACAAGTTATTTTTCATGTATGCTATTCCTATCTAATATGCCTTTTGCCTAATATGTGAGAAATTTCAACTTAATATTAATAATTTTTATTGATTAGGGCGAAAAGTGTACTAATTGTGATACCTTCTTTCACTTATATTGTTTGAAGAAATTCACTATGGTCCATACTCATGTTAACTGTCCCAATTGCAGCACAGTTGTTTCAGACATTGATCTATCTGGTAATATTATTTTCATTTTTACTTTTTATAAAAATGAAATTAACGAAAATAAAAATAAAATTAATGAATATGTAGGTATACAAGATGACTTAGCAGTACCAGAAGAAGGATATGAGTGAAGTAAAAATACAATAAGAAGGTTTAAAAAACAAAAACTAGAAAATGCGAAATGTTATTTTTGTAAATAAATTTTGTACTATTACAAATACTCTTAGTATTCTATACAATACACGTGTATATATAATACATTATATTTACAAATATGTATAGTAAAATAGTATAAATCAGTTTGTAAATGCTTTAAGTGTTCTGACATTTTTCAAATTTTTCTCTCAAGTATTTGAGACCAGCTGCTATACTTGCTTCATCTATACTCCTATTTTGTTTCATCTGATTTTGCACTGTATTATTAGAGTTGTATTGTTTCGAGTCAACTGACTGAACAAAATTATTCTGATTTATTGCTTCAGTCAAATTATTATGCTCAGTATTGTAATCATTTGTATTTAAGCTAGGGGGGAGTGGTATATCGTAAGAATCTATATTTATTTCATTACTGTTTTCTGTATCATTCATTTCATATGAATGAGATTTGTCATTATTATGAATACTTGAAACTGTATCAGCATTTTGAGGATTCAAATAACCAGCACTTCTAAAATTTTCATATACTGGTCCAAATTCAGTGACTCTTATTTTCCTACATTTATGAACCCATTCTTCCTGAGACATCTCATACCAATGAGTTCTTTTGCCTAGAAGTTCTCCTAAAGCTTTTATTTTATTTTCTTTTTCTATTTCTTTACCTCTTTCTATAGTCTGACTTTCACTATTTTCTTTTTCTTCAATTTTGATTAAATTCTCTTCTGCATTATGTACATTTCCTGATTCATTTTGATTAGATACATTATCATTATTTTCTCTAAACTCCTCTTCTACTACATCTATAGGCAATCCTGCTCTAATACGTTGTCTAATTTTAGCCGCTTTCAATCTGTTATGTTCCATTTTCTCCCTCAGTTCTTTCAATTCTTTTATCTCCCTCTGTTTCTTCTCTGTCTCCTTTCTTAAATTGAACAAATTCTCCTGTTGCTTGATTCTTTCTTCCTCATCTTGTGAAAATGCATAGTAACTAACACCATGAGTTCTAGCTTCATCAAATAAAATATCTTGGTAGTGTATATTTACTTTATCTGCTAGTTTCTGTGTTTGTTCCTCCCACTTTCTTCTCATAATTTCTATTTCAGGTTCTTTCTCTCTCTCAACATAGTTTTGGTTAATAATATCATTGGTTTTTGGATCAATTCCTTTTCTGGTTATAATTTGTTGTTTAATCAATTGATCCTTTTCCTGCATCAAGGACAAATCTTCGCGTAAACATTTTCTTGTACGTCCAAAACAATCCTCATATTCTACCCAGTCATCCTCATTTTCTAATATTGGGTCAGTTTTATCTTTTGGCAATGGTTCTTCCTCAGATTCATCCGATTTACTTGTAAAGTCAACAAGGAAATTCTCATTAGTAGTTCTGGATTTTTTTAATCGGTCATACAATCTTGCTTTTGCCTCCAACATTAATTTCGATTTTTTATGAGTATCAACATCCTCAATGTACTCCGGCATTTTTGAATTTTCCTTCGTAGACTCCTTTTCAATTTTCTTGGATTTTTTCTTTTGTAACTTTGATACTGTGTAATCTATTTCTGATTTCAATTTTGCCTCATTTACTTCATGCTGCTTTTTTAAAAGTTCCGCTTTTAAACCCACGAGGGATGAAAAATTTACATTAATCTTTTTCGCATTATTCATCATAAAATAATTTTGTTGACAAGTATTACTGTTTGTAATTCACTTGCATTTAGAAAATAGTGTACGCTGATTTTAAGTATTTCGGTAACTTGATACAAGTTTTCTCTGATTTGTGACTTTATTCCAGAGCACCTAGTGAAATAAATTAAATATTTTATTACGAATTGTTTTATCAAAAGTCAAAGTGAAACAACAATTATAGGTTATGATATTACTAACATTACCTTTGGGGTGTATTTAAATCATAAATTTTAATCTGTATAATTTAAAACAGATATATATATATAAAATAAGAAAATTTAATCTTATTTTAAGGAATCCTAATTTCAAGTAACTTATTTAATAGTTCCTAAGTTTTGTTTATATGAAAACTAACACGAATGACTCTTCCGAAGATCTCCATGCCAATATGTGAAATAGGTAACTACCGTTAGGAATACTATATATGTATATCATTGTTAGAATAAAAGAAATCGGAATTTAATTTAAAATTAAATTTAAAATTTAATTTAAAAATTAATTAAAATTAAATAATTATTATTGAAAAGAATATTTACACAAAATGTAGGCACATATTAATATTTAATATTATTTTAAGAATTCCGGAAATAAAAACACAAGAATAGAGTAATAAGGATTACTTCTCCTGGTTAAGAAAGTATAAACAAAAATAACTACGTGTAACTAATGTTAATGCTTGTAACTTTATATAAACAAAAAAATAATGTAAATTCTCAAGTTATATGTCAGTAAATTTTGTATATTTAAAATATGTATTACATATAATTTTATAATGTAAATTCTTCTGTTCAATATTCTTTTAATTTTCTATTCTCATGAATATTTAATATGGCAAAGTAATAAACATAAAATATATTTTGGAAAATATCCAAACGAAAATTGTTTCATGTTTCTCGATGTTTTATCTCATTGAAAATTCCATTAAAATATAATTGCATTTTACAAGCATAAATTTTCATTCTATTCAATTTCATTTTAGTAACATTATTTGTTAAATAAGATATGAATATAAATACTCATTATGTCTAGATTAATCTTTTTCACTATTAACAACAATTTTGATAATTAAATATTTTACTTTACTAAAAAATGTAAATAACAGAGTAACATTAAACGAGATTAAGGATGACTCCGCGATATACTCATTCCCTTATATATTACTTAAAATTCGGATCATTTTATGATACAATTTCATAGAATACAATTTTATTAGAATAAGCCCTAAAAAGTAACAAATTAAATGCTTACGTCATAAATATAAAATTAACGAAAAATTTAAAATAACAGTAAATAAAAATAAATTGGAAATCCTTTTTTGTAACACTCTAAGACATCAAGTGGTTATCTCAATGTATTAATCAATCATATAAAAACAGTGCTCAAAAGTTACAATATTTATAGGTACAAAGAAAAGCTTAAAATTATTATAATTTAATAAAGGATTAGGTAAATCTTAAATGAATAAATATTAAGACAAAATGATTTGTAGGGGTGCAAAACATTGGGGCCTTAGGCTCCATTCTTAAGAGCTGTATATATTTCATAAAAAAGTTGGTTTACTTAGTTGCAAAGTAAGCGTAGCACGTTGCTGCCTGTATTTAGGGGAATTACGGTTGTTAGAAGGATTTGATCCGTTGATATCTTGTCGCCACTCGTCAATCCGAAAATCGATTGTCGATTATCAAACTCATTCGAAACCTGAAGCTGCCGATCTGCTACTATGTTAGTTTAGTCGTGTAACTTGCAGACTTGCGAACACTAGTTAATGCAGCGAACACGTATTGCACGTTGGGCACCGGTAAGTGGTAAGTAATCACGCGGCGTTCTGTAGTATTTAGTTATTTATGTTTAACGAGTGGTTTGTAGTATTTAGTCATATATATACCACTTCCTATATGTAAAATATAGCAATAATAGTATAAAAATTAGTTTTTAAATATATCTTAGATATTCGTAAGACGAAATGGCACCCCGTAAGCCTGCGAAACATTCGGAGGCAGAGGTTGTAGAGAAAGCTGCGGAAGCCGGTGATGTGTCGCCCCCGAAGAAGAAAAAAGCTGTGGCGAAGGCTGCGAGTAAAAATGACGAGGAAAAGCAAATTAGGTTTCCGAGAGCTGCAAAATCAACTAAAACCGAGCAGACAGAAGGTACAGAAACGGCCACGGCGGTAACTAGGAACGCGAAAACAAAACCCAAGGCACCAGCTAAAACCGCCTCAGTGACTGAGAAACCAAACTCTAAAATCAAGTCCGCGCTGAAGAGGAACAAAGAAGCTGCGGAAAAAGGTGATACGAATCCAGTCAACGAGAAGGTGAAAAATGCCGAGGAAACTGAAACGAAAAAGACACGCGCTAAAGCCACAGCGAAAAAGGCGGGAATCAATGTAGACGAAGAATGTACGTATCTGAAATCTTTCTATAAGTTTGTAACATTATTGTTAATATGTGTTCTTTGAATGAGAATTTTCATATACGAAAAACTTGTTTGTCTTGTTTGTTAATTTTTACTGCTTATTTGATTTGTAAGGTAACATGGTGGTTACGCGGTAATTTTCGGACTCGCATTGGGAATGTGTATAATCACGAGGAAAGATATTAAAGTTTTTTAGTTTAAAATATATACATTGGCTACGAAAAATATTTATACCCCATATTATAGCATTTATATATTGATTAATTAGATCCAAGTATGTTAAATTTTGTGTTTTATAATAGTGTTTCCACATGACTAAAAAAAGTTGATATTGTGAAAATGAAATGTAGAAACTGTTAAAAAAATATTTCATTAGGAAATAAGTGAATCAACAAATACTTTGTACAGCCATTATAATTTTAGGATAAATATCCTTAACATGGAATTGTATGAAATTTTTAATAATTCATTAGGAATGTTCATTTAGTAGTTTATACATACGTGAAAACATTAAACATTGTATATAAAGACTGCAGGAGGAAGACATGATAAATCAGATTTTTTTATTTATATGGAATACATGATACACACATATCACCAAAACTATCTTTTTATTTAATTTAATTATGGGTTTTTTTTCAAAAACATTTACATGAAAAGTAATGGTTATCATATTTTAGGTATTAGGTATATCATTAGTTTTCTTTTATGTAACTTTATGGATTTATCATTTAGAAGGCTTATATCAGTGGACTTAATTAGTTGTTTCTCTATTTAATTCTTTGCGGAATGGGCTATCTGACTTTTGGGTGTACAAGATGAGAGGTTTTGGAATATTTTATAAGTGAAAGATACATGCCTCAAGATCACATTTTAAAAGTTATAAACTTTATTTTATGTTCATAAAATTTTTACTGTATTATAAGGAAAGGTTATGTAAGCAACTTATAGATAAAAATATAACTTAATTCCTTTAGAACACAAATTGTTTGTTTGAGACATACAGCGAAAGTCTGGCATTGTGAGTCAGAAATATGATATGGGGAAGACTAAGATCTAATATTTATGGAAGTTAATTCTAACAAGAAATAAGATTTATACAATGAAAACAGTTCAGTTTATTTTGAAAAAGTGCTATAGAAATCACATAGCAAGTCGCTATGTGTCTATAAGTACTAACATACCTCAGAGATTTAAGTGACTGTATGTCTTAACGTGTCTGTAATGTAAAAGGACTTTGGGTGGTTATTTAATAACACCAGTCTGCAAAGGATTAACTGTGCTATACTAAAATACATCCTTTTAATCACTAAATAACATCAAAATCAGGAAATCAACAGAACTGTACTTATTACTGTATATATCTAAAATTTATTATACGTGTATTAACATAATCATCATATATTCATTTCAGCTAAGGGAAAGTCAAAGGGAAAAGTCAAAAGAGAACCTGTTAATGAAAATGCTGAAAATTTAGAAGCACCAGCTACAAAAAAGAGAAAGCAAGCAAATGCTGAGCCAACATCAAAGGAAAGTAAACCAAAGGCAAAAACAACAAAAAAGAAGGTTGATGTACATGATGATACAAAAAATAAAACTTCTAATAGGGCTAACAACAAAGCTAAAGCTACTAGCAATAATGAGACTGAAAACGATGTTAAAACAGAAGATGATAAATCCAGAAAAGTAACAGCACCAAGGAAAGCAAGGGGTCGTAAAAATGAACCTAATTCAGATGATATTACAAAAGATGATGAGGAAGTGAAAGTAACAGAAAAATTTCACTCAGACTCGATACTTGTTACCTTCAGAACAGATACTAACAATGAAAGTGAAACTACTGAAAATAATGAGTCAGAATCAGCTCAAACTGCTAAAAAAGGACGGAATGTAAAGAAAAAAGAAGCACCACAAAAGAAACCTACTAAAATGCGTGGTAAAGCTGCTTTTAGTGAAGATGATATTGATGCAACAAAAACAGTGAAAGAAACACAAAAGAAAACAAATAAAGAATCAGTAGCTACTACAAAAAGAGGACGGGGGAAGAATGCAGACAATACAACTGCAGAGGAGAAGAAAATATTGAATTCGTCAGAAACATTAAATAGTAATAATATGCAGAACTCGTCAGAGGATAAGAGTAAAAAAGAAGATTCAGAAAAAGAAGAGGCAAAATACACCAAAATTTTGGGGTCACCCAAAAAGCTAGATGAAATACATCATATAAAGGATGAAATGGGTGAAAATAATGTAATGAGTACATCAGTACACGAAGAAGAAAATTAACAATATATGTTCTATTTTTACTTGATACGTTTCTTCGAAAAAAATATATCATTAATATTTTAATATATTTGATAAAGATACAAATGCTATGAGTATTTCTATGTCTAGAAATTCTAAAGAAATACATACATTGTAAAATTTGAATAATACATTTTGGTTATACATTGTTTCAAAAATGGTTATTTGTACTTTCTATAAAATATTTTACATATTATAGTTCCAGGAACTTCTTGTTAATATAATATTTTACGATTAAGAAAATGTTATTATAAAAAGTACATATAAACACTTCTTAGCATATTTAATAGTTCTACAATATTTAAAGCAGTTTATTTGTTTTTAATGGTAGAATTACTAGTGTAGAATGAAGAACAACATTGAACATTCCATCAGTCCCTTAATAATTAGTCATTTGTAACACCAGAATGCCAGTGTTACCTAATGATATGTTAAAAAAATACGTTTCTTAATTTTTTTACATTTCATTTAAAGATGAAAGAAAAGAAGAAAGCGTGTTTCTTGTTACAAACCATTTACATATAAGAAAATATATTTTGTAATACTTTACAATATTCTATGGTGTACTAAACAAACACACATTGTCATTCTAAAAAATACAATAGCGTTCCTTTTAGAATTTTATTATGTTTTATAATTATCAAGTAAGTACTTTCTGAAATGCATTGAAGAATGACAAACAAAAAAATGTGAGCAACCCATTTTACATTGCATTATTTTGAGTTCAATAAATATTTACATTTAGATTAATATGATTTGATTATGATTGTTTGTAACATTGACTTGTTTATATTATTGCATTTCCTTCTTTTGTGGTAAAGTTATTTTTAATGTTAGACAAAAATATATTATTACTGATAAAATATATTTTGTTTATATGCATTTTTTTGCAAATATGAATATAAATTATTAAACAAATTTTTGAAATTTTTAATCATAAAATCACGTGTATATGTGTTTATATATGCGGAGATTATGGACAAAGTAATGTGAATATATTCATAAAATAATTATCTATTATCATTAACAAGAAATAATTTGAAATGTTTCTACTTTAATAATCAACAGTTAAGAGTTTTTACGATAAATGAGAATTTACCATTTACGATATTTTCACTTTTTCTTTTAGTCAAAGATTATTTTGCATTACTTTTAAGACTTTCAGTAATTATTATAACTGTAACTGCGTAGATTAACGTAACCTATAATAATGTGTTTCGAATAATAATTTGCACGTGAATACTTCCCCAATTACAATTTTATTTCTTAATTTTTATTCTTTTTTGTTTTGACAAATGTAAATATGAAAATAGACGTAAATATATGCAGAAATATATATGTATGTTATCTTTATTATTAATATTTGTATTAATAAACTTTTTAATAAGCATAGCAATATGCAAAACTTTGTAATAATGTACATTTCAAAAAATAAAAAGGGTATAGCCGGTTATCAATTTGTGAAATTCAGGCTTAATTTTAAACTAAAAAAGATTGTACTGTAGAATTATTTCAATGTTCGCGCCAAAGAGTTAATTTCAGTTTTATTCTATGTTCCTAGTAAAGCTACTATAATTTATTTACTGGAAAACTGATCGATTCATTATAAATATGTATTGTTCCACAATTTTTAGATTTTTTAAAAAGAAAAGAGCTTGATTTAGTTTATTGTTTTTCTTCTGATTACAAACTTTTACAGTGATTTTGCCAAAGGAAAGCGTTTCTCAAAAGCAGAGATTTCAGAAGCCATTTTGCCTCTATTTCATCATGTAGTTCTTAATGTTTGTC
The DNA here is from genome assembly GCA_014737365.1 of Bombus soroeensis. Classification (NCBI taxonomy): domain Eukaryota; kingdom Metazoa; phylum Arthropoda; class Insecta; order Hymenoptera; family Apidae; genus Bombus; species Bombus soroeensis. The sequence continues at coordinate 476,371 of JACXIL010000255.1, read as the reverse complement.
TCGCGCCAAATTTAAATTGTAGATTGCTACAATGCATGTTCTCATTGCATTCTTTTCACACAACGCCTTCGGCACTCTTTTCCTCTTTTTTTTACTTACTACTTTACATACATATCTCGACATAAAAGCACGAAATTACGAAACTTAATTTAATGACAAAAAGAAAATACAATTATAGAAAATTAAAAGCTGCCATAATGCATCCATCAAGAAGTTAGTGATTTTACCTAATACTTCTTATATTTTTCCACCATCCATGTTCACTGAAACATCATCGATTTTACATAAAAAGTAATGTATTTTTTATTAATGAAAAAGAAAAGAATTGGCAATTTTACGTTCAAAAAATAAGAAGCTTTGTGGATGCTCCTTAGTGATAAATTCTCGGAAAGATGGCGCTCGATTAATGGAATGCCCGCGCGTAAAGATGACGTAGTGCTATCTATAAGATTGTAGTAACTTAAAACGTTCTCCGTTGTGGATCAAGGAAGCAGTGAGAAACAACGGCGGAAGTGGGGATCGTGCGCCATTTTCTATTTTTGTATAGCAGTGAACTAGTGTTGTATGTGTACATTTTGTGTGATAAATCGATGGATTATTAAATAATTGACGGAGGACGTGCCGATGTAATGAAATGATATTCAGTAACACGTGCTTCGAATCTCACGCGATCAATTATTATTTTGCGTTCATCTTCTGCATAACCCGTGCGTAAAACTGTAGCCCTCGTTCAGCACGTAAACACTTTTTCTTCATTTCTCTTTTGAACGAAGTGAGAGTGGCCACGGAGAGCCATCGGTATTAGAACTGTTACCTGGTCGAGTCGACGTTTAAAACTGTATGGTTTGACTCCCCCCCCCCAATCGCGGAATCCTTTCCTCGCTTTTAAAGATAAAACTTGAGGGATAGAAAGAAAAACCAGTCTGTGATACTAAACAGTACTAAGGTATAGAAAATAAACTAAACAATTAGATATATACGTATGTATGGCGTATGAGACGTAGATAGATCTCACATAAAAGATCTAGAAAAAATAAAGTCTGTATAGTGTGTGCTGTGAATTTTACCTTACTCGAAGGATAAACGTGGTAAAAAGCAGAATGTCTCAGGATTCTGTGACAAATGACAAGCAACTGCCAACTCCTAAAGATAAAGGTATGAGATCGTCTAGTTTACATTCTACTACGTTAATTATATGTTTCTATATGTATACGTGTATGTATGTATATATATTGTATGTATGCATCCTTATATATGTATACATGTACATACGTATATATACATATGTATATTTCATTATTATTGTATCACTTTATATGTATTGCATTCATTTTAGTATTATATATATATATTATTGTATCATTTTATATGTATATATATATATATATATATATATATATGTATACACAATACACACACATATAAATGATCTATAAGAATTATTTCTTTTTTAGGTTTATGTTCAAATTATGATTGTAATTTGATGAATTTTATATGTTAAAATAACTTTTAATGTCTACTTTGTTACTACCATTGTAAGATTTATGCCATCGTAACATAGATGTTATTGTGCAATGTTTTTCTGTTTTTAATGAAAAGTAAGATATAATAATGAAACATTTAAGTTATGGTAAAGATAGGTATATTTTAATATTTGTACTTACAAATTTTTATTATCTCACTTTTAAAACTAATTGTACGTATTTATCACATGATGTAGTTACAAAACATATTCTTTTTTACTGTAATTTATTATTAAAGCAGAAATTATATCTAAATTTTGATGAAAATTTGTTTGGGTGGTAAGAATAGTAATACATATTTGATTTTCTTTGAAATTCGTTTGAAAAGTTCACTTTTATATATATATATATATATATATATGTATATATGTATGTATGTATGTATGTATGTATGTATGTGTATATATAAATTATTGGAATTAATATTCTGTGTTTTGTGTATGGAAATATCTATGAATAGCTTGTAATGGAAAAAAAGGTTGATTTCTTATTAGTAATGTTATAGTTTCAGAAAAGAATATTTAAACTTTGGTTATTTGATTACATATTGCTTGTTCATATGTTTAAAAATAAAAAATCATATAGTGAAAAATATAGTAACTATAGTAAATATAGTAATATGTGGTATTATAATAAGAAATTTAGATAGTTTTATTTATCGCACAGCTTTTTTAAAATTTATATAGATAAATACTGATGTAGTATCTATAACATGAATGTATAATAATGTATGTATATTATCAAAGAAGACACAATATTTGTTAAAGATGTTAATATTAATTTCATGGTATTGAAAATTAAGTTATTTATATATTCTAAATTAACAAATATAATTTGTGTATCTAACATACAATCATAATAATATTAAAACGTTATGTAAATGATATAAATAATAACATAATGTGATAGGTATATATGCAAAAAATTCATAGTTACAAAATAAACAGGATATTTTATGATGTACAATATTTTTTTTTTAATTCATTCAGTACAGTATCGTTTTTAAGTATTAACTATATCAGTATTCATTTTCTAACTTTTATTTTAAATATTATTGGTAATGACAAATATGATAATAATTATTGTGCCAAAATGATCTATTTAAAATTAAATAGATATATGTAGAAATATCTAAATATTTATTTGTCCAGAAAATATCAGTTACAAATTACGTTCAAACGTACCTACAAATAAAACCAGTAAGACATAGGTTGACAATAACGTTCTCAGGGACATACTTGATTGGATTGTAAACTCTGTCCGCCTAAAAACCAGCTGCCGGTTTAGTCAGTTTGTATCGTGCTGTACGACGTGTAGTATCTATGAAAATTTAAGAGTTTCGTTTCTAAGGCGTGTTACATGAACGTAAACGCAATCAGAAAAATTCGACAAATTAGAAGAGATTAAAAAACAATAAGCTTCATTCAATAGTGAAAAAATCATATGAATCGATCAAAGTTATACATTACCGACATATAATTTTACATTTCTTTATTTCTTACCGTTTCCGTGTTAAGTTGGTTTGAAACGGTAGTTCTTCGTCCGTCTCGTCCTTCGTTGATAAATATTTGTTCGACTACTTGATACGGTTTCAACCAACGAACCAGCAGTATCAATAAAAGTATAAACGAAATAAATTCGGAGAATTAAAATGAAACTAGACAACACACGCCGTGTTACTGTTATTTCGAATTGGTATCGACGACCAAGAAAACGTCCGCTGGTAGGACCAACAGGATCGCCTCTGTTAGATGTGACTCTAGCTATGCAAACAAGGCCTTTTCGATGGTCACGCAAAAATAAATCTGCTAACATTACAAAACGGGTTACTTTTCGTAAGTACTTCTGCAGTGAATAGCCAATATCTTATTTTGGAATTAAAGATTGGAAAGAATCTATCACATCACGCGTTCAAATCTTCTCTAAGTCCAACACCAATGGCGGAACTTAAAGTTCGTTATTCTGTATCATTTGTACACAAATTCAAGTGGTTCGATAGTTTTTAATGGCTATTAAGTAATTCAAAAGTTATTATATACTATAAATTTTATAAACTTATATTTGAAATATCTTTTTAGCTAATCAAATACAAGTTATATTTATAGGTACCTTAATACTTACAATAGTTATTATAACAGATATTGGCACATACCGTTATTTTTCAAAGAACCATTTTTCTAGTAGATTCCTCATTTCATCTTCATAATATCAAATTTTTATAGTTATGTGAAAATATATATTAATTACATGAAATTTAATATATTTAATTAATATGTTAAATGCTATAATAAATACAATGATGTGCAAATGTGTAGTCACTGTATATGGTAGTTTAATTTTGTTTTTAATACAGAATGAAAAAAACAGATAAATTGATATATATGTAATAAAAATATATAACTCAATTTAAAAAAAAATACAGATGCCCTTGAAATCTTTGAAACGCCTCTACTTCCGGTGCAACCGTATGTACCACGTGATGCATCATATATAGAATTCATTTAATTTTGTGTAACGAAATTTTCTTCTATCTCGTATAATTTTGACGTTATAACTTATGTATCATATCATGTCAGATTATATTTTAAATAAAGAAAAATTGTAGATTTTTCATAAGATCAACAACTGCTTGTACTTAATAATAATTTTGCCTGTGAATATATGTATGATACGAACTATATACAACAGAATATTATTAATGTTTTATTTTTAACATTCTAAAGGAGGAAGTGTGTGTATAAATAGATAATACATAAATTTATATTCCTTATTTTAACTGTTTTTCAGGAGATGAAGCAATTATATCTATGTCAGTGGCTGGGGAGGTAACCGACACTTCAATTATGGAAGTAGGCCGTTCAAGACCTCAATTCCAATATTCCCGGGTACGATGTGTACTTTTATTATTAACTTACGAAATATTCTACCGAAATGTCATTTACGATTAACTTCTTAAGCGGATACACCGGATATATTCGCCACAGCAAGTTGCTTGGGCCTAGCGGATACACATACATTCCCGTTTATATATTGTATTAGGACACCTGCTAGTTCCATATGAAACGTGTCAATTAATAAGTACCAAGAATTAATCGATTAGAATTTTATATTCATGCGACATTTCATATGTAAAAAGCAAATATTTGTTAAAACTGCTTGTAAAAACATAAATAATATACTAAATTATGATAATTGTGTATTGACCTTCACAGTTTTGTAATTTAAATTTTATTGAAAAATTTTAAGACGATCTGTAATCAGCTATAACATGCATGGAGTTAAAATTCCTAATATTTATGAACAGGGATGTATATCTATCGCAGCAAGATAATTATATGGTACGTTAATGTTAAGAAAAGCTATCCGCTTTTGTCAGCCAAATGTAGAAAGTTTAGTGGTTCAATTTAAACATTTATGTTTACATTTTGTATCTTTTTACAGCGTGTGTTATTATTATTCAGAAATATTGGCACCAATACTTTGCTTAATGACTCGATTACGAAAGTTGATCTCATCTTTTCGTATCATTGATTTTGAAACATCCATATAAAAGATTAATCTATAATATTAAAAATTTAGAATTTAATTTAAAATTATAAATTATTGAATAATTTTTTAATATTTTATATACTACTGTACCATAACATGAACCAGTCAGAAGTCAAACTGATTAACTCTATCAAGGTCAGTCATTTAGTTCCTAAAGAATTAAGTGTACATATAGTATACTATATATATATAAGAGGTATTGAGTGGCACATTCAACTGCAAATATCACTCCAATTTGCTAATATTCTTCCCCACTTAAGAGGTTAAATATGTATCGTAGATTAGATTTTTCGATAAAATAATAATTCATGGACTAATCTACAGGAGGAATTAATGCTGATAAAGAGTTTGCCATTATCTAAGAGGAGACCTGACTTCTTAAATACCTCATATAATAAGTATGTTTATAATACTACATAAATTCTATTTAATACTGCATAATATCTATTTATATTATTTCTATTGTTTTAACATATTTTTTAATTTTATAGTTATTTCTTGTGAATTATGTTCGCTTATTTTTTCTATCCTTGTTTTATAAAGTTCGCGTGGTGTATGGGATCCTGAACGTTGGCATTCGGATAGGAAGCGAAGTGATACACCACCGAAAGACGAAAGAACTGGACGTGGTGATCAAGTTACTGAAAGTCATAATAAACGTCGCAACGGAGATCCAAGAGAACGAATTCGTAAGGAACAAGACGGCATAGTATTGAGTCCTCAGCGTAGAAGTTTTAATTCAGGTTGTTTTGTCAACGTAAATCAACCTTCGAATCGACGTCCTGAGAGTCCAATAGGAAAAACAGAGGTCGTGGTAATTTATTTAAAAAACAACTATTATAGAGAGATATTAAAGTTACTAGAATTATAATAAAATGCATGACAAAATATTACTTACAGGTTAGTCATAGGGAACCTGTTCGTCGAATTGGGAGCGGCAGGATTTTAACTCGCGATATATGGGACTTCAGACCTGAGAATGAGAAACTGGAACCTGCTTTTCGGTCTGGAGCAAGTGGTGGTACTTCTATGCGTGATCGTGACAACAGGGATACTCGCGATGGAAAGGATCGGGAAAATGCAAGGGAAAGAGATCGTGATCGTGATAATTTGCGTGAACGGGACGAGAGGAACGAACGGTTTGAGCGAAGATCATTTGGTCGTGACTATGGTGATAGGGATAGGGAACGCGATCGAGATAGAGCAACTGAACGGAATGATCGTAATCATCAATCAGAACGTGATAAGGATCGTGGTCGCGAACGAAGATTCAGTAATGATCGTAGGCGAACATATAGCGAAAATCGTTGTGATGCAGATGAACCAGAATGGTTTAGTTCCGGACCGACATCCCAGCATGATACCATTGAGTTAAGAGGTTTTGAAGACATACCTGAAGAAAAAGCGGTGAATAATAGCAATAGCAATACTAAGAACAAAAAACAAACTCCGGTACAGAAGAAGCGCGGGAAAAAAAGTTCGTTGGAGAAAGATGGAAAGCAAACTGAAAATTCAGCGGGTCCGAAAGGACGAAGTACACCGACCGCGATGGATCAACCTATAAACGTTGTACCTGCTCCTCATTCGCCAATCTCAGAACAAAACGAGTCGACGTCTCTCGCGCAAAAACCGAATCACGATTCCAACGAAAGCGCTGTGACCGAACAAAGTTGCGAAACAACAGATAGTTCTAGCACCGCTAATCAGAATCAAGAAAATAGTCATCCTGATTTTAATCTAGATGAATTCTTGAAATCTGACACATTCCCTGGCGTACCTGGACTTTTAACCGTAAGTCTGTCTCATTTTGTATTTATGTAAAATGATATAGTATTTAATAATTTAAATAAAACGATGAGTATTAATAAAATTATATTTTATTTATACAGAATGGAGTTGGCTCAAACGGAGGTTCTTGTTCCCGATTTAGTCAGTGGTTTAAGAGGGAGAGTCCTGTTCAACAAGTAGATAGTCGTAGAACTTCTATACAAGATGATATATTGAACAATCTCCTTAATGATATTACTGAACCAAATATCCAGATTCCATCAGTGACCGAATCTAATACATACTTTGCTCCCATTTCTCCTGCTAATACAACGGCAACAAACAATACTACATCCACTACTGGTGTAAAGCTGCTGGAAATGCTACAACGTGGTAACAAACCAAGTCAAAATGGACAAGGGGATGCAGCTAGCACTGTCATACCGATGATGAAAAGTTCATCTATTAAAGATATGGGTGAGAATTCCTACTATTAATTTTTTATTATTATAACAAATAGAACACTATATGCTTGATTGAACATTTTTTGCAGAAGTTGGTGGAAAAGTTGTGCACAGTCTCGAAGAGTTGGAAGCACGTATGCGAGGTGGCGCTCCTCCACCTACGTCTTCGACTGATCAACCTCGTGTAAATAAGACTGAAGAAGATCTTTCTGCGTTTAAAAAATTGGTAATATTATGTGTATTATATATACAATAAATTACATTACAATTTTATCCTATTGTTTTTATATATAATTTATTTATAATTTAGCTTGCTCAAGTAACTGGGGGACAGGCTATACCAGCGGCGAACGGTCCTATTTCTCAAAAACAACCTGTGACATTAATACAAGTAATATAATCTTTTTATTTGACATCAAAATTGCACAATGTTTTCTTACATTCGAGATAATGTGTAATTTTCTGTAGTTGCTTAACTCACAATTGAAAACACAACCAATTGCCCCCCAACAATCGGTCCCAGAACCAATGCATGCTACAACATTTAATCACGCTGGTTCTGTTGGACCAACTCAGCACCCACATCAGGCACAAATGCAGCACGAAAATCTAATGAAAGTATTACAAATTCAACAGGTTTGTAAGAAATGTTATTTCTAACTCAAAGAAAGAAAAAGGAGAAAGGTAACGATATTCTTCAACATTGACTATTTTTATAGCAACAACAAAAACAACAACAGCAGCAGCAGCATTCAGACATGTTGTCTATGATGATGGGTGGTCAACGAATGTTAGGTATGAGTCCAGTTCCACCAGAAATGCAAATGATGTTGAGTAACGCTCCAACAAGTCAGGAACTCCTCCAAAGACCAGAAGCTCAAGCAATTATTCAAGGTCTTCAACAAGGAGAGATAACTAGACAACATCTTATACAGCAACTACAGGTTTGCTTGTTTAACTAGAAAATAAATTTATGTTTGAATCTGTTTTTAATATATTAATCTACAGTAATGATAATAATATGTGAAATAGAATCCAGCCATGCAACATCGTCACAGAGAAGTTCTAGTAAACATTTTGAAAATGTATGGTGGTACTACGCCGCGTACAATAAGTCCGCATCCTAGTGCACCCACTCCTCAAGATCATATCTTGCAACAGATGTTGTATCAGCAGCAGCAACAAAGGATTCCATCCCCTATGAACAATGGTAAGTTATACCTATTGTTTGTTTTAATAGAATTTGTAGTAAAAGGGTTTATGTTGATTACTTTTATACGTTTTTTTACATTAGATAGGATTCACTTGTTCATTTTATTTCAAACTAAAATTTTTTTTAATAAAATCTGAAACTCTTTTTATAATTATTTCTAATGCACAAATTTTCGTTACTATACAATTAATATGAAAATTGTACGATCATTATTTTTATTATTAAGCACATTTTTCATAAAGTATATTGTAATATTATAGTATAACTATGTATGTTACTGTTTGGGATGCAGCTTATTGTCCACCTTCAATAATATCTCCAAATTTGACTGCTAGCCCCAGTACATTAATAGTACAGCATCCAGGTAGAATATAAAAAATAATAACTTTTTTTTATTTTGCTATTCTTTTGCTTTGTGGTAGTAATAATAAGTAAACCGCATACAAAAAGGAGGGAGTGATCAAATACTTGATATAAATTATTTTAAAGAAATTGTAATTTTGTTCTTTACAACAATTCTCTAAACTTATTAGGACAGTGATCTGTCTATTTGTGTAGTGTTGTCCATTTAAAGCATGCTTGATATTTTATTATTTTTAACAGTGATGCAACATAGGGTTCCTTCACCGCGGGAGATTGTCATGCATGCTCAATCTATAATGCAAAGTGCTTTAATTAAGAAAAAGTTGGAGGAACAACGTGAAAACTTCCGGAAACGACAGGATCAACAGCAACAACAACAACAAGCTCAACAAAGAGCGTCAAGCCCCGTTAATTCGCCAGCAAAGCAGACCATGAGCCCAACGCCACTTGCTTTTACCCCGACGTCAGTGTTACGTAAAATGACTGCTGATAAGGAACCCGAGGGTGCGAATCAGTCTAATCATCAATTAGAATCGAAATGCTTATTTTCATCTACAGCTAATGAGAATCGTAATAACATATTTAATACCAAAAAAAATACTTACATGCAACAATCCGCTTCTTATGATAATACAATTGAACTTACTAATCATACAAAGCATGGTAGTATGTCTGGGACTGAAGCTTCGAGAAATTTGCAGGAGATCGATAATAATGGCAACAATAACGTAGACATAGAAGAATCCGCGTTAAAAGACAAATACACTTCTTCTTTGCTACAACAAAAAGATAGGAGTAATAATTCGAACCTAAATAAGACTGAGGAGAATAGGCTTACTTATGAAAAATCATTAAAAGAAAATACCGATAAAGAATCGACCCTAAATGATGCTAATAATAATAGCCCTCTTATTCTTGACAAACTGTTAACAAAGCAATTCGAGATTGAAACGATAATAGTCGATAATAATAATATATTAAGAAACACAGAGGAAAACAAGATAGCAATTTTATAGAATGATGAAGTTGTTACTTAAACCACTCGGTATTTCGCGAATTTCATACATAAAAAGAATTCATAAGTTTGTGACTATTATCCGATGTGTAACATTATTTTTTTTTTATTTTTGTATTAAAATGAGGAATGATAATTTTGTTTTCTTTTCTTTCTTTTTGCTTGACACCTTTAATGTGTTTGAGATTTAATTTGTCTACATTTTGCTGCATGTTATACACGAAAATGAGTCTTTTAATTTCGAATATAAATATTAATCCTACTTTAAAAAAAAATGCAAGAAATACCAACTAGTAATATAAATTACATTTTCCTTCATAGACTAATATATGAACATATTACAAAAGAAAAATATGTTGAAATAGTTTTATAATAAAACACTTTATAAATATATTTCATGCTTTAAGTTTTTCTTTACATTTTCATTCTTCCTTTAATGGAATGCTTTGAGATAATTTTATATTTTAATGCATGCGCTTGAGATTTTGTAACTTTCATCACTTGATATGGTTAAAGGAATTGTATGTATTTAAAAACGGTATTTATGTAAAAGTTAAAACAAATTAGGCAAAGTATAAATATTTTTTTTCATTTTCATACACAATTTAAATGAAATGAAGCATATTAACAATTCGTATTTTTCTTTAATCCTTGTTTATCGTTTTATTTTATTTGTTAATGAATCCAAAAATAAGAAGACTTATGATCTTAGCTTGACAAAATATGTTTTTAATCATATATTTCATCGTGTATTGAAATGTGTCATACATATGCAATACTAATGAAAAACAGTTCTTTTTATCAGGTTGTATATGTAGGTTGTACAATATTCGTATATATAGTAAAAAAGTGAAAAATCAAGTTCCTAATTTGTCTAATTTATTTTTTTTAATTTTATATAGGAAATAGTAGCGATCCATCAAAATTGACGGCTCAGTCACAGACATCACAAATGCAGCAAATGCAGTCTGCAGTTCAATTACTGACACAAGGAGTTCTATGTCGACACAATACCTTACGACCACAGTCTGTCCAGTCTACATGGTCAAATCCGACTATTAAGCAACACCCAGGTATGTGAAACATTATAAAAATGTTTTGTACCTTGTAACATCTATTTTAAACTTGTTAGAATCAATATTTAATATCTATATTTCTCTTAACTATCATAGGTCGACCAATAGTAAAAGGTGGTAGTGGTAGTGGCAATGGAAGTAATCAATTCCAATACAGTGCAAATTCAGATTTTCAACAGCAACAACAACAGCAACATAGAACGGTTTCAAGCGTGTACGGTAATCCCGCACGCTCCAAACATACCATGACTAGTTCTATCCCACATCATAATGTTCCACAATACAATGTTGCTCAGAATTCGATGATAAATCAGAGGTCAAATAGCATGAATAATCAAATGAAGGTGCAGCAAGCCCCTTCACATTTAGCTAACATGCAACATCAACCGCCGCAACAACAACAGCGGATTCTTAACTCACAAATGCAAATGGTTTTAAATCAAAACTACAATTCCAATCGTGCAGGTAATTATAAGTTGTGCACAAATTGATATAATTAAGAATAGAAATTTTACAATTAATAAATATTTTATAGTTTACTAATAAAAGTTTTTCGTTTTTGCTACACATAGAGTATTTCTTCATTTTGAAACAATTGCATTAATTTTGTTATTCTAAAATATTTTCAGGTGTTTACCTCTTCTCTAATCAAATTGCATGCAATGGTGTTCAGAAATTGGAATAATTAGATCTCACATTTTAGCCGTTCCTCTTATTTAAACCAATCTAGACAGCATTTATCTTTGGATCGAACTTAAAGTAACTAACTAATGCTTATTTTAGGCTGTCTTTTATTTTAACTAAATAACTCTATGCTTTTTCCTGATATTAAATACCAAATTAATATTTCTATTTCAAAAAGAGATACGAAGCGAATTAAGACATTATATTTTTCAACACATAGATTGAATGTGTACCAAAATAAATGATACAAATAACACTGACATATATTTTTTACAGATGGGCGAGTAATGCGGTCGCAGCAATTAAACATGCCCGTAGGTCGACAAGCGTCACCGGGTTTAGGATATGTGGGTAGCAATGGTGGAGACCTGTCACCGACTTCGAATCAGTTGGCACGATGGTTTAGTCCAGAACTTCTTGCTCAAGCTCGGGCTGGTAAGCTACCAGAGCTTGTCCAGACAAATGTTTTATCGTTGGAAGAATTAGAAAGACTTCAACATGCATCAACTACAGTGCATAATTAGATTTATATTGTACCTCCTCATCTGTTTAATTGCAAGCACAGGAACCCATCGGCGCAGTCGTCTCTCTAACAACTTATATCTTTTAAATTAGATGGCTTTTCATATTAAACAGTCAGTATGAAGATTCACTCCAATTAAAAAGAAATCCATTTCAGTAAAATATTAAAAAATGTCCTGCTTGCATATGCAAAGTCATTTAGATAATAAACCTTAATGGAAATAAGGTTTAGTGAAATAAATACCCACTTTGGAAAGAGACATTTTTGAATACGATACAGATTAGTTAAGCAGTATTTCCTTTCTATGAAAATGTCTTTTTCTTTTCAATTATATCTTATGACTTATTTGTAATAAACTTTACATACAGCATTACTTAGGAAGCTACAAATGTACAGAGGAATTTGGAATAATGATATAGAATTGAGGATGATAAAAAGAAGATAAGCCATTTAAAAACAAATCTAATTGAACATCTTTCTATGAAAACAGATTTATTGCTTATAAGACTGAAAAAAAATATAAAAATTCTTACTATTGACTATGAGAAAACAAAACAATATTTCATTATATATAGTTTCTAAATGGCAATAAAGCGAAAGTTATTTGCCTAAGTATGGACAGCAAGTCCTTATTTATAAATTACAGCGTAGCTATGGCTCGATTTCAAGAATTATTTATTATTGTGAAACCTTTATTATATGTATAACTTGTTACCGAGCTGCGGTGTTATTAATTTAACCATTTTTTTCGACCATTTATTTCTTACCGTGATGAAGCTTGCAGAGTCCTTTAGGTAAATAATTATGGTCGAAATCTTAAGAAAGTGGTAAATTGCAGCACCCACGAATACAGTTATATATACAGAGAAAAGTGTCATATATTATATTCTACTTATATTATTACGAACAGTGTGGTCGTATGAACAGAATGAACATGCGTTAATAAAATAAGAGCAAGTACTCAACAGATCTTGCATATATTAAGGAAATAAATATATAATATATACTTTGTAGAAGCGTGAGAATACAGTGTTATTATCATGTTCGAAAGCGAAAGTTAGAACAAACCAATTTCAAATGCAACAACCTTGGCAGGTAGATAGAAGCGTTTGCAAAATTTATTAAAAGGAAAGGGAATGCGAGAGAAAGGAATAGAAAGAAAGAAAGAGAGAGAGAGAGAGAGAGAGAGAGAGAGAGAAAGAGAGAGAGAGAGTGAGAACATTCCAACGGTTATAAAGGGACAAAATAAACGAAATACATTTACAAATTGAGATGATTTAATGTCGATATTGCTGCCAATATGTGTTTGCTTTATAATTAACTTGTTATTTTTTGTGATTACATTTTTCGTACAATCATATTTATATTTGACCGATAGCATCAATAATAATAATACAGAAACTTGTTCTTTTTTTTTAACTTTTTTTAATCTAATTTGTTATTTGGTTGATGATTAATCAATACTATACTCTCATATCAGTTATATGAAATTGCATTTTCCCCTAATTTAATAATGAATAATTCTTTTATACTTCATTTTCGAACCTAGTAAGGACATTAAAAGGATCCGACATGATGTTAATGAATGAAAATATTTTTCTAAATTTCGTTTTGTGTTCACATATATGAACTGACAATTAAATAATTTCATTGAATTACAGAATTCATGAACTTCTGTTACATATACCCCCTGTTTTACAATGCTCTATTTAATAAAATTGATTTTCATATTTGGATGTGCTCATTCCGTCTTTTTACTTATTTTTTCGAAATTTTTTAATTAAAATAATATCTTTATCACATGAGTACAACTTCATAAATCAGGAATGTCTTGCAATAATCATGAGTATATTTATAAATATATTTATGAAAATTTTTGGTTCAATCACGTAATTGTACACTAAATGTTGATTACAAAAATACTTGGCAAGAAACGGATATTTTCCGAGTTTATTAGAAAAAAACGTAAATGACAAATTTGAAAGCGTAAAACAAGAATTTCGTAAATTTTATTGCAGCTGTGCTGCAAATGTTTATATAGGCTACGAGAAATGCAACAAATCTATTCGGCGCCTTGTATGCATATAATTTTCATTTTATTAAATCAAAAAATTTGATGAAATATATATAATATGTTGTTTTATCTAGTATAGTTGAAGATCAAATTTTTAATATTCTTATCGTTCGAATGTTTTTCGATGTGGCGAAAGTGTGCATAATGTTCAGATTTATTTTTGCGATCAATCTTTGTTCTTATTTAGACTTATACGTATAATGCGTCCATAACTCTGCAAAGCTATGCTATATAAAAGACAAAAAAAAAGCCATTGGAAATTATTTATGGGGAGTGTAATTACTACAAGTACTGCCAACAACAAATGTATTAGTGTTATTAAGTACCAAAAAAAAAGGAATAGACGGTGACATTTATCCTCAAATATCACTTGCAGACAACATTGTTGCCTTAAGAGAGGCTATTACAATTGAAATCTATAAAAGAACGCGCGCATGTGCGTGCGTGTCGTGTGTGTGCGTGCGTGCGTGTGTGTGTGCGTGCGTGTGTGTGTCTACACATAGAACGAGAACGATATAAAACGAGATGTCCTTCACGAAATTGCATTTACGTTAGATTCATTTATAAGATTAGTAACGCTTGACGAATTTTTGGTAGAAAATCGTTTCTTATAAAATTGTAAAGAGGACTTTTAATTCAACTTTTTTAACGAATAAAAAAAAGGGTAATAGTGTTTTGCGCTTTATTGATTGTAATATCGCAAAATATTTGTCCCGTGAACTCGCGAATTCGAAATATTGTTTCGTAATTCGAAAATTTTTGTAAATAATTCAAATCCTAAACAAAAACTAAAGTTTATTGGCCATGTGTTGGGCTGATAATTTGTAAATAAAGTTACTAAATATTACATTATGTGAAATCTAAGAAAACGTCACAAATAAATACAAAGAACTGTAATTGTAATTTTAGTCATTTCATTTATTTACTGAAATAAATTGAAACTAATATAGTAATAATTAAAATTCAACATTTCTTCTTGGCTTTATCAAGTGAAACCTTAATACTCTAAATATGACCATATAATATAATCTTAATATCCTTAATTTAAAAATCAGATTTATGTATGCGAAGCAAATGGACTTTTTACCACTTCTTTTGTTATTTTCTATTTGTTTTAATATCATTTTCATCGTAAAAGATAGATATTTACAATTCTACATGAATGTAAATATTTTTTATAATATATTTTTTTAATGAACTTATATTACATTCTTTTGTGAAAGTAATATTTTCTTGTATTTTTATTTATTAGGATGTTTCTAGTTCTATCAATAGTCATGTATCACTTAATCGAACAAATGGTGAAACCTGGGATAGAAACTTCGGCTATTTCCGGCTAAACTCGTTTCTTGTCACCGAGAGTTCTCGAACTTACTAAGTGGATATAGAAGCTAGAATCACACGAGTCGTAAATGGCGGACCTCCATGGACGAAGGTGTGTTTCTCTCGTCCTTCAGAATATACTATTATCGGATACCTAAATCATCAGAACACCCAAAACTTGGATCAAGTAATCGGCAATTAATTTTGGATTATCGAGTTTCGGTGGAAACTTCAACAGTTGTTAGAGGAATAATTAAAACACATATACCAGATTTTCTATTCGCATTTACTCCACAACTCCTGTTTTAAAGACGATTTTCACGCAATAACTGCATATTTGATTTTTGGTATTTATTTTGTTATTTAGATAATGATAATTACCAATATATAGAAGTGTACTGTTGAGGAAATGAACAAAATTATATTACATGTTTTGCAACGTATATTTATTTTTAGAATCTTGAAATATATATTTTAGGACTCGAAATTATTGATTGTTCGAAAAACATGTATATTGCATTGTGTCCCACACAGATTAATTCGAGAAAACAATAAAATTCGTTGTTCGATCGAAACTAATCAAATGTATCGTTCCATTAACGTAAGTAATACCCTTACAAG
This sequence comes from Bombus soroeensis, assembly GCA_014737365.1. NCBI lineage: Eukaryota > Metazoa > Arthropoda > Insecta > Hymenoptera > Apidae > Bombus > Bombus soroeensis. The sequence continues at coordinate 460,176 of JACXIL010000255.1, read as the reverse complement.
ACAGAGCAAGATATATCAGGTTTAAATTGTAAGTATGCGGATGTGATAAAAGGTGAGTAACATATGGCAGAAAAAATATTGGCGGAGAACCACGTGAAATCATTTAGCCTAGCTGCCATTAATGGCAGCCATTGTACATTGTGCGCCCTTCAGGGTTGCCATTTTGCTTCTTTCTTCATAGGTAGTGCGATTATAATTATAAAGGAATGTCTTGCGAAGAGAAATGATCGATTTTCCACTATATTGAGGAGATTATTTTCACGATATATCTCGTAGGGATTTAATTTCCCTCTAACGGTCGCGGCTCGTCCATTTGTGATGCGTAGGAAAATAGTTGCGTGTTCATACATGTTTGTCATCTTTACTTATGTGTATGTATATTCAGAAATGAATGATGAACCACCACGACGAATTATTGTGAACCGAAAAGCAGCGCTCGACCCGATGTCTCGTACAGTGAGACCTCGAAGTGCATCAAGACTTTTGGGGAACGTGTACTGGTGCTAGCTGAAAACTGTTCAATATAATAATATACATAATAAAACGAGTCTCGTATATACGGAATCGTAAACGCGGTTTGATACGGAATTGTTGAATTCGTTTGAAGAGCCATGGTCGTGATAGCGAGTTAGACAAAGATATTTGTCGAAACGTATCGAGCATCCGCGAGAGTGTGGACGCTTTAGACTTTTACCTGATATGCGATTCCGAGAGTTGACATCGGGTTACACCTTATCGGGATTTCGTCCGAAAGGTGGTTATATGTACGGAATATATTGTGTCTTTGTGCGTGCATTCTATAAGAAGTGACGTTCCATCGGATAATTAAACTGGTATGCCGAATTGGTACTTTTGATGCTTAAATATTCATTGCGATAGTCTAGTTCCTCTAGCTCGTGATGCAGAATTATAGAGCGCGCTGCAGAACTTGAAAAAAAGTGTCAGTTCCACCGTAACTGCGACATTGTGAGAGAGTTAAAGCTATTCCATGCAGTGTGTGCACGTAGACGTGCATTAACGACTTCGGGATACTCGGGATTTCGCACTTTTGTCTCGGGTCCGGTTCAGCTGTGCTAAGATTTTTTCAATACGCAGGATTCGAAAGGCGAGAGAAGATCAATGCAGAAGGCGATATTCTGCTGTGTAATGTTTTATCAGGTGTGTCGTCGTAGATAAAATATCTATTCTTTGGTAAGGAATAGGGTATAAATCCGTTAACTATATATTAAGAAAATGCGTAAATCATTATCGTTGTGGAATAGAAAAATTACTTATCGGGGAACTACAACATATTTTTTATAAAGTAACATGGTGATTAAACGCAGTGGGATATTTTCTTTTATATAATATCATGCGACATATTCAAAACAATTTTTGAGATTTAATTATTTTGAGGTAAAAAATAGTTATATAAAAAAGATCGTAGTCGAAAGTCATACGTTGAATGGCTCGAATGTCATAATCGACGAAAAGTGAAAGAGAATAAGAAAAATGAAGACAGATTGAGAAGCAATTGAAAAGAGAAAGGTCATGACAACTCGGGAATGCAAATTATAATGCATCTTTTGCATATGACAAGATCGAAATTTGAAGCATATAGATCCTTATAAAAGTACAAAAATATATATAAAATACAATTCTCATACAAATGTATAAAAATATAATTCCATTTTATTTATATTTTTTAATTTTCTCGCTTCATTAATTTTTTACGGGCAATTTTTTATGATATATTTTATAAATTTATTATATTTTCTTAATACTATTATATATTCTTCTACTATTCTTCTACTATTATATATTCTTAATACTATTCAATTGATAACTATGAATGAAGTATTACATTGTTTAAGTTAGTCGCATCCAATTGAATATCAAAAGAGTTAACACATATGTACCTCATTACATATTCATTTTACTGAGACGTAAATCTGCAGTTATAATTATTGTTAGTATTCTGTACTAACAAGAACACTAGTTGCCCTTCCAAGTAGGAGCATTTCCGCTAGTATCATTCGTAATACAATACGTGATTTTTATTTATTAACAATGAAATTTAATTTTATGTTAATGTTATATAACATTAGCCGTAATTAAATACTACAATCTAGGCAGAGAGACTTTTATCCAGAATGTTCTTCTGGAACCCATTTTCAGAAATACGATCTTAAGATACGTTGCAATAAGTTACCAATGCAATGAAATACTTTGTAATATTATCGATCCACGATCATTATATGAAACTATACCTACCAAATATCATTCTGATTACTTGATAGTAATAAAAAATCATGACAGTTGTGAATAATTTATGTTGGAAAGCCTTAAGCGAGGCAGAATAATGGCGAACAATGTCGTATAATGTCGTTCAGCCACCATATTTGCTACTGCGCTGCTATCTACCGATAATTTCAAATCTTCTTGATTGTGCTTCCATCTACTTCCTCTCTCTTTCAAGATGATGATGAAACTACGCATGTTGGAAAAAATGTTACAAGAGAAATGTCTCTCAGGGATGTTTCTTATCCACTACTTTGAATACGTCACATGTTCAAGTTTACAATAGAGTACGGACAGGAAACACGGTACGTACGGAACAATATTAACAGTTTGAAAATAAGCTCTGTACGACCGTAGTCATTAGCTGAGAAGTGATCTATTCAAAGCAAATTGATTAAGTCTTGCAGTTTTGGTGTGATTTATTGCCCATTAAATGGGACGTACATATCTGCTTTTCTTGGATACTTGGAAAATCCAGTGAAATTCTGACCTGGCACGTAGCTGTAATGCATTTAACCATCGGGTGTTTTCGACTGTGATTTTCGTGTCTAAGTTTCCAAATATTTTTCAATCAGTGTGTACAAGTGCGTTATTCCTTGAATAATTCGACCAAAGTTATTGGTTTGGCATTCTGCGAAAAATTGGTATATAAAGAAATGGCAAAGATCTCGAAGTCCTTCCTTTTTATATCAAACGAATAAAATGTGACTAGAGTTATAAATTTGTCAACGAATGCTTAGCACGCATGTGCGATGCAATTACTGAGCATAAACATCGTGGAATTTACCATTTATATTCTCCAGTAAATCTGACAAATTGATTTTTGTCTTTTTCTAACGGTTTGAATGAATTTCGATATGAAAAGTGATCACGTGGTTCTTTGTCGTAAATAGTGTTGCGAGTTACGTGAGGTGTACTTTTGAGGAAGAATTACAGAAGTGGATTGCATCAATGTGATATTAAATAGTTTCCTGGTCGCATATTGCACGAAGGTATACCATATTTCAAATTACTATGTTCCCAGCGTACTTAAATCGTAGAGCGACGTAGTTAATTGAACGTGACAATTTAAGTTCGGTGATCGATCGATTAATATAAATTGAAATTGTATATTTTATATACCATAATGCTTGTATAAGTAAGATTATTCATAGTGTACCAGAATAAACTAGTACATACGGATCGCTATATTTTTTTTTGTACACACGCATTATATGTCGTTCATTATTCCCGTTATTGATTACCTGTGAAAGTGACCATGGATAGTAACAAGTTAAAATAATCTCCGAACAAAATCCTGGAGAAATGAAGATCATAACTCGTTTGTAAAAATGTAAAATGAAATTACAATTTAAGTCTAAAAAAACGGAGCAGTATGATTGGCAGGTGTTATATTCTTACTTAGAACGAAATATTAGTACTTACATAACTAAAAAGGATTATGTTTCATGGTGGATTGTATTACAGTGCTAGAAGAGTGTAGAGAAAATGACAGACTGAAGACAGATGAAGTTACGCAGTCGAAGAATAATGAAAATTTCTTTTTATTAATTGAATGAGTTGTATTTTTATCACTCTATATCTAAAGCGTTATTCCAATAATTTATTAGTAACGTAGCGTTAATTATTTATTATTAATTAATTACTTTTATTAATGATTATTTTTTATTAGTTATTTATTATTTATTTATTAATTATTTGTTATAATTATTTATTTTTTAAACATAAAGAAGTTCGAATTACATAAGCGATTTAGTACGTTTACAGTTAAATTTGGCGGCTAACTCCAGTGCAGTGTTAAATTGTCACATAAATTTTGGAATTATTAGTGAACAAGTAATACTTCTTATCTCCTTGAAATAGTTAAGTTCCAAATTTGAACAATTTTTATTGTTCGTTTAACAATGAAATTGAAATCAAATAAAAAAAGGCAATACAATACGAAGGCAGTGTTACCAATATTAATGAAGAAAATTCACTAACGCGTAATTATAATATAAAGGCACAAGTGATCACAAACAAAATAAATTTCTATTTGTGAATATGGTAAAATAAATAAAGAAATAGCTTGGATATTTAAGCTGGACATATTAAGTGAAGTAAACAAATATTAAGTGATAAATTATAATATGTTAACGAATGAAGTATAGATTTCTATAAGGCATAAATAAGTTTCATTTGAATAAGTAAATGAATAAAAGTCGAAAAAAAGCGAATGATGTAACTAGTAATAGTCGAGAAATATTTGTAAGCATAAAGATTTTCTTCTCCCGGTACAGGTGAGCGATACACATCAAACAAAATGGACGAGTATGATAAGAAATTTGCTGAGATGCAAAAGTACATTCCGTTTTTGGAAGCGATGATAGAGCGACTGCAAAACGTTAAGGACAAATCGCGAGAAGTACAACTGCAGAAAATGCAAAGTCTACATGGGATCCTATCGAACAGCAAGAGGAAGTATGTTTCGCAGTCACAAAATAAAACATTCGTTTTTAATCAACGCAGCGTTTTGGTGACATTCAGTGTCTATGCGCTGAAACTTAAAATTTTAAATACAAAACCGAAATCGGACAGAATTTTATAAATTTACATTTTTAAGCTTTCGAACTTCTTAATTTTATGGTATCGAATTTTAAAATTTTTAAGTTCTGAATTTTTGAACGTTTAAATTTTTTAATTTTCTTATTTATAAAATTTTTATTTATTTTCATAGAGAACGGAATTTCCCTCTGCTTACATTTTTTATTACGTGTATTTTACAACAATATTATTATTGCAAAAACTACGAAATATACAATATTGTCATAAATCTAGAGTTACATTTTAAACCAGAAAGGCGTAAAATTCAAAACACAATTAATCATACTGTTATCGATGAAATAGGCTGAAGATTGAGACGTTGCAGCGATGCGAAGACGTTCTGCAGAAGTTACACAACAAAGTAGAAAAGGTAGATATATTAATCATCGTATTACACACTTGTCTTACATTTTTGGTGCACTGAATTATTTATTTAAAAATATCAATACCTAAAAGAATTTTAGCTCTAGCTTTTAACTTTAGAATTAAAGAATTTTAGCCAAATCAAGTTACTGTTCAATTTACAGATTCAGTGAATCAAAAACTAGCACTTGGCTTTATGCTCTGTATGATACTAGTTTGCATTATATTCACAGAAGAAAGATATAAACGAGAATGTTTGTAAGTTCTTCCGTTAGTTCGAATATTATATGTATATGTATAATATATGAATGATAACTATACATATGCGCATAAAGATTTCTATTTATACAATATTTAAATTGTCGTCTCAATATTTAAAAAACTGAAACAATAATGAAGAAATAATAATATTTCTTTAACAAACGGCTCTTTTATATTATTTCATATGCCGCATTTCAAATGCCGCGGGTATTGTCACCGTGCTTTGATAGAGCAAACTATAACTGTTGCATCGTTCTCTTTATCTTTTATATTTTATCAGTAGAAACTGGGTGTTCATATTTTTACGAGATGTTTTGTATTGCATTCTGTACACCGCTTTTTTCCAATGGCATTTCTATGATTTCATTATGTAAAAAATGTTAAAAATTAGTACTGTAAAAAATGTATGGAATTTATTATGAAAATTCATGAAAATTATTTATGTAATGTGATGTAAAATATAAAAAGTATTATACATCATTAGTTGATGTTTGTAGAAAAATGGTCAATGTACAGTCATTACTTTCTCTTTGGTTCCCCCTCTTTGAACAGACGTAGTTGCTTCGGATGATCCCTTTTTATTTTCTGTTCTTTATACTCCTGGATGTTTTCAGGCTTCCGTAGTGCATGTATTTTTTTTGTTATTTTAATCATTCTAATCTGACACGAGTTTCAGGGAAATACGCCCGGATTGCATTTTCCGCACAAGAAAAGTGAATCTAGCTCCGCACAATGTTCAAAGTAAGTATCATATCACTCACACAATTTGTACAAAAATTCATTCAACAATTACTCATATATAACTTTAAGTTCATCATTATGTATTGTACACAATATATCGATGTATCCCTAAAATTAAAAGTAAACCAAAACCTATATTCAATTTTGTAAAACAGTGCTATTCACTGTTCATAATTCGAACATCATTGTTAAGCAGAAATTTCATTGTACTATTATTATTGTATAACAGACGATATATATTGTTATAAGATGAAATATTACTAAGATAAGATATTGTAAAACGTCGATTGAATCCCTTTCAGTACGCTTGAAGATGTAAAGCCTCATACAGAAGATGTTATGGAGGACCGAGAAATCCACGAAACGCCAGCCAGTCCAACTCCTCCGGTTAGTCCAGACTCGGGTTCTCAAGTGGCGCCGATAATAATTCCTACTGAACGCAGTCTAGATTTTGATGACAAATCTGACAGCAAACCAGCCTCTCCCGATCCCATAGAAACTTTACCGACCAAAGCTCCCATTATCATACCTACAGAGAGGACGAGTAACGATGTACCTCCCTCACCACAGTGTTTGTGTAAAAACGGGGATAATGTGTCGTTCACTGAATGGGATATGCTCGAGGAGAACGAAAATCACATCTCGAGGAACAAAAATTGGCAGACGATCATTACTTCTAGCCACGATGTTGTTACTGTGACCAAAATGGTTGAAAGTAATCTGTCTCCAAAGGTGAACGATGGCAGATCTCACATGCCTATATCAATGCACCCGTCTCGACAAATACAAACCGTGCCAGTCCCCTCTCTGGGCGGTTCCAGAAGATTGTCGTCGATGTTAGAAAAGAATCGGATGATGGGAGTAAACATGGATCAGGTTTCCTCAGAATCTAGCCCTGAATTACCTGTTAATATGCCTGATGCACAGTTGAAGTCACCAGATTTGGAGATTTTGTTCCCAAAACTCTGCAAGAACACTCCACTTCGGTCAAAGGAAATGTCGAGGCCTGGTTCCAAACCATCGGCACCATTGTTGCTCTCACCGCCTCCCGTTTCTACAGAGCCACCATTGTCCATGGAAGATCTGGCTGAATTGTTGAACGAGGAAGATGATAGCAAGATGGAAAAGAAGGGTGATAGGTTAAAAGAGGATTCAAGTAAATTCAAGAAGGATAAACAGGAGTTAGGTGGGAATGTTAAGGATCCAAAGGCGTCTAAATCATTTCTGCTAACACAAGAGGATATTGATAGTGAGAGTGAGAGACGTTGGGAAGAGATAGACAAGCATATAGTTAAGTTAACCAGTAGGAAATGTCTACCCAGTGGCTCAAAAGTCGACCCTCTGAAATCTGGTGAAACTAAAGGATCACCTCAAGGTAGTTTAGGTCATGGTTCTAGTTTGTTTATGACGACTACGTCTGTCGACAACAGAAATGTTCCATCTTCACCTAGTTCTAAGACAGAGCCTCGTTTTGCGGATAACTACGAGCGCCATCCTCGCCAGTTACGTGATAACCAGGGCCATGATATAGACAAACCCAACGTGCACAACATACACTGTCGACCCGACGACGATATGTCGAATCAGATACATCATGGTGGTTCGGCCAAGCCGGATGACAGAAACACAGTGTTGTATCAGAGACGTCAGGCGAATATTGGGCCTGAGATGGTGCCATCTAGGATAGACACCGAGTTCAGAATGGAGGGACCCGAGTACTTCAATAGACAAGTAACTAACCAAGGCCACTGGCCTTCCATGCACCCACCCTTAAATACGAATGATTATTGCAACAACCAGTGGCCATCGTCTTCCAATTTTAGCGGTATGCCTAGTTCTCCTGCCCAAACGTATCCACATCCGATAGGTATGCCACACCAAGAGATGTGGAACGTAGGTGCCAATAGAGAGTCCATTCATATGGATCCTCATCAAATGAACGAGGGTCAGATAAGGCCTAACCAGTTCCCTCCAAACATGAACGCTGGTATTAGACCTCTAATGAGTCCCAATACGAGATCTCAGGATATGAATCATATTCCACGATCAGACGATATGCCCAATGTGGATGTACCTAATGTACCTACCATACAGCCTTTAATATCACCTACGAGGTTCCCTGTTGGGTCACAGTACAGAAACTTTCAGGGAGAGAATAGGTCTTATGAGCCGCCTTTTGATAGAGGAATGGAATATCCTCACCAGAGGCAGCCATGGGATTCCCCGGTTAACCGACCGAATGATGTACCATATAGACCAGACGAAGTTCCTTGTGGTGTAATGGGGCCTACAGAAGGCCCTTCAGGGCCGTATCCGAGGCCCAGCACTCCCTGTCCTTGGAACAGAGACAGGGACCGCAATGGTAGAGGGCGTAACACGTATTACAATGAAAGGAATAGAGGAGAATCTAGGAATAATTTCAGTCGTGACAGTCGTAGGCCTGGTCCTAGGGATAGTCATAGTGAGCGGGACAACTGTAATAGATTCGGCAGGGACACTAGAAACATATCTGACCGCGATCCAAGAGTACGCATGGAGCACAATGTAAATAATCAAGGCTCGAACCAGTCGAGGGATAATGGTACATCGGTGCGGGATCCTCGGTTGGCGAAGGATAAACATTTCCCATCTCACAAAAGTAAAGATAGTAGTTTCAATGAGAGAGATCCCAGAAAACGTTCGACGGGACCAGCGACTGCAACATCGACGTTCAGGAAGATCAAGGAAAAACCCAAATCTCCTCCAAAGCCAGTTGATAGCCATAAACGTGTGGACACGGAAAATAGTACTAAACATACACAAGAGAAGACAACTAAAGACAAGATGCAGTCACCTTTGGAGAGTTTGTACGGAGTTATCGACACGAAGGCAAAGTCTGCACAAGGCTATTGTTTACAAAATTTTAAGATTCCTAAAATAAAACGTAACGAGTCATCAGAGTCGCCCACATCGAGTCACATTTCTGAGGAAATTAAAGAGTGTCCTTTGGAAAAGCAGGATAAAGCAAATAAAGCTGCTAAAAAAGACAAGGAAGACGCAACTGCGGAAGTGAGCAGTAGCAGCGATAGGAATGTTCCCTCTGAAAATTGGAATGAAAATAATATAGTCACTGATAAAAAAGAGGAATTGAAAGAAGATAACAGTTTTAGGGAGACTCCTGTAGAAGAGAATAGTGATGTCAATATTTCTGAATTAGATTTTATCAGTACTACCTCTTCCAAATTATCTGATAATATTGAGAAATCTAAGAAAGAGGAAATAGAAGGATCCAAGTCAAAAGGCGAAATGACTCAGGAATGGATAGAAGCTCTAATTAGAAAATCGTTTGAATTTGGCGAGGGAAAGAAATTCGTCGAACACGCCAAATTCATGCAGAAGCTGGGAGAAGTATTGCAGGCGAAGAAGTTGAAGAAGATCAAGAGGATCATTGAATCAGAATCAGAGAGTAGTAGTTCGGATAAAGATGATACTCCTGAGATGAAGAAAGTTCAGACGAGGAAGAAGCGACGAGTAATTTTTTCGGATAGTTCCGATGAAGAATCTCTTGCTGAAAGACTTGGTATTCTAAAAACGGCGAAAAAAGAATTGATTAAAGGTGCATCAATGGATAACCAGGAAGAACAGACAAATACAAATATTGCGAAAGTAACTCCTAATATTGAATCTTTAGATCTTTCGAAAAAAGGACCAGATCCTAAGAATGCTACCACTAAAGAAGAGATTGCACGTGTAGAAACTCAAAACGTTGCTGAAGAGAAGGGGTCAAATGAAGATGAAATAAATATAAACAAGGAGAAAAGTGTTCCAGAAACAACTAAAGAGATCACCAAGGATGAATTGGCTGAAGATAAAGAGGTTGTTTCAAAGGTACCAAAAGCCAAAGCAAAGAGGAGGAACTCCCTGGAGATGTTGCAAGAAGATATTAGGGAAATGTTCATCAGTGATGATGTTGTGGCAGCAACTGGTTATCGATTATGTAGAGCACAAAAAGAAAATCAAAATAATGCAGGCACGAGTACTTCCAATCAAAGTACTACGAGCATAAAGAAAGACGAATCGAATAAACGTGATTTGGATGTAGATTCTGATGTAGAAGACACTGTGGTTTCGTCCAAGCAAAAGAAATCTACAAAATCACGTGTTTCTGATGAATTAAGTAAGTCTAGAGGTAAATCGAAGAAAGAGGTGCAAAGAATTACTAGACAACATTCAAAACAATATAATCAAAGTTCAGATAGTGAAGAGGATCAACCATTGGCGCTGAGAACAGAGCTAGTTCAAAATTCTAGTTCATTGTCTAATCAAGAAACATCTAATGAAGATTCTGAGGTACTGAGGCGAAGCAAACGTATTAATAAGGAAACGATAAAAGAACCACGAGTAGTAGTTCAAAAGGCAAACATTTCTAAATTGGAATGTTCTAAAGTGATGTTCGATAGCTCATCTGATGAGAGTTTTGGGATAGATGTGTCTGAACTGGCTGCAGCTGTGGACATTTCAATTCATCCCGATAAGCAGTCTGAATCTGAGGCAGTAGAACAAACAGAGAAGAAGAAGAATGTTCAAACATCTTCCAGAAAGTCTACAAGAAAGAAGGGAAACGAATTGCTCAATGAAAGTAAAGATGATGTTCAATTTACTGATGAAGAAAGTATTACATCTGATATTTCTATGTCGAGCAGCATAACTTCTAGCAAAAAGACAGGCGTTATTTCAACTACAATGGATACTAGTGGTAATGAGAAGTTATTGAGTAACATTTTAGTTGGATTAGTACCAGTAAAGAATGATGCAGATAAGGACTCATCAATAGCGGACAAAGGAAGCGACGCAGACGTCGATGATGATGTTAGCGATCAATTACCGGCTGAATCAAGCACGAAGAAGTCTTCAGCGAAGAAGAAGAAGAAAAAGTGTAATTGGCAAATGGGTATTTTGTCCAAAAAGAGAAGGAAGAAGACTCTTACAGCTTCATCTTCCAAGGGTGACTGTGAGCTTAATGCTAGCTCTGAAATAGATATTTCTAACAAAGGAGATACTATTTCAGAAAATATAACAAGCAAAGACAGTAGTTCATCCAATAATACAAAGCAAAATATTTCAAAGAAGTTAAAGAATGATGTTAAAGATACTAATTCTAATGAGATTCTTCTAGATAATTCAAAAGACAAAAAGGAAGAGGTATCCATAATAACATCTGATCCTACAGAGAAGAAAAAATCTTCTTTAAGTAAAGCTTGTCCTAATGAAAAGTTATTGGAAAAAGATAATGAACAAACCAACCGTAACGCTGAAAAGAACGTTGTTAAGAATAAAACTGATCTAGATAGATCTTTTTCTGAGTTAGATGTAAAAAAATTAATCGATTACGCTTGGACAGGACAAGAAAAGTACAATTGTTTGCTCTGTTTGTTCATTGGTAAAAATATTGTTCACCATTACAAATTAAGCCATCCTGGTAAGGAAATTCTGATTTCCAGATTGAAACAGTCGGATGCTCTATTAGCTATTCAAAATGCGAATGACAATAATGTAGAAAATTCGTCAATGGAACCTCTTACAGAGGAAATCTGTAAATTTCGTTGCAGATTTTGCTTTTTGTTCAGTGAAGGAGCTGCCAAGGTTGCAATGGAAGCATTTTATGAACATTGTACTACTCATACAGGAGAATACAGGTTTCGATGCAATAGTTGTCCTTATCAAACTGTAGCCAAGTCCTCCATGAGAACTCATTATTATAAAGTATGTCGTAAATTCAAAGATACTTTTGGTGAAGCCATAACTGAAGATGAAATACCTGCTGAAAATCGCATTTATGGTTATTTATGCTCATGTTGTAATTTCGTTCAATTAAAGAAGTCCAATGTGGAGGAACATGTTAAACTGTGGCATAAGGACGATTTGAGTGTTAAGATTGTTAAGATAAACATGTCCTTAGATGCAGTTGAAGGAGAACTTGATGAACAAGTTGATGTACCAGCGAAAAAGATAAAGCTAGAAGTAACCCAGTCAAATTCAAAAAAAGGATCAGTAAATGAAGTAGTAAAACTGATTGAACAGAATGACGATGATATCACTGAGATAGAAGTGATAAAGAAGGATAAAGCGTTTGATGACAGGGATAAGAAAATAAAAGATGTACCTGAAATTAAACATCTTGAAGAGAATCATCCTGAACCACAAGTTACTACTGATGATGAAAACAAGAAATCACCACAAATGGACATGGATTCCAATTTACCATCAGGAAATCTGAATGTATTCGTTTGTCCACCAGAGTTGGAAAAGAAAGAAGTAGAAATCCAGCTCGAGCGTAAAAAGAAAATGCAAGAAATTATTCAAAACATTGGCATTAAATTACAAAGGGACGCATCTAAAAAAGGTTTGTCCATTATAGATAAATTGAAGGATAAAATGAAGACTGATTTAACAGCAGCAAATAACGAAACTGATTTAAATGTAGTATCAAATTCTTCAGATAAAAGTCCAATTAATATCACGACTTCACCGACTCCATCAATGCCACCTCAAAGTAACACCACTGATTTGCCTTGTAACTCTGAAATTCCTTCACTGGTAGATTCAGAGAAAAATCTATCATTGGCTGAAAGAACTTTAAATGATAAACAACTTGAAGATAGTACTTCGCAAAAACAATCATCTGGCACAAAATGTAATTCAAAATCTACATCTGAAACAAATCTAACAAATTCAATGGCCAAGGTTCCATTGGCAATATTGGATACAAAGAAGAATGAAGAAAGCGACGCAGAAACTAGTGATAATGAGAATATGAGGCATAGTGCTCCTATTTATGACTCTGATTCTAGTAGTGAACAGTCAGATAGTGAACTACCTACTGATGTTAACATGATCTTGAAGGAAACTTCAAGTATGAATGCATCTTGTAAAGATCCAATGTTTACCACTATACAGAGACTTGCTGCTCAACTTCAAGCTACAAAACAAGATGAAACTTCTTCTAAACCTGAAGACTCTAAAAGAGCGTTTCCTTTTGGTTCTATTCCCAAACCACCAGATGTTGTTCCTATATCTAGTATTAAAAAATTCGTCGGAAAAAAGGAAAGTAGATTCCACGAGATATCGCATGATTCGCATGACGATAGTAATCCACCTAAGAATTTGATCCGTTTGAGACGTCTAAGTGGAGATATGTTGTCGGTACCCATGCAGTTTTTAGACGTCCAAGAAGATCTATCTCTAATAAAGAACGGTATGTATAAATATATAAATACTAAAATGATATGTGAATCATTGTTTGGCATTTTACGAAAGTATTTTATATATTAGATGCGAGTCAATCCAGTACTTCAGATACAATGGATTCCATGTTGAAATCAGATGTTGAAGAAGAGTGTTCATTCTTGAAAATCGAAAATGTAGTTAGTCTTGCACCCAGAGCTGATGGCGCCGAAAGTCCCATTGTAAGTCATTACATACGATATTTACTCGAATTTTTTTCACTTGTTTCAAACTATGCATGTACAACTTTCGTTTTATTATCATTACAGATAAATGATATAAGAAAAGCAGTTGAAACTGTCCCTAAAGATACTCCAATAAAAAGCAAGGGGGTATCTTTGCTGAAAAAGTCTAATTCGCCTCTAATTTTAAAGAGATTTAATGCTGTATCTATTACACAGACATTAACGAGGAATATACAGACAGTGCAATCCGCACCAGAAACAGTAAAACTAATTCCAGTGAAGAGTTTATCCCCTTCTCCAGTTGTAACCACCACACAGCTTACCACCAATTTCATTCCAATTGCTCCAAAATCAACAATTATTCAAATAGATAGTAAATTGCCTTTAGTGACTCCGTCGCAATCGTCGCAGAATTTGAATTACAAAATCGTCAAACTTGTTCGAACGCCAGCTCTAATAAAACCAAAAGAGCCTTTAGCCACAGTCTCGGCAGTTAAATTAAAATCCGCGGATGCATACAAAGCGATGTTGAAAGCTACTAAATTGATTCATTTGTACAAGTGCATGGCACGTGATTGTCGCTTCAGCACTGATGTATTGTCTATATATCATCAGCACTATCTTCAACACGTAAATCAAGCCGAAAACACGATGATGCCGCCGCCATTTGATTACCAGAAATGTGCCTATTGTTACATGATATTGGAGGATTGGAATCAAATGAAAACGCATATCGATGAAAAACACGCGCATTGCCGTTACCAGTGCATGTACTGTTTTTATAGAGCTATTGTACCTTCTTACGTGCAAATACATCAGGTATGACGAAAGAGAGATCATTTTGTAGTATTGTAACTTTTGGGGCAATTAATTTTTATGTTTGACACACATTTGATTTTTATTTACAGATAATGACTCATCCTAGAAATCGTGGTCTTCTACTTGGTAATCCCGTGAAAGAGATACCATCAAAAGAAGAAGTCAATCGACACGACACCATATATCCTTACGTGTGCCAACATGGTACGATTTATATTTACATTATTTGTCTTCTTTGAACGAATAACGCTACGTAATATTACGCTATTTATCATCTCTGAATGAAAAATTAAACTCATGAAAATACATTTACAGATTGCGGGAAGTTCTTCTTTGTTCCCGAATCTTTTATAGCACACTTGAAAAATAAACATGGAACGCTTCTTTCTGGCTATAAGTGTCACGTGTGTCGTACTACTTGCATGAAAATCGATCAATTAATGACGGTAATATTCTTAAATTATTTGATTAACGGTTATTAAATTTTTATAATCATTCTTATGAAATTAAATCTTATAGCACTATAGAACACATGGGTTTTACAAGTTTCAATGTCTGTATTGTTTGAATGGTTCGGACCACTTGAGCGAACTGCATAATCATTTGAGCACGTTACATTGCAATCGATTACCACAGGTTCTTGAGCGAACTCTTCCTCTACAGGTAAAATAATTTTATCAATGAATTAAATTATAAATAAACGAATATTTTATGAATGTCATTTTAAATGTTACATTTCAGCCAATACGAAACAAAGACGTGATGGAACAATTAATTATAAGAACATTGGATGACACTTTGAAAATCACAGAAGAAGTGATTGACCTGGAGAACGAAGGCGAGGACAATAAAGAAGCTGATACAGACATTGTTAACACGTCTTCGTCTCGCGCTATAGTTTTTCCTCAATTATCTAATGATGTAAATTTGTTGAACAAGGACGAAAACGAAGCGTTAAATAAATCCTTTTCGAGATTATTTGGAAATGCCAATAATTCAAATAGCTCTCTCAATGCTAAAACCTTACAAAATGAAAAATCATTAAATGAGAGTTCCAACGATAGTGCAGTGAGCAAGATATTCGAAAGTTGTTTAATGAATGACTCGGACGTTTTGGCAACGCAGGTTTCGAATGGAGAATCCGCAGACAAAAATTTATTAGATAAATCTAAAAAGACCAATATTCTGGCTGATAAAAGCTCTGTGGAGCCAACAGAAGCTTCCAAAGGAACTTTTGATTGCAGCGACGAATTTATAAATATTAATTTACTGGACAACCCTGATTTTCTGAAAAAAGTCAATCATTCTATTAATATAACTCGCATGAATACTTCATCCGCTACGGAATGTAAAATGGAAGATAGCGACATTGAAATTGTAGATATTGACGATACGGAAGTTATTCCAATAAAAAATATAAAATGCGAATCGAACAAAAAGGATAGCATTGACGTAAGTGAGATACAAAATATAAATCCAAAAAAGGATGTAAAAGAACAATCTTCCAGTGATGTCAGAGATTCAATCGCATCTTGCGATGCTAAGGAAGATTCCACCACGAAAACAGATAAACCTTTAACTCTAGATGATATTAAAGACACTGGCTTCTCAGGGACACAGTTATACAAGTGCGGCTATGAAACATGCGATTATAGTTCACAAACTGCTCTTCAGTTAAAGACGCATGTAAAAGAATGTCCTTTGCGGGGCGAGAATAAAAACTTGACCTGTGCTCATTGTAGCAAACGTTTCTTGAAAATTGGATTTTTATTAGAGCATTTAAAATCACATGGACTAAAACGATTTGGTTGTTCATTGTGCAAAATGAGATGTACAGTGGGTTACCAAGCAATGGCGCATATGAAGATGAAACATAAATGTGCATATAGTAAATTAGTTCCGGCTGATCCAAAAAATCCATCCGTTGATGGGTTGTTTATCGTACAACCTATTGTAAGTACATTTTATACAGTATGTCGCAAAGGCATAAAATCATATGTGTATAAATATTTTGTTTATTTTTGTACAGCGTTACAATGGAGATCGTAAAGGAAAGAAGCGTAGAAGTAATACAAAGTCAAGTGAAAAAGGCGCTGAGAAGGCTACAACAGACACTGAGAAATTCAGCTTTAGTCCTGATGAAATAGATTCTTTGCCGCTTCAAGCGATCTACAATCGTGTAGTGCAATGTGCAGTATGTCCATATACGACGAAAGTGCGTACGAACATCATCAGACACTTGCGATTGCATGCAAAAGACGAAAGCGTGCCAGAAAGTGGTCCCGTTAATCCTGTGCCTTGCTTGGATAAGAAGGAACGAATGTTTGATAAAATGGTCAACTTAGCAAGTAGTTCTCATCAAAATGGTCGGATGGGAGGGAAATCTAAGGAGACTAACAAAAATAACGAAGATGAGTTCATCCCGAAATTTGTACCGGAACATAAGAGGTAGGTATATTTTCTAAAACCGGATGTTATAACAATATGGATGTTCTTGCAAGAATGAGAGTAATTCTTGTCACACGCAAAAGTGTTCAATATTTTTTCACTTAATTTGATGAGTTTTGGGAGTAAATCGAAGGATGAAAATTGGCAATGTTTTCCTATAATAGATACGTGTGTGGTGTAGCTGAATGCAATTATTTAACGGTCGATGAGGCGATGTTACGATGTCATTTAAAGGCTTTGCATTCCGAGGAACAATATTTTCGGTGCCCTCATTGTCCACAACCACCACCAGGTCAAGAAGGATTAAATATAGCGATTGATAAAATGGCCGTTCATTTAAAAATGCACGATACCAGACTTTATAAATGTTCTCACTGCAACCATCATCATTATCATAGGTACACAATGATGTTTATGCCTCACATTTAGTTAATAATGCACCGTTTGGGTCACAGATTTTAAGCACAATGTATTTAAAAATTAGATGGAACAATATATTTTTTAAACATTTGACAAGAATGCGAAGTGAACGTTAATAAAATATACGTTGCATGTGCTTGTCAAATGTTTAAAAAGACTTATTTTCTTTGGTTCATTTTCTATGCTTTCTAATAGTAACAAAACATTGCCTAGGCACGTTGTGGAGAGACATCTTTCTGACAAACATCCCGAGAAAAGACCTT
Source organism: Bombus soroeensis (assembly GCA_014737365.1). NCBI lineage: Eukaryota > Metazoa > Arthropoda > Insecta > Hymenoptera > Apidae > Bombus > Bombus soroeensis. The sequence continues at coordinate 442,550 of JACXIL010000255.1, read as the reverse complement.
TTGTGAAAGTAATTAGAGAGTTGGAAAACACAGAGAACAGTCAACAATCCATACAAGAAGAAGTCAAAGAGGAAGTACCAGATCCGGATGGAAATCATTGGAAATGTAACTTCTGCGACTATAAGTGTGTGTATAAAGCGGAAATGGCTAATCATACGTCTATGACACATGACGAGAAGAGCCAATACAAATGTAACTCGTGTTCCTTTAAAACAAATGGGAAAATCATGTTAGAACAACATATTAATAGCAAGCACCCTAACGATTTAAATGTTGATTATATTTTAATGTATCAACGAATAAAAGGAGTGAATAAGAAAAGTACAGATAATGTAGAGCAGACTGGACAAGAAGAACCTTTTGATACTACTCCGCTTTGGAGAAGAGACATGCCTCGAATTAGACATATTCGCGGAATCCTTCTTGAAGAAGAAGACGAAATGTCCACTGAATCTTTAAAGTTAGGAAAACGAAAGAGTGACACAGACTTAGTCACCAAACCGGCTAAAATAAAGCCGGGGAAATCTAATTCATTAGATGACACCAAGCAAACGAAAGAAAAATCTAAGCGGTCGTTGTCTTGTGACAAAGTATCGACAGAAGTAGAACCTGCGACTAGTACGTCGAATACGACAGAAAAGGCTAAGGAAACTAGATCTAAATCAATTGAAGACAACGATTTCAGTGAATCGGATATCGGAAGATTTGGTCCTTATGGGAAAGCAGATGGTAATATGTATGTCTGTACTTTGTGCACGCAGTTTAAGACGAAATATAAGCATGATATGAGGGATCATCTTTACAGAGAATTGAATTACGCAAGGTAAATACTTTTATAGTTTCGTCCTGTTATTTCGAAGTTATATTTTTCCTTTATTCAACCGTTTGAGTACCAAGCAGCGCGATCGCGTTGTTTAGATTTTGTGTCGAGAAGTCCCAGTACATATGAGCGCTACGGACGACTTACGGTATTTTGTATTTCATTGTTATCTTCTCAATAATTTTTATTGAATAAAACCTGAAATATTTATAAACTAATAGTACGCATATATAATAATATAGATGTATTTCATAAAAATAACAAATGTGACGAGGGCTGTTGCGCCGGTTGTTTCTCTTCGCAATCGATTAAGACAAGCACTATCGCGCTGTTCGGGATTTTTCGACCTTTTTTTTTTCAAAGACCCCTGAGACTCAAGTAGTTAATATGAAAATATTTCAGATGGCACTGTAAGGAATGTGGATATTTGTCTGTAAACCGTAATGCCTTGTTGAAGCATTTTAGCAAACACCATAATGGGGAACGTCATAATCACGAACCATTATCTCCAGACGATGATATCGAAGAATGGGTAAGTTAGTCGCTTGACAAAAATTATATTATTAAAAATTGATGAAATTATACAATAATTTTAAATGTATTTTTTTTATTGATTATTGATTATTTTATTGTGTAGGTTGGCACATTATTGAAGAGACAAACCATGATGATGAAAGGACTATTAGCCAAGGAACATGCAAGTGATGCAGAATGTTCTGCGACTACAAGCGCAGCTGGAAATAATTCAAAATCATCTTCTAAAACTACCCAAAATACTGTAACCAAAACTCCTAAAACTGGAAATACTGTTAGCAAGCCTGATAGCAGGCAAGACCACAAAGAACAAACTCCAGAAAACACCATAAAAGTGCAAGCTGAGGATAACAAAGATGATGCAGCTCCTATTACCGATGTAAGGACTGAGAGTGGATCCCCAAAGAAGAGACCTGGGAAAATTACTGATATAGAGAAAGGTAAAGGCAAGCCAGATGAGGAGGAAGAGAAGCCATTCACCTGCAAACATTGCAATATGACATTCTTCCGACGGCGTGGCTTCAAACTGCATGTACAATTGACACATTTAAAACGACTTGGATTTATCTGTCCTTACTGCGATCGTAGCACGAACTCAGAGGGTTTAATGCGACAACATATTCGTTCTAAGCATCCCGGTTGTCCCGAGAAAATAGTTGAAAATCCGGCAGCTGGCGGACCAGAATTGCCGGAAGAATTTTGGCGACAGGAATACGGAATCGTGTTTCCGAAGAGGAAAAGAAAACGAAAGACACAAATGAGCGGAGGAGAAGTAACGGAAAAAGCTGATGATTTCAATATTGAACCGCAAGAAAAGTGCAACTTGTGCAACTTTACCGCTATGAATACGACTGGCCTCAAAATACACATGAGGATACACATGACTAAACATACACTGAAATGTTTTTATTGTAGTTTCACTGCAGCAACAAAGTCGGAAATTTGGGAACATTGGGAGGTCAGTCATCCGTTTTCGCCATTTAAAGTCGAAGACATATCACCATCTGAATCGTCTAGCGAATCTGCAGAGATGGAGCTTGATAAAAAGACTATCACTGAGGATTACAACAACGATATAGAGGAGGAACAAGTTTCTGACGCGAGAGAGGATGAATCGATTTATTATTGCTATTATTGTTCCTTCCGTAGTAAGTATTTGAGCACGGTACAGAATCATTGGGGCATAATGCATGATGAATCAACATCGCAGACCGATGCTCTTAAAACGAAGTCGAATCCGTTTAGATATAAAGAGATACGCGTTTCAGCAAAATCGTTGGCGAAGGCTCAATGCTCGAAAACACAAGCGGGAAGTCCTTATGAATTATATTTACAACAATCGCATAGTGATGTGCAAGAGGTGGAGAGTTCTGGATCGAAACAAGAGGGTTGGATTTGCCAGTGGTGTAACGAGTTATGTGACTCTGAGGTCAAAATGAAGACACATCATAGTATGTTCCATTCGCATTTGCCATTAAACTTCAGGAAACAAGAAAAGACTGAAATGTCTCGAGGATACGTTTGTCCCGATTGTCCGTTTACAACAATGTTTATTAATGTAATGAAGAACCACGTGTCCAAACATATAAACCTGTTTAAATGTAAGTACTGTGACAAATCTTTCAGCTGTCCTTCGGAAGTCTCCACGCACAATAGCGAAGAACATCCTGGAATGGAACTAAAAATAGAAAGTATTCCGAATTATGAGTCTTTGCTGGAGGAAATGATGATTAAAGTAAAATGGCAGAAGTTTGAGCCGATTTCCGACAAAAATGAAAATTCAGACCCATCAAGGTCGGAATTACCGCGGAAAAACAATGCAGTGGCAAAAAAATCTACGACTAAAAGTGCATTTCGTCATAATGCTATACCATACAGGATAAAAGCGGTAGCTAGAAAATCGACTAATCCACATTCGAGATATCTTATCAGTAACAGAATACAAGACAAGCAACAAGAGTCGAAAAGCAAACAGTTTTCCTATTATGGCGCTCCCAGAAGTCCCGTTAATTTAGCCAAGTTAAACACGTACATGGTAGTTGGGGGGCATCGAATGAAAGTAAATTGTACCACTCTTGCGCAGTTAATCAACATCAATCCGGAGATAATATTAGAAGATGTTAAGAGTGATATCAAAAACATCCCAGCACTTAAAAAATTGAAATAACAAATGGAAATATAGAAGGAAACGTATTGTTTTCCACACTATCGACGCTGTTTAATGTAATATAATGAATGGCATATAAATATTTATTGCGTGACTATTATTGGTACAATGATCAATAGTAACCAAAGTAACTCACGGTATTATACATGCTTTTCTGTGACGTTATACTTAAAAGATACTATAATAATGGATGAATTTTTATAAAATTCATTGATTCTCTTGTCGTATTGTGATGGGTAATTGTAAATAATATCCTCACATTTGATCGTTTCATAGTTGCATATTTTGTGCTTATATTCGTCATTAGTGTATATTTAAAAATTTTGAGAAATATGGAAAGAATGAATACTTGTACTTCCTGCAAGATTACGTTGCTCTTTTATAAGTTATCTCATTGCAAAATTGGAATTACATAAAAAGAAAAGGTTTTCATATGTACAAGAATTATATTTAATTATATTCAATGTAACATCAATTTGCCATCTGGACTTTATCAATATTGTACATAGATATACTCTGCACATATATTTCTAAGTAAACACAATATAAAAATTTGTGAAATAGGGAGACAAATCGTGCCATGCTATAAGCTGGTAAAAATTATTCTCAAAATCAAAACGCAAAATTTTAACATGAAAACTGTAAATAGAAATGTATTAATATTCATCTAATTGATGAATATTGAATTTATTTATTTTGGAATATGTAAAACCTCTTAGTATAGATATCTTGATTTTTTACAAATAATGATACCGTAATAATGTTATTTTTAAGTACTTACACTTAATATCGAGCAGTTCTGTCATGTTTTATTAACTCGAAACATTTGTTAAGCAATTTTCAAGAAATGTTACTCATGCGTATATCAACTCAGGAATAATTAAACATGGTGAAATTAAATCTGGATCAAGAACAATTTTTAAATGATATGTATAAAAAATTAATTAAGATTTGACACGTAAGATTTAACGTTTATCGATGCTGAAAAATCGTTATCGGTGGTAATAATAATAATAATAATAATAATAATAATAATAATAATAGTAATAATAATAATAATAATAATAATAATAATAATAAAGTATTTCCCTATTAACTTATTTTGATAAAACTTAGATCTTGCTTTAGAAAAGTATCGGTAAATAAGAATTTTACGTGTTAATAAAATATGTAAAGCTTTTGTTGCGCCGAATTCTGTGCTCGAATTTTAAAATTAATCATTTAACATCGAATGTAAGATGAAAATACAAGACTGAGTGTCCTGTAAGTAGTTTAATTTACAAGAAAAATTGTAAATATCGTGAGATTGTAAATATAGAACTACACATAAATATTTTTGATTTTTATAATAACAGTGGTCGTCATTTCTATTTTACATTCTTCACAACATAGTAATCAAAATCTAAATATACGTCACCGTAAAAATGATATTTATACAAACGATTATTTTATTCTTCTTTTTTATTTAAATCATTAATTGTACAAAGTTGTATTCGAAGCTACCATTTTGCTATCCGAGATCATATATATCTCGATCAGTGATGGAAATTTCACAAATAATAAACATTTTTATCATTTCCGAACTTTTTAATTTAAAAGTAGCATTTTTATTTATTACGCTGTGCAATTCTTTTGTTATTTAAAAGCATATAAAAACATAGAAATTATGCAGAAGGTTCAATAGAGAACGTGCAAATACAATATTTAAATTAGATGAAAGAACCATAAAATTATGAAGCGTTCGATCCGTGTGGTTTAACCTTTTAGAGACGATAATCCTGCCCTCATAATTTCATCAACCAAAAGGAGATTACTGGCAATAATCGTGCTATAAATGAAAGTTAATACGTATTTGAAAAAAGATATGATACTGTCAAACTTCAATCTAAACAAGATTTTATAAATATATTTACCATGAATTAATAATTTGTTTCTTCACATTGTAATTATCATAAATACCAGCATCCGTGGGTTTCAATGCTTCACCTGAAGAAATATCTAATCCTACTGCTTCACCTAATGTAGACCTTTCTTCTAATAACTTAACAATTGTATCCTGTGCATCAAATCCACTATTTACAGCTAGATAGATAAAAAAATAAATATTAAGACATATGAAACGAAATAATTTTTGAAAGACAATTACTAGTTTGAAATATCTTATTTACCAAGAGTTTTTGGAATAACGAGTAAAGCTTCTGCATAAGCTTGTACACCCAAGCGTTGTTTTCCTTTCACTTTTTCTTTATACTGATGGAGTACTTGACTAGCAGCTACTTCGAAAGCACCAGCACCAGGAATAATCGCGCGATCGTCAATAGCATTTTTAATAGCTCTTAAACCATCTCTTACAGCGTCTTTCAATTGCTCTAAAGTGTATTTATTTGGGCCCTACAAATTATCAAGTTGATTGAAGTTATTGAAAATTAAAAAGGATCATATAAATTTAGGAAATTAAATTTATTAGCCTACCTTTAACAAAATTGTTACGGAATTCGGTTTCTTGCATTCTTCAATAAATGTGTATTTTGTCTCTCCCTATAAAAAAGATAACAGAGCATGTTTTTCATTTTGTGTAAAATGTAATCATCTAGATATTGCATTACTTAAAAATTACTTACCAATACATGTTCATATACGAGTCCAGCCCATCCTAAATGTTCTTCTGTTAAGTCATCAAAGGAATTCATAGCTGTTCCACCACAGGCCAGCGCTAAACGTTCCATATTTCTACGTTTTGCTCTGCGCAAAGCCAAAATATTTTCCCGGGCAAGCATATCCAAGGATGGTGGGTCAATGCCTTTCTGATTTATGACGACGAACGACTTATCCGTTCCGTCACATAATTTCTTTTTTAGTTCGATTATTTTTCTTACCCGATTATCGATGAATTCACGTTCTGCAGCTACCAATTTCTCGCGCTCTTCAGAAGTTTTGTAAAAGAACCCACTATTCACCTTCATAATAAATATAATTTCATTATTTAAAGGAAGGAATTATTTATATTTTACAGAAATGATTGATTCTTTTCCTAAATTACTCCATTTACCTCACTCTTTTCATATTCCAAACTAACATTGCAAGTTAGTATATAAGCATTCTCTACTCTCTTAGGCATATCTGGATGTCTAGATCCATGGTCAGTTACAATACCACGAACTAAGTTAGTATCTGCTGCAGTTCTATGCTGCATTTCCATTAATTCAACCATATGGAGATCGATTTCTTGATCTTTCTGTCTAATAGTCAAAATTGCATCCACACAGACTTCTGTTAGTTTGTCAGCTACAGTAGGATGGACTTTAGTTCTAAGCGATGTTCTAGCAATGCTCATTAGATTTTCTTTTGTGGGTTCGATCAGAATCTTCAAGGAGTCTAATACTTCCAAAGTTTTTACTCTAGCCAGTTCAAAACCTTCTGTGAGCATTCTAGGATGAAGACCCTCGGATATATAGATATCAGCTTGTTTTAGAAGCTCTCCAATGACTAATACTGTACTAGTTGTGCCATCCCCGGTAATATCATCTTGAGCAGTTGATGCTCTAGCAATCAGAGATGCTGTTGGATGTTGAATTTGCATTTCATGCAATAATACATTTCCATCTTTTGTGATTTTAATATCACCTGCTCCAGACACCAACCTTGAAAAATTTTGTATTATTGAATTTCAAAAATTGATTTGGTGATCAATTGTATATATAAAAAATTAAGTTATTAATTTCTATAATTGAGTTTCCAGATTGTTATTTCTCTGGTGAGATACTAAAATAGTATAAATCAGAATTATTAGTTTTGCAGAAAAGCACATATAATATTCAAAATGCAATGTAAAATTAGGTATTAGATTTTGGATATACTATTAGCAGCTTAGTTAGAAGGACGGGAAAGAAGTGAAATTGATTTATGCTATTAGAACCATAAGCAAATACAGTAATATAGAAAATGTAGAAAATATTAGATCATTCTGTTGATTATAATTTGACTTATACTCCTTTTCTTGTCCACCAGAGATTTCACGGAAATATCGATCTTACCTAATAAGGATAATATACTTAACTGCAATGTTTTAATGTAACAAGCAAATAGTAGTGAAAAGTATGAAATATAAAATAATTTTCGTAATTTTATATCTCATAATTTTAATACTTCACTTTAATTTATTAAATAAATGATAAATTGATAAATCAGCACGTGAGAATAAGTATACATACATCTTCATGGTGCCTTTCGGCCCAAGATTCGTTTTCATCACATCTTGAATTCCTTTTGCGGCTGATATATTGATAGCCAAAGCCTGAGCAGCTCTAGCAAACTCAGCTTTGGGATTTAACAAACAAATTGCTGCCATTTCACTAGATAATAATCAAATTTCGCGAAATAATAAATGCGTCCTCTCAGCATGCAAGCTCCTATAAATGGCTTCGACGGATCTGAATAATACAATATGTCAAGTAGCCGATGTTCAGATTCAACAATATAGGGATTTTCATTTTATAACTTCTGAAAAAAATATAAATCTTTGCTATAAATTTTTAATTCTCTTTGAAAATTGCAAGTTCATTTAAAAATCGATTAAAAAATGCTCAAAGCTATTAAATTTAAGAATATGTCTAATTCATTGATATTTAAATACCGTTCTTTATTTAATGTTAAGTTGGTCTAGAACAATCTAAGAATGACTCAAAAATTTATTTAAATTCATATATTTACATAAGGATTTTCCTTTTTTCCCAAGTGATTGTTTTTTTTTAATTTTTAGCTCTATTTTAAAGTTTTATTTCATTGTTGGAATGATATTTTTGAATGATTTTTCATTATTGAAAAGGATTGTTAAAGAAAGATTTGAAGATTGTTTTAGTCATAGCATGTGACGTTTTTGGTAATCATTTTGACATGAAAGGATTACATCACAGGCGAAAATACCATGATGAGATAAAAAAGTAACCTTAAATAAAATTGTACAATATTTTCATATTTTTAACATAACTGTTATAAACATAAAAGATGTTTAAAATAAATGTCATATGTGTAAAGTCATGTAAGACTGTTAATACAATAAGAATATTATTATGTGAGTTTTTTTCTTGTTCTAATATTTGTATTTATCTAGAATGTTATTATTATATTATATTATTATGATATTTATTTATAGTATTTATTGATTTTTATCAATATATAATGTGAATTATTATTATTAAAGATAGATCATATACATCAGATTTTGCATTTGTCCCGAAATGTGAACCTGTGGAAGACAGAGATTTGTTAATGTTAAAGAGTTTTATCAATAGTCACAGTAATATGTGCATATTAACAGGAGCAGGAGTATCCACAGAAAGTGGTATTCCTGATTATAGATCCGAAGGCGTTGGCCTTTATGCAAGAAGCAATCGCAGACCAGTTCTTTATAAAGATTTTTGTAACAGCGCTGAGATTAGAAGGCGATATTGGGCTCGAAATTATATAGGTTGGCCAAGGTTGTAATTTTTCTTGATTAGAACTACGATTATAAAATGATACGCATAAAGTTTGTAATAATTTCAAAATATTCATTTCATAGATTTTCTTCTGTTAAAGCAAATAGTGTGCACGAAATACTAAAGAAATTAGAAGATCATAACAAAATAAGATGTATCGTTACACAAAATGTTGACAACTTGCACACAAAAGCAGGCAGCAAAAAAGTGATAGAGTTACATGGGACAGCATTTAAAGTAATGTGTCTCAACTGTAATGAAAGAATATGTAGATATCAATTGCAAGAAATTTTAGATAGAATGAATCCAAACATGACAGGGACTAGTGAAATGATAAGACCCGATGGAGATGTGGATATATCGCAAGTAAATGTTATAAATAATTTAAGAAGTTTAGGGATAACCTAAGAAACATTGACTTAAATGATTCATTTTAATTCAGGAGCAAGTAGAAAGATTTAAAATTCCACCATGTGAAAATTGTGGTGGTGTTCTTAAGCCAGACATGATCTTCTTTGGGGACAATGTCCCACGTCAAATTGTAGAAAGTGTCAGATATAATGTTGAGCATTCAGATTCTCTACTAATTTTGGGTACAACACTAACTACGTTTTCTGGCTATCGAATCGCGTTGCAAGCTAGCCATGCTAAAAAGCCAATAGCCATAGTGAATATTGGAAAAACCAGAGCGGACGATCTCGCGGAAATCAAAGTGGAAGGTAGATGTGGTGATATTTTATCGAGAATTTACTCAATGATTGATCAACATGAGGAATGTATGAAATGTTAATTAATAGACAGCGAATTTTTATGCATTTTTAAGAAATTTAAAATTACAAAAACACACATAATGTGCAAAAATATACAAAATAGCTAAAGTATAGTATGTATTATTTTTATTATTTATAAAAATACCAATTTGCATAAAAATTCGCAATTCATTGATTAAATAGAAGTAATGTAAATACTTCTTTTCATATTGTTTAACATCTTGGCTGTGATTACTCTAGATTAATCTATGTATAATGTACAAATAAAACATCTTTTTTCAACGCATTTTTTTTTTACAATACTTCGCATAATATTCTACTTCCTTTGTAGGAGGTCTTGTTCGTCTTTATCATCTATCCATAATTTTATAAGTTATTGTTACTTCCGTATCTGGTAGATAGCAGCACACGACTTGTTCATAAACAAGGATAGTAATAGCGTGCGACAAATACAGAATGTACATATACTCGATTCGGTACAAAGTAGATGCGACTAATAATGTAAATATAGATGTGTGTTTTCGTGTTAAATAAAAAGAATTATAGTGTGCGACAAGTATAGGAATAACGATTAGTTCCACCTTTTTACCGCTACGTGGTGATAGTGTTTCAGTGTCCACAAAAAAACTAACTAAAAGGATTAATTTGTGAACTTTTGTGATTATATCTTCCGAATTAGACAACTTTCTTATTAAATTCCTTTTAACCTACGAGATACATTTATAAAGATTTACAAATTTTATTCAACGAATCGAAGCATTAGCTGAAATAGTATACATTTACATATCGATGTATCTACTAGATCGCAACGCTTCATGATTAGCATATTAGTTACAGGTGGGATTACTGCGTTCTGTAATTAACAAAATGTCGTTAACAAGGTTAGTTTTTGATAATTATTCTATAAATATTTTCTTATTACGTGTAGAATACCGAATTATATAATTTTTGTATTATACGATGCAGTATATAAAATATAGAATTTTCTGAGTCATGTATTTCAGTGTATTTTGATACAACCTGACGCGTACTTGTTAAACAAAGCAAATGACACAACTGTATCTGAATTTGTGTGATTATGGTAGTAATTTCGCAGTTTGCAAATGTTTTTTATATTTTTGAGTGTATTACTAATATTTATCTGCATTTTAATTCATAAGAATATTTATAAAGTTTTTCTGTTATAGCTTATTACCTACTCCATCTCAGGTCGTGTGGGATAGAGAAGATGAAGCAAGGGAACAGAAATTACGACAGAGACCTGTATCTGCTCTTGTCAAAGCTGTTGTTACTGCTCCACCATATGGCCAACGTAAAGGATTTGTGCCAAGAAATCCAGAAGTAAGTGATTTTATAACTATTTATAAGTATTTGTATATAATAATATGATATGCAATGATACCCAGTGCTGGATGTGTACAATAAATGAATGTTTTTGTATTTTTTGTTTCAAATTGTTTATATAAGTCTCTAAAGACTGATATTAACTGTGCAGGATTTCGGAGATGGTGGAGCATTCCCAGAGATTCATGTAGCCCAATATCCACTTGGGATGGGAATGAAGGGAAAAGAAACCACTAGCAATGCTTTAGCAGTACAGCTTGATGCTCAAGGAAAAGTGAAATATGATGTTGTTGCTAGACAAGGCCACTCTAAGGATAAGGTAATTTAATGTACATGAGTAATACTATTTAATTGTGTAAACATTTGCATTTGATTTATTTTTGCTTATATTATGTTCTGTTATAGATCGTATACAGCAAATTGAGTGACTTATTACCTTCAGAAATTACAAGCGAGGAAGATCCTAGTTTGCAACGTCCATCCAATGAAGAAATTGATGAACTCACAGAAAAAACTAAGAAGGCTTTAGAGAAGATAACAAGATCAAAGATAGCTGCAGCAATGCCAGTAAGATGCGCGGAGAAACAAGCTCCTGCGCAATACATTCGATATACGCCTTCCCAACAAGGACAATCATTTAATTCTGGGGCTAAACAAAGGGTTATTAGAATGGTGGAGGCTCAGATAGATCCTTTAGAACCACCAAAATTCAAGTGAGTTTCAACATTATGAATTTGTTTGGGATTAAGCACCAAATGAATTATATTTCAAATGTAAGTTATGTTAACTATGTTGTGAATAATATAGTATCCTTTAATTGTAGAATTAATAAAAAAATACCGCGAGGTCCTCCATCACCTCCAGCGCCAGTAATGCACTCGCCTACAAGGAAAGTAACAGTGAAAGAACAGAAGGAATGGAAAATACCGCCCTGTATTAGTAACTGGAAAAACGCGAAAGTAAATAGATTCTTTTAGTTCGTAATTGATTGATACTTTACTAACAAAGATTTTTTCAGGGATACACGATCCCGCTCGATAAACGACTAGCTGCAGACGGTCGTGGGTTACAGCAGGTTCACATAAATGAGAACTTTGCTAAGCTGGCTGAGGCTCTTTATATAGCAGATAGGAAAGCTCGAGAGGCGGTAGAAATGCGAGCACAACTTGAGAAGAAACTTGCCCAGAAGGAAAAAGAGAAAAAGGAGGACCATCTGAGACAACTAGCGCAAAAAGCTAGGGAAGAACGTGCTGGTTTAAAATCAGCAGCAATGGGTTCGTATATGCATTCATAATCATACAAAATCATCTATAATTTTGACTATTTTTAAGTATTTAGAATACATTTAATATCGTGTTATATCATAATATAGTGTTTAATAGTGTCGTGTTTCTTGATATTACATAGAAAAATCGGAGGAGTCGCGAGAAAGGGATCAACTCAGGCAAGAACGACACAAGGACCGTGCTCGAGAGCGGAATTTGGCGCGTGCTGCACCTGATAAGCGTTCTAGATTGCAACGTGAACGAGAACGCGACATCAGTGAACAGATTGCACTCGGTTTACCAGCAAAGAGTATTCCTAATACCGGAGAAGCACAGTTTGACCAAAGATTGTTCAACACTAGTAAAGGAATGGATAGTGGTTACGGGCATGATGACGAATATAATGTTTATGACAAGCCCTGGAAAGATTCTAATTCTATCGGCTCTCATATATACCGTCCTAGTAAAAATATTGATAAAGATACTTACGGAGATGATTTAGAGAAGCTTGTTAAAACGAACAGGTATTTGTTTGATTATTTTAATATAATTATATAAATGTATTGTGTTTCGATTAATTAACTTGACGAGAATTTTTAAAGATGTTTAAGTAGTCATAGAGAAGAAAAATGCTTTTGGATTAAGTGTTTTTATATCAACATGTTTCTATTGTAATTTTAGATTTGTTCCGGATAAGGAATTCAGTGGAACTGATAGATCAACGACACGCTCAGGGCCAGTACAGTTTGAGAAGGATGAGGAAGATCCTTTCGGTTTGGACCAGTTCTTGAAGCAAGCCAAGCGTGCGAGCAGTTCTACTACCACAACAACAAAACGCAAAGACGAGCGGGAACAACGGAGAGACGATCGTGACAAACGAAGGAAACATTAATTTTCTTTGTTGTTTATCTGTTCTTATTATTTTGGAACAATTTTCTTTTTTTAATGTTATATAAGTTAGTCCTAGATTCAAGTAAATGAAGCTTAAAATTAGTCGTTTCGATCACTTTGACCATCTAATCAGTGCAGTTTTACAAATACGACACAGATACAAAACATTCAAACAAGTATAAAATGTCTTACAATTTTTAAGAACGGTATTCATTTTTAATTCTTCACACTGTGCTGCGAAAGAAGTAAACATTTACAAAAAAATGAAAGGATGTATACAAACTGATTGAAATTGCTAAATATATCGATTAATTAGTATAATAAACAACAAGAAATGTTATATTCTATTTTCTCCCCGATGGTTATTTATGTTATGTTTCATTTTATAAGAGTAAAGCTGGTTAGAGTTACGTTTCAGACTCATAGTTCTTTATTAACACAATGTGCATACAGCGTTCGTTAGATTAACAAAGGAGGCGATACTTTCGCACGGGGAGCGATTGTTATTTCTAAATTAATAACGTAGTTACTTACTTTCTCATCAAATATTTTTTTTTCATCAAATGCGTTTATCGACACCGTTCTTTTTTTGCATGTCGTCATTTTTCGAAGATCGCGTCAAATTGGATTAAATCTAGTCACCGTAAATTCGCGAATAATTCATGGTAATGATGTTACGCAATGTTGTATTGCTTCGATGTTGCATGATCACTGTTTACTACTTATTCTCGTCATCTCCAAACTGCTTTTTTTTTCTTTCTTCATTTTCTGTATCTAAGTAAATCATCCTAATGAAACTTTATACTGTCATAGTGTCTACTTTGGTACCCACTAGTTTTCCTAAGAGTCAGACTGAAATTTATATCTTTAGCTTATTATATAAATATAATATATATGTATGAGATCGTGCAAGAAAACTTTCATATAATCCAGTTGAATTGCTTAAAGATGTCGTAAGATGTAGGATGACTGTACATAAGGGACCGAGTTTGAAAAACGGTATGACTACAAACAATCGAAAAATCTAGTGTTCTCCTCGTCCCCATCCAAAAAACGGATGTTGATGGCCGTTTTCGTCGTTTCTAAATAAAAATGACTACGCATACGATTTATAGGAATCAATCATTTATAGGACCAGAGCGTTTATGATGGTTATTTCATCTTTTTTTTTTACTTTTTCATGAATTTTCTTGTAGATACGGCGACTTAGAAGATGGTCTTTCTAATCAGTCTTTTCTTATTTTTTTTTTTCATTCGTAAGAAGTTTATCACAGAAGAATATCCGTATATTGATCATCTTTCTTTTCATATTTTAAATTTCGGGAATCTGAACGAGCAATTTGTTTCATCGTTCACGCAAATTGACGCGATCCTTTGTTATATTAGACTGACCTCACACTCTTTATTGTAAACCACATCCTTAAGAACTACATCAAGGTTTTTTTGACAAAGTTATATGGAATTATTTTCTCTCTCTCTCTCTTTCGCTCTCTCCCTCGCAAACATTACAGCGTAACCGGAGAACTCTCCTGATGAGAAAGACTAGAATTAATAACGCTGAAGACTACGGACTTGTTACGGATCCATGGGAGTCTATGTACAATTAGGATGAACACTTTGCCAACTATTCTTAGTTGCATTCGAGTTCTCTCGGTTTTTGCTTCCTTCAGCTGTAAACGACGCATGTATACTTGGCGGAAGAGATATAGCAAGGTTATAAATTTAATAATTAATTAGCGACATCGATTGATGTAATCGCGTCCAATGTTGTACGCATTTCATAGAAGTACTTCGAATCTCAGACCATGAAAGTCATTAATAGATTACGGATTTTTATGTTTTATACTTTTATGAACACAATTATAGAAATGGAATCTAAGCAAAGATTTGTTTCACTCGAATACTTTACTTTAGATATTTTGTATATTTTTGCATGTTACATTCATTTTGTACACTTCTTCATTTTCAGAATTTTCATAAATACATAAAAATTCGTAGTCTAGTCATTAGTGACGTACAAAATTTTCTTATATATGCATTATGTGCAAAATAGCAAACTGCATATGTTTAGAATCTACTTTTCAAATTTTATGCTATACACAATTTTTCTTAAATGTTCTATAAAAGAAGAACAGTTCCATATTATTCTATGATATATTGAATGAGGCTTTTAATTCCTTCTTTTTCTCCATATGTCTCAAATTATTGTTTAGTCTCTTGAAACATATAAATTTAAACACATCGCCGATTTTATAATCTCGCTGTATCTTTTCCTATAACAATACACGTCTTTGTAAGACCTATATTCTCATCTCGACAACGTGAATAGCTATTTTCCAGTTTTATAATTAATTAGAACCTATGCGATCATTACAGCCTCTTTCTCTGTTTACTTTGAAGAACAATAGACATTTAGATTGAGAAACTTGTGATAGCAGTCGGAGTTTACGTATAGTGTAAGAGTATTCAAACACTTGTAGATGCCTTTTATGGTCATATAACATCTGTATATGAAACATTTTGAAATTTTATTGGTGCTGTAATGAGACCAGACTATCACGATTATATTGAGCAAATGTGAAACAAATACATAATACATATATATGTCAAAGTTTTCTATGGTAAATGTTCAAATACTCTCACAAATCACTATAAGAGATAAAATGTAGCAAACCTTTTAGTCCTTAGTAAATCTATTATTTTTAATCTGGAATATGTGAGTGTATCTCTTTATGAAATTGTATGCTCAGAAAAATAAGCTGCTTCTCTAAAGAAAATCTATTTTTGTGACAGCTGAAGGATTCAAATTACACGATTAAGGAAATATAATTTGGAAACAGACGTTAGAGTGCTTATCGATCAGAAGTGCAAAAAGTGTTAGAATCACTTGAATCTCAAGGTTATTATTAAAGAGAACTACGAAAATAAATTTCAAAGTTTATACAAAAACTGGTAATGTGTGCGTACATTACATCATGACGTTAATTACAATGAAACTCCCAAAGTTCGAAACGTATTATAATAATGTACAGTGTATCAAATTTCACTGATTAGTCACTTCGAATCGAAATTAATCGGATAATCCAGTTTTTTAATTACTATCAATTGGTATTGTGATCGCTGGTAATATATATATGTACAAGTTATTTTACTTTTCCAAATGTAATTCTGCAGCCCTCCAAAAAGGTTGTCTATCTCTTTAATAATTGGTAAGATTATTAGTCAGTTTCTCATCTCTTGATGATAAGTTGTGGCAGTTGTTACATAAGGCATGCAAGTTGTCCTCTTCCATTCATTGATCCTTATAGCATTCGTTTAAGATGACGCTGAGAGTTAGCTACACGTGCTACGAGACGAGAAACCAACTAATTTGGTTAATTGAATTTTCTCATTAGTACGCTGTTTCGGAGAAAAAACTGCTCGATTCTGAACACACAAGCAGAACTACGATTTGCAGAAGATTATGAGAATGTACCCCAACAACGAAAAAACGCTTCTCTTCCTTTTTTTTTTTTTTAATGTTAATACTTACAAAGATTGCTACGATCCAAACGATTTATTACTATTTTTTCATTGATGAGATATTAAAAATTTGTTAGACATCGACATGCACCTAATATCAAGAAGGGGATTGCTTATCGGTTTCCTTAGGCTACGGTTCATGTTTTTTGTTACAGAATTATGATCATCATCGTAATCATACAATTGCCGTTATATATCTATCATATACCTATTATGTACAACTGTTCAAGTATAGCTACGTCGATACTTGCAAAAAAAACACGATATTACACTAGAGCCATTCTCTTTCCATAAACCGATCATATTTTTTTCTTTTCGAGGTGATAAGATTTTTTTTATTGAGTCACGTGACTTTTCGTTGAAAAACCGGTTTATGGGGTCTATGCGATCAACGGAACGATTATCTACATGCGTTGAGAGGATCGCATCGCTCTCCATTGGAAATTATTATAAATATCATAAGAAAAAGTGAATCGACGTGTTATTTTTTTTTCATTTTTGGATGAATAAATACTATACATGCGCCCCTATAGAGGCTACTTCAACGCGCCATCTTGTCAAATTTGTTTCCTTTGTCTCGAGTGATCGCGATTGGATCCTGCCCAATCCAATAAATTTACATCGCCTATTCAATTGTCTCTTATTCTCTTCTTTTTACTTTTTCTTTTTTTATCTTCATTGTGTCACTTCCCAAAGTGCATTTTCAGATCCCAACTAGTTATGGGATAACTTGTCCTCTCACCTTTATCTTCAAGATGCATTGGCCTCTTTAATCACGCATAAAGTTGGTGTCCATTCGCTTCCTTAAAAGCCGAGGGGAAGTGAAAGAGTTCACGCGCTCCATCTGACAAAGAGACTGCACGATATTTGAATCGTCCATTTGATTCACATTTTGGCAATATAAAACATATAGGACATGCTGTTCAAACTTTCACAAGGAAATGAGGCTCGAATATTCGGCATCCTCCATATTGTCAACATAATCCATAAATAATATTATAACTATAATAGCGTTATAATGGAAGCTATAACATTATATACAGGTTTGTGTGTATTAGATGTATATGAGGGATACATAATTTCGAAGAATATTTTCTCACGGAAGTTTGAGTAGTATATACTACGTGTTAATATATTACTATATAGGACGTTTCCCTTTGTGGAACTTCCACTTTGGCCTGTTATCTCTTAGGTAGCACCGGAAGGATATATTACACTTCCGTGGTGCGACTGTACGGGCCGGATTCCTCCGATTGTGAAAGTTTTCGTTCCCGTTTGGCGAATAGACCCCCTAAAAAAGATGGCTGCTGAGCCAGTCCTTTAGCACCACCAGGGATCGTAGCCCCTGGATGTATAGGATGAACTTGTCCAGGATGTTTAATGCCTTGGCTCATTGAGCTGGCAGATGTAGATTGAAAAGAAATCGACATACCGCTATCGAGTGAGCCCACGCTTCCACGTCGCTGCGGTTTTTCACCAGCAACTGTGAAAAGTAAAGATACAAAAGACATCAAAATTTCAAATATTATTTTTCATCAAAAAATATTATTTGCCTTTCCAAAATTATAAAAACAACGAAAATTAGAATACGACAGATACATTAGTAGAATTACATAAATAATTTAATTAATATAACATGTATTTTAGTACCAGTAAATGTGTTAATATGTAAAATATAGAATAATTTTATTTACATTGTTCATGTATGTCCAGAAGGGAATTACTAAGGGCAGAACGTTTTAATTGGGTATCTAAGTCGGTAGTTTCCGATCTTTCGGAGTAGGGCCCCGGGCAAGGACATATCTCGACATCTGCCACTCCAGAGTCTCTATTTTCAGCGCCGCCCCTCGCACTTCTGCTGCTTTTCTGTCGTTCTAGTTCCGTCTCAATCCGTAAGGTTTCCATCTCGTCCATTTCGCTGATGGATTCTCTGAGATCCTCCACAAACTTGCACCTGTCGTGCGCGTTCCTCGCGTTAAACGTAACCAACACCTTTCCATCCACGCGCTGGGAGAGTCTAATTCCATACGGATAATCTGAAAAATAAAAATCTTAGTTAGAATAAAAGCTAGTTATGCCTTGATGTTTAGATGATAAAAACTAATAATTCTTAATTACAACAAACGTAAAGAAAATACATTTCTTCTCACCAATTGTGTCTTTAATTTATGGGTTAATGAAAAGAGATGTTAAAATGTTTTCCAACTGTAAAGAGTCAAAACAATTTGAACGTGAAACTCACGAGGAACTTCAAACAGCGTGGCTACCATTCCGCACAGTGGAAAGCTTTGTCTGAACGTATAAGTAACGCTGTTCTTTTTCTTGCTCAGGATCTTTGTTACAACGAGGAGATCGTTGAAGAGAAATACTTCTCGTTGATGTACACCTGGTCTCTCTTTCTTGTGGATGTCTGGGATCTCATACAGTCTACAATAGCAAACTAATCTTCTATGAGGCAAGGCCATGTTAGGTTTCTTGCCTACTATCGTCGCTTGGACCTTCATCACTTGAGAAACATGATCTGAGCCAGGTTTGAATTCGTTTTCCTTTACTCTTTCATAAATTCCAACCAATATATCTCTGTCAATATCTCCACAATCGTCTATGCCTCTGAGGTTCTTGACAAAGTCATCCAGCCTCATTCTGCGTTCTGGTTTCAGGTTTGGTGTGTGCAGATCAGTGTTCAGCATGATTATTGCGAACGCTAATACAAAGACAGTGTCTGCTGAGCGTAGCCTGGATACTACATCGGGATTGCAGTGGCAATAACGTTGGCTGAACACCTCCATTAGTCGTTCTATTTTTTGAGCTTCACCTGGCATCCGGAAGTATGCTTGAAACTTCCTCAAAGCGACGTCTACCTGCATTCCTGATAGGTCCAGCTCGTGGGAGAAGCATCTGAAAGATACACAAATGTTTTACTTCATTACTTTTTTATACTTTTATCCATATTCTTCCGGGAATATACGTATAATTATTTATTTGTGGTTCTGACACTATAATAGGGGCCAAGGTTTTAAATCAAACCTTGGATTTATATATTTATATTTTGTATTAAAATTTCCTTTGTACAGCACTGACCAAAGATTTAAATCTTTATTAATTAAATTCCCATCTCTTCATATTTTTGTCAGTTTCGTTGATGATGATTCCATATACATTATCATGTATCTGGTACATGTTAAACTTGACTTCTGACTGCTTTTCGACCTTGCTAATCGGTGACCCACACTCTTAATCATTCTAAACTCAATATTTATTCTCAAGTATTTTGTTCGCTAACACGTGTTCCTTTTTCTGTTTGCCGTGTGGTCCACGGTTGCGGTGGCTCATGTTACACGTTTGTCACACTAACTGAGGCTAAAGAGGGTCCTTTAGAATTCAAATTTAGTTTTGTTTCATGATGGACCTCCCACTGTGTCTTGCAACTTTTAAAATACCACTTTCATATGCTTACAAATCAAGACTTTGGGAATAACATTAGTTAATATCTCTATTCGATATTATTTTAATTGTTTAACTTAGTATTTTAATAAAAGAAATATTTCTCATATTTTCCTTATATCAATATCTTGAACGTTGATAATTTTACGATAACCGCGAGTAATGTTATATGCTACCAATTCTCCTTGACCTAAATTTTTTTCGAAATCGCAAAACGAACGACTGGCAAATAGATCAATGTCATTTCCAGTATTTCTTTCACAGCGGTTCACAGAATTACCCTTTGCGCCACTGACAAAGAATCAAACGCAACTACTGAAACGAGACAATTGCGTTCTTAAAAAGCGACAAGAGAGAAAACGACTTTCTATAATAAATAACGAGCAACGAACCCAAACTGCGTGTTTCCGCTACGTCGATCACCGATCACTGTGATAAACAAACAGATTAACTTTCTCTGACTGCGCTAGTATCCTCTATATTCACTTTTTTCTCTTTACAGTAAAATAAAGAAAAAACATAAAAATGTATAGCAGAATACTTACTCAAGCACAGCCATGTTGAAGGGGTTTTGAAGGTTTCCAAGATATTCTCCTATCATCTGCTTGGACAGTCCTTTTCTACTGATCAAAAATCTTGCTACACCCTGTGGGCTATTCTCCAAGAATCCTCTTCTGATCAAGTAACTGATTCCTCTTTCTGGTTTTTTGTTGAACAGATTTAGGCCCACTCGATACTGACGTTTTCTTACTATTTCTGATACTTTATAGCTCGTCTGCGGTATACTTTCTGGATGATCCATGAGAGGAAGCTGGTAGCCGGAACTGGCGTGAGAGTGGCCAAGATCCTTCACACTGCTCATCATGGTAGTTGAGTCTGTTGTGTGATTGGCGCATTCTTGGTGTTCTGGTGAACTTGACTGTACAACAGAAGATAGAAATTAGATTAAAAGAGTTGTGATTTATGGTTTACATCTATTATGGTATCACAATTCGTGAAAATTAATAGAGGATGATAAGAAAATACTTAAAGGTTAATAGGTAAACGGTGGAAAAAGAAATTTAAACTGAAATTGTAAGCAGAAATATATATATATATATATATATATATATCTTATAAAACATATATATTACATCTTTTTGTACTGTTAGATATATTCTATTACAAAAAAGTTTAATCAGCTTCATTAATAAATGGAAGAAAAGTGGATTAAGGGACTAAAGGTTAAATTCACCGCAAGAAAGGAATTAGAAACAAACCAAATCGTCTATCATCAATCATCTATCGTCTAGCCCAAAGTGTCTAGAAGCTCGAAGAAAGAAAAGAAAGAGTCGATATAAAAGTAAAAACACAGACACAGAGGTAGAATGGAAACTCACGATTCCTTTATGTTTCCACACAGGTGATCCTCTTTGAGCGTCCCCCTCGGAGCTCTCGCAATTAGTGGAATCGCTGCCAGAACTCTGAACCGAGCTTAGGCTACCGTTCTCGACGCTTTTGCTAAGACCATTGTGACGTGGTTCCATAGATCTGGACGTAATGGAAGACGTTCTTTTTGGCACTTCCGGTGGCACCTTTTTCGCGGATCCTCTCGTTCTACCGGCGGAACCAAGGTGACCGGCACTACTCCAGTTCTGGACCACCTGTGTCTGAAGATTGTGAGGCGTCGACGGCGACGTGCATGGTGTTCGCAGCAGATCCCTTGGTGGCGTATCTTGTCTGATGCTGCACAACGTGTCCTGGAATAATAACAATGATTTTTTTCTTTACACTCATTTGTCTAAATTGCTTGAAATAAGAACCATTATGTGAGTCAGAAGGTAGCATGGAATAAGTGTCTTTAGTGAGAATTTTCTTCTGGAAAATAGGAATTTTCTATTAAAAATTGATATAGATGCGTTTGGAAGGTAACTTTGAAGGTAGCATAACTAGGTATTTTTAGTAGGAATTTTTATCAGAAGAGAAGATATCTCGTAAATAAAATAATAATAAAATCCTGTTTCCTTCAAATATTTTTCAATTAAAATAGTCTTCCTTTTCACTTTTTATCTCTAAACTATATAAACTAAGTACTATATCAATCAGTTTAAAGTATAAATATTGTACAAATCTGAATCAAATTAAACTACATTTTAACTTGCCTTTCTTTTTCTAGTGTTCGTCTATTAGAAGTCTGTTAGATCTATTTATTAGATAGCCTTTTTTTTATCTTCTATCTACGCCAATAAATTACGCGTTATAATGATTAATTTAAAATGTACAACAGCGAGCATATAAATGGGAAAATGTTTGCTTGTAAATTCAACTAATTTAATCGTATTATGAAAGGTTCCATTACTATCTTTCTTTGTATAATATAGGATTTAAAATTATATCTTGTGTACTTTGAAGCACTATACTCAAATTTCCATTTCCATTTTTATTAGTAAATTAAATTGAATCTGGTACTTTCCAAGGAGTTTGGAATGTAGCAGTGAGGATCAAGGAATATTTTTTTCCCTATTTATATACTTGTAATTATAAATAAAATTCAAAGAATTCATTATCCACAGCCTATCTTCTTAAAATTCAACATTCTTGATCAAAGAAACATTGGGTTGTCAGATAAATTTTGAACATTTCTCAGGTCACGTTTTTGAAACAACAGAAATTCTACATAGATGGAATAATGACACTGCTCAGTAGATTGCAGAAGATTAAACAAAATGTTTGGTTTAATTCTACTACTGCTTTTACCACTGTAAAGTTTATAATTTAGATCTCGAAAAGGTTTAAGAATTATCCAACAACTCAGTACATAATTTTCTATTATTATCCAGTATGATCTTTTCAAAATTCGATTTTTCTCAGCAAAGAAGTATAATGAACCATTTTGTATTAAGTCATAAAAGACTTATACCAAGCTACAGAACTTTTAATCACCTGTGGATTGTAATAATGCATGCTAGACCCGCTTTCCTGAGAGCTGGACTCCCAGCACGGACTTGGTGGTAACTGTTGGTGTCTGTTGCAAGGACTCGGCGCCAGAGAGGGCGTATGTCTGCCACTTTGATGTATGTTATGGTTCGCGTGTTGATGACCAGCGACCTGAACCTCGCACCTGCCGCTCTGGCTCCTCGGTATCGGCGACTGTGAGTTCTCCACGTGCCTCCTTTCCCTCAGAGACATGCTCCTGATGGGCATTGGTCTGTTCGCCGTCTGTGGCTGTTGTATGTAAATTTGACTGTGATATACCATCCTCTCATGTTCATTCACGCCCGTGGCTCTCTCTGTAGTTTCTTGAAGCTTTCTGCTGAGACGTTTTTCAGCCTTGGCCATGGCGGTGATGGCTGCGAATTTCTTCAGCAGAGTGTATCTTCTGAATGCTCGTTGAATAGTCAGTGCGGCGTTTCTTGCCTTCACACCGCCGTATTTTCTTTCTAACATCTCTATCTGCTTATCCAATAGGTCCTGGGATAACTCGTACCTGTTTTGAAGGCAAAAAGTGGTGAGCATTGTGGTGGGAGGCTTTGGATTTTTTGTTTTTAAGAAAAGTTTGTCGTTAACCCATGAAGAACTTGATTTTTATTTAACTTTTATAGGTCTATAGGTTGATACTATTATAACGATAGAGAAATATGTAAGAAAGTGATACAAGAGACTACAAGAAGAGTTAATGAATCTTTCGAAGAATACAAAATTACCATTTCTTCACTGTTACCTTCGCAAATATCTGAGTTTTTAAATAGAGCTTAGAGTGAAAAATGGGTTAACGTGAAGAATAAAAAGGTGAAGCTCGACTGGATCTGAACTGGCAACGAAGACGTGCGCTCTGGGAAAGCTCGGACTTTCTGTCAGCCGCGAACAACGTAGAGATCACTTGTGCATCGATTCTTTCGTAAACAGCAAACAAAAATTTAAGCCGTGAAAGCTTGCAGACTGTCCCATAAGAAGCTTCCGTAATTGATGCCCGAAAATTTGGAAATTTCAAAGAACTTTTAAATTCCGTCGGAAACCCGAAATTATAAGTCTCTAAGAAATTCCGCAAAAATCCCGACTTCCAAAGAAACCACAAGTTTCGAATTAAAAAAAGAATCTCGCAGAAATGCCAAACTCCAAGGAAACTCCAAATTTTGCGTATCTCAAGACAATTTCGAGCCTTAAATTCCAGAAAGGAGCCAATTTAAAAATTCCAAATTTCTGGGAAATCTCAAATTCTGGCGTGAATTCCACGCGTTTCAGAGGAAATTTCGAATTTTGAAGGCCGAACGAATTCGAGGACCAGCAATTTGACGCCGAATAAAGCGGAAAAAAACAATAAAAAAAAGATTGTAAGAGCGAGTAAATCAATGTTGATCTTACGCAGTCTGCAGCCGGCATCTCTTCAGCACGTCTCCGTTACGTACAGGTCCTTTTTTAAGATGGTTTTGTTGATACCCTGCGGCCTGTGGCTGACCACCATAGCCCTGCACCATGGTACCATAACTTTGGGGCTGATTGTAGCCGGCGTGAGTGTATACTCTCACGTTCGATGTGGAATTGTATGGGCCATGTGCGTAGTTCTGGTTCTGAACGTACGACTGGCCCGTGATGTAGGACGTCGTCAGGGAGGTTTGACTGCCTGACGAGTATACGCCATGCATGCCGCTCCCGTGCACCTGGTTCACGTTCGCCGCATGCTGCGATGGCCTCTCCATCTTCTGCGGGAAACTGTAACAAAAGTTCGATGGTTTAGTTACAGATGAGCGAGTATTGCCGGATCTTTTGATTTTGATAGGTCGTGTATGGCGGATGTAGTTGTATGCAAATTGGTGAGCTGTAGAAATCTGCAACTTTGAAGCTCTAGAATTCTACGATTACAGAACACCAAAATTCTACAACTTCTTCAGAACTCTGGAACCTCAGAACTCTGGAACCTTAGAACTCTGGAACCTCAGAACTCTGGAACNCTCAGAACTCTGGAACCTCAGAACTCTGGAACCTCAGAACTCTGGAACCTCAGAACTCTGGAACCTCAGAACTCTGGAACCTCAGAACTCTGGAACCTCAGAACTCTGGAACCTCAGAACTCTGGAACCTCAGAACTCTGGAACCTCAGAACTCTGCAACTTCAGAACTCTGCAACTTCAGAATCGCAGAACTGTAAGATTCCAGAAATTTAAGGCTCTAGAGTTCTGGAATTGTAGAACTTTAGAGAACTTAGAGACTTTAGAACTTTAGGACTCCAGAACTCTGGAACATCGGAACACTGGGAACTGTAAAACTTGAGGACCTAAAGGCTCAGTAATTTTGAAAGTGATTCTGGAAATCTAAAACTTTAGACTCTTAGAACTCTAGAGTTCTAGAACTTTAGGGCTCTGGATCTCTAGATGTCTGGAGGTTACGAATTCTAGGAACTGTAGAAATTCACAAGTTGACAATTTTAGAATTTTACAATTATGCAATGTAAATAAACTTTAGGCAATATTCTGATTCCGGATGATTGGTGGATCATTCAGATGGGACTAGAGAATCGT
Organism: Bombus soroeensis; assembly: GCA_014737365.1. Classification (NCBI taxonomy): domain Eukaryota; kingdom Metazoa; phylum Arthropoda; class Insecta; order Hymenoptera; family Apidae; genus Bombus; species Bombus soroeensis. The sequence continues at coordinate 416,821 of JACXIL010000255.1, read as the reverse complement.
AATAAATGTATAACAGCTCTAGCTGTTTCATTTAAATGCGAATATTTCGATTGAAACGAATGCGTAAAATTTTCAATCAGAGAAATAAAAGTGGCGTATTCGCGAAAGCGGAACGCTTTCATCGCCGGATTCAGTGTCCCACGAAAAAGAAGGAAACCGGCGTAACTGTGAAATGTCAAAGGGAAAGGTGGTCATCCAGAAGCGACAACGTTAAGCTTTGACTTTCTTTTCCACCAAACACTCGTTTTCGTAATTATCGTATCTCGTTAGTGCGAAGCTCGCATCCCTCGAAGAGATTAATCCATGGAATGTGGCTGTCTTCGTGTAACATATAATCGAGGGAAATTGATACGAGTCGTGTTTGCTGGATTTTGCCTCAATCCGCAGGTGTTATGGGGAGATTGGATGCAGGTAGAACAGTGTACGATTAGGTGCAGCCAGTCGTTACGGGGATTCGAGTGATTTATCGTACCAATAAGACGTTTATGGTTACGTATGTTCGTATTTCTTCGTGTCAGATGGTTCTATAATGCTATTATAATGCCAGACGTATTACTATTTCGCGTAATATACATTAACAAAATTTAATCGTACAAAAGTGTATTTCGAATTTAACGTCACATCGTGTAAATTATAAAAATGTACATAGCGTCAAATTCTTGCATCGAAGACATATTTTTGTCAGTGGAAATTTTTATTTCGCTAATACACAATTAATTAAGATATCGTTAAATTTTCGTATTGATGGAACACGTTCACAAAGAGTATGTCAAGCTTGCGTTATAATGCGTTAAACAAGATTATATTGTCCTATTCATAATGAAAATAATTATTGACGATTCATTATGACGATTCAGATTGATAGAAATCGAAAGTCTCAGAACACAAACGACATGTGATTTGATTCGAGAAGACTGTGATTAGTCCTTAGTTGTAATAGAAAAATCCACGTAAAAATATACGTAATGGAAATTTATAATAAAATTCTCTAGATAAACGTGAATCTTAACGCTTTTTAGCATAAAAAAATACGTATATAATATTTGAAACTTACGAAGAATTCTCTCTGGGTTAATGATAATACTGATAAGAATTTATAATTCGACATATTTTGATACTACGCAAATTGATAAGCGTGTTAAACTTTGAGTTTGAGAAATATCGTAACAATAAGCAGAAATCGCGAAAGGAAAACACGTGGTCGATGACGACGGAACAGCAGGTCGTAACGAGGTTATCGCCAGCAATTTGCAAGTTAATCTAGCAGACTCATCTTGTTCTTGATCGCGTATATGTCAATGTGCGAGCATTGGTTTATTCAATATCCGCTCGCCATGTGATTGCCAAACGTGATTTCCGGAGATCCCGGTCGTCCGGACAGACAGACTTGCGATTTCCACTGAAATGCGTTTCTAACGTTTATGCAGCAATCGTTTATTGCAATATTCGTATAATCTTTTTTAATAAACGAAACTCTTTCCACTTTTCGCTAGAAAATTTTTCCTAATCTATCATTTAATTTCTAAGAACGATAACTGTTAAGTTGGATTTCACGATTGACACTTTGACTGCCACGCCGAAATCACATGTTTCGCTGAGGACACCACGGGAATATTTTTATTATTCAAAGCATATAATAGCAAAATAATAATAAATTGATGATGTAAGACAACATTCTTCCCCAATGGACCGTTTATCTTATTGGTGTTCACGGGTGACCACCGTAGCGCCTTGCTAACAGTTGATAGCGACATATTATAACAAGGCTTCGTTTATTTCAACAAACCATTCGCATTCGTTATTTTATCGTAAGCAAAACGTGCGGAATATATTGTTGAAACGTGTAGAAGATATTAGTAAACGATATTTGCTCATTCTATATATAATAGTAAGGTATATGCACGCTTCTAACTTCAATTATATGATTACAAAGCAGCATTTACGATTATTTTCTAAGCTGTGTTTATAATAATATTCGTAGATTACCCCCCAAAGATATGGATGCAAACACAGTGCACCGTTAGATGTGAGGTGGTTTAAGGTATAAGTGCCCAAGAAATACTCTCGATGTTCAACAATATAGTTCATTTAGCAATCAACAATCGACAGTCAACAGTCAACAGTCAACAGTCAACAGTCAACAGTCAACAATCGACAGTCAACANGTCGACAGTCAACAGTCGACAGTCAACAGTCGACAGTCAACAGTCGACAGTCAACAGTCGACAGTCAACAGTCGACAGTCAACAGTCGACAGTCAACAGTCGACAGTCAACAGTCGACAGTCAACAGTCGACAGTCAACAGTCGACAGTCAACAGTCGACAGTCAACAGTCGACAGTCAACAGTCGACAGTCAACAGTCAACAGTCAACAGTCAACAGTCAACAGTCAACAGTCGACAGTAGACAGTCAGCAATCAACAATCCACGCTTTTCGACTATGTTTGCTTTGCTGTTATACTGGACCCTTCGCACTTGGCTGTTCAAAAACCGAATGAATCTTTGGACAGATTCTTTTCTTTTGTTGCCTCTCGATATGCCCACTACGCATGCGTTTGTTAGACGTCCGCGACCATTGCCGTGTTGCATTCTTCCGAATATTCGGTAGAAGGACCGTAGGGATATCGATGGTACATTATGCATGTCGGTCTTACGCTTTGATGGCATAGCGTTCTGTGTCGCGAAACCGTCGGAAAGTTTCGTCGTAGAGTGCCGCCACAGATGCAAGGTTTGCTCTCATTTTTTTTTTTTCATTGATGTTCTAATAAAAATGTTTAATTGTTCGATGGGGCACTTTTTATTTCAAAGTATCTTCTATTTATCGGTTATATTCAAAATGCCCTAACTGTCAATTTTCATTTAATTTTTAAAATTGTAAGAAGTTGAAGAGCTCCGGTTACAAATGACCACCGTGGCGTCACAGGAGAAACCGTGGTGGGTCATATATGACCAAGGTGGCAGTCAAAGTGTTGAACGAAGAATATGAGGTAAATAACGAGTGCTTTTATAATGTAGAATAGTTAAATGTTCGATTATGGTTCGAAGTAGCGTACATATCGATACAGATCGAGGGAAATGTTAATTTTTATTAATCTTCGATCGTATAAAAATTATCGTCCGTCGTCGTTTTCACGGATACTCAATTTTCCTTTCACTTTTTACGTTCAATTGCATTTACAACCAGTTAACAGGAATATTTGTTATTTTCCCAGCAACGAAGAACCACAAGAATCACATTTTCAAATCGCGTTCTCGACAGTTGCACAGAAATTCTTTCCCCTTTTACTGGAGTTTTCCAATTTCTCTTTCCTACAAACGATCCCAACAAACTAAATTACGTTTCACTCAACAAATATCCGAAATTCAAAGGCTTCACCGTGGACTGTAAATACAAATTGAAATTTGCCATTTCTTTCTTCCTTTCTTTTTTCTTTTTCTCCACCGTTCGAACAACTTGACGAAATAAATGCGAATCCACCCAAGATAACTAGAATTTTCCAGCTGCAAATGAGATATCTGCGAGTGGAGAATTTACCAGAAATAAGCCTGCCAACCGCAACTCTGACGAAACATCGCTCGGCGAATGCTCGGAAACTCACGACGAAAAACGCCACTTCTGTGCCGACAGCTGCCGGCAATTACCATTCAAGGGACCGTTTCGCGCTCGTGAATCACACGCGGTGAATCATCCCTCGAAATTCACCCCCGTACGATTGTTGGATAACCACCTACCCCGTGAGAAATCCTGCCACGCAGACCACCATCTTGATTCTTCCTTTACCACGTTGCACTGTTTCCACGATTTCCCTTAAATTTACCCAGTCAGAACAACAACGTGTTTCTTGTACATCACCACATTTGTAACTTCAACAATTAATTACTCTATTAATTACCGTATCTTTCGATCTTTGATTCTTCTGTATTTTTTTATTTATTTATTTAATCACTTAAACACTTCGTTACAGGAAGAAGATGGAAAATTTAAGCTTCGGTTTAAGTTTTTGAAAAGTTGGTATATCTTTGAAGGATGAAACTGATGAGACTGTACGTTCGCTCTGTTCTTACTTGATGAAAGAACGAGCGCGCTAGGATTTTCCAGGTTTTCGTTTTGTAGAAATTTCGCAATCGTTCGAAGGTAAAAGCGCGACGATTTGAAAGATTTTCTTTTCGATTAGATGTATCAGTTTCTTGGAAGCTGTCGAGGATCGAGTTTTAGCGGTTACTGAGTTATAGCTTGGACTGGGTCTGTGAAATTTTTCAAAATTTCTAACGATTCTACATCTCGACGAAATTTTACATTTCTTGCAAATCTTGCAACAGAGAAGAGCGTGATTTTCCAGCGTAAAATTTCCTTTCAATCTAGATTACATTATGTTACTTTCCACTAGATTATGTTCACGTCAAATCTGACATAAATTTGGAGTCCATAAATCCATGAAAAAACGCTTGAAACTTTTTAAAACGTCTATTTTTCGTATTAGCCTTAGGTTTCTTTTTCAGGTTCAATGTTCACTCCACGGAACGGACGATTTTCTCCGAACTTTTTAACGCGCAATTTCCATCGGACTACGCGATGACTTCACCAATTGTTTGAGGTGATTGGATGCAGAAGAAGGAACACGGTTCGGTGCGAACTGCAGCAAGGATCGTGATAGTCTGACGATCGTAAGGTGGACTGAGGTGATGGAGGATCGCGAGCAGCTGGCAGCCAGGGGCATTCTTCGTCCTCGAGAATGGGAAATCAGTGACATTGGAGGGACAAGAGGGTAAAAGAACACGTGCACACCGGCCTGCACAGTGGTGTGCAACCTTCTGTTCCTTAATCGATCTTCCTCTTTTTTTTATTCCACTATCCTTTGAACACAGTGCAGAGATTACTGGAAGGAATTTTATTTCTTTAAAATATTATTTAGAGAAACAATTTTTGTAAGAGGAAAACAAATTTTGTAAACAAATTTTGTAAGAGGAAGAAGACTCTCCGTGGTTAGGTAAATTTTCTTGTACTCTTCCTCTTTTTTAAATATCTGTATAATTTAATTGGCTCAGCGATATTCATATTACCTTTGGATCTTCCTATCAGAAGTTTTCTTTGAATACTTTAAGTACGTACTTAATAGGTGTATTATATTGACAACAATTATTTAGATTAATATTATGTATTATACATTTGATACAGATCTATCAGATCTATTTCGTGTACTATTAAGATACCAGAAGATTTGTTTCATTATATAGATATCAGTATGTTTTCCAGGATACACGCACAACGATGAGCAAAGAATATTACAACCATTTACAATTACAGTAAATAAAATAAATCGATTGGAAAAACACTCGAAACTTCTTAAAAGATCTATTTTTCGTATTCATTTTATAGATATCAGTATGTTTTCCAGGATAGACGAATACACGCACAACGATGAGTAAAGAATATTACAACCATTTACAATTACAGTAAATAAAATAAATCGGAATAAATCCATGAAAAATATACTTGAAAATTTTGAAAAGATCTGTTTTCCGTATTCATTTTATAGATATCAGTAGACGTGTTTTCCAGGATACACGAATACACGCACAACGATGAGCAAAGAATATTACAACCATTAACAATTGCAGTAAATAAAATAGATCGATCTATTCCATCGTATATTAATTTTTCGATATTATTTATCAGAGATTGAAACATCGAAGATTGTAAAGTAAAAAATTGATTCGATCTTATTCGTTTTAAAGTTTCGATTAAAAGGAGAAAAGAAATTCTCGTTTTGCAAATTAATTACTCGAGCAAAGGAATAGAGAGGAACGTAACATCGAGGAATGGAAATTAGTTGGACCGTGAAATGGGTTAAGAGACACTCTAAGATAAATGGCGTGTATACCCTGGTGAAGCTTCGTTATTCCGTCAGAAGTGCAGAGAGCAGTAAAGGGATATATCTTTTCAAGCAGCCCTCGAATACACGTATCGGCTTTCACATGTGTGTCAGCAGGTACACGAGAGAAAGGGAATCGATAATGATGATGACGACGATGACCGTGACACTCAACCTTCCGCACCTTATGCAATGGGCGTTCAATTAAGCGACTTACGTAAGGGTTCAAGATGTGGAAGGATAAGCATATGTGATTATGGTTTGTACGTTAGGCTACGCGAAGTCTGAGAAGTTTCCTCTTTGATTGGATTTTGCGAGGGACTGGCTGAGTCATCGATAATCGCACGACCTACGTTTTCTTGCTTTTGTTTTATTGGAAAAGATGTGTAGAAAGCGGAGTTTTGAATCTGAATATTCTCTAACAGGACGTTGTAACGTGTAAGAATAATTTTCAAGAGGAAGAAGATTTAGATTGAGAATGCGTTTAAAAGTGGAAAGATGAGATTTCTTTTGCTATTTTTGTCATCTCTCTTCTTCTCAATTTTTCCTGTGTTTTTTTTTTTTAATTTCCTGCTCCTCTATTTGCCGATTCTGTCATGCACAATTCTCTTATTTTCTTTTCAATCTGTCTGCTTCCCGATTTTCTTATTTCATTATTCTAAAATCTCTGCATATCCCAATTTTTTATATCTCTGTATTTCTACTTCTATGTCTCTCGAATCCCTTATCTCCCAATCCTTCAACATTCCAATCTCAAATTTTCCAAAAATTCTACCTTTGGACTTTACTCTTCTACCTCTAGATCTCAAATTTCTAATCTCTTTGTGTCTTAAATCTCTAATTTTCTACTTTCCTTATTTCTGGAACCTCTAATTTTCTAGTTTCCCTAGCGTCTCCATTTCCAAATGCCTTGACCTCGAACTTCTCAAATTCGTAAACCTCGTAACTGGCTAATTTCCAAGTTTCCTTCATTGTCTAGTTTTCCCTTCCTTTCCTCTAAATTTCTTCCTATCGTTCGTCAATTTCTTATTTCGCAATTTTTCTCATTACTCAGTTCCTTGAGTTTCCACTCTTTTCTTATTTTCCCTCGCTATTCACGTTCTTCGGTTTCCCTCTTATTTCTTATCTTTCGATTTTTCCAAACACAGCTGTCTACACTATTTCTCGTTAAATTCCAAGGGATGAGAATTCATTTCCCCGCGAACAAAGAGACGTCACCGCGTCACTTTCACACTATTCTTTCCCGCCAAAGGAAACTACATTTTTCTCTCCTCCCCAGCCGTTCCACTTGTGGTTGTCTTATATGAAACGTAATTGCAGGAAAAGCTGTCCATGGAATTGTATTTAAAACGTGCACGCTCACGATCACGTGTACTTCGAGCGGCACGCACATCCTGAGAATGCAACGTCTCTCAAATTCAACGGTTAATTTATTATTATTATTCTTTTTTTTATTTATTATTTAGTCCGTGCCTTTCGGTTTTGGACGAGCTTTCGGTTTTACATCTCTTATCCACACTATTGTATTGCACTGCCTTAAAAGGGTGTCCTGAATTAGAATGTTCTAAAACAGCGTCTTTTTGTGATTTTTTTTAGAAGGGAAAGAAAGAAATGAAGTTATTGAATTTTGAGCTATGGTTTTATATATATTTAAGGAGTATAAAAGAATTTTTTTTAAAGTAAAAAGAAATTATAACAGATTTCTTTTCTCCCTCTTCTTTCCAGTATTCCCTTGCTTTGGTCTCGTTTCCACATCTAAATCTTGCTAGTATTTTTCTGTCCTTCCACTTCATCCTCCCTTCTAGGTATTTTGGTAGGTTAATGGTGGTTCAGTTTGGTAAGTTTTGCTAGGTAATTTATTGTCTGATCGCTGACGTAACGATCGCGACGTTCAAGAAGAAATTGTATAAAATTCGCACCATTGCACAGTTTTAATAAAGTAGAGCACAGTGAAGAATAAAGAAAATTTTCTAGTTAATAAAATTAAAAAGCAGACTCTATAAGAACACATATTTGATCGAACTTGCAAAAATATTCAATACAATTTTACAACCTTCGGACTCTTTTTAATCTGAATTTACAAACTATCAGATTTGACACGGAGACGTTTACAGAAAACTAATTTCAAAAATCTCTATACAGTTTTTTAAATCTTAGCTATGGGACTATTAATTAGATACTACTATTATTAAATAGCTTATTAAATAGAACTAATAATTAAATAGCTATTGATTAATTACAAACTAATCAATTATACATAGAGAAATTTCAACGCCCCCTAGCAACTGTGATTTATCCTAGTGAAAGATTGAAAATTCCTAAAAATCCTTGATATAATTGTTCTTTTTGTTATGTCAATCTAACCGTGCAGATAGGGAAATTCCAATGTCCCTAAACAACTCCAAATCTACGCTAATAGAATGAATCTCTATATATGAACTAATTAGACCCAATTAGACATGGTCACATCTCAACATCCCCAAATATCAAAAACCACAAAATGGCTTATCGTAACCGGAACGGTACATTTCTCCGCGAATTATAATTTTTTCCAATTATATTTTTTCAATCTTCCCTTACCATAATTCTACATAAAAGCTAACCTAGTTCTACGAATGAACGAATTAGGTACAATTAGACATATAGAAATCGTACAATTAGACAATTGGACAATCTCCAGTGGTTCATCAAAGCATTTAAAGTTGGTAGGATGAGCCGGTGGATCTGCTCGCGAATTATCTGTAATTTCTCAATCTTGCATTACCCTAACCTAATCCTACAAATGAATGAAGCAGACGTAATTAGACGTAGTCGCATCCCTCAACGTCGCCAAACAATCAAAGTTCTGAGATGGATCGTCGTAACCGGAAGGGCCACTCGGTGTATTTCACCGGGAATTAACCGGAGTTACTTAACGCGTTTCGTGGCGCATTCATCGATGATAAAAGGACGAACAACGGGCCACGTAAACGCTTCGCGTACGTATTCCCATAAAGTGCCCCATTGAAGAGGAGGAACAAGAGCGGCTGAAAAACCGGGGAGAGGATACGTGTTTGACTGGCGCAGCTACTTTGCTTAAAAAACACGAAGCCAGGTGCACGTTTCGTGCCACTTTGTTGTGTACGTGCACACACGTTACACGCGTGCACCGTGTGGCACGAGCTCTGCAACAGCCGACAGGCAGATGTTTCGACTCTTGCGAGGCTTTAATACCACCCTGCCTTCAATTTATTTCTCTACCAGCGAACGACAGACCGCCCTCTAAGGTACGATCGTTTCCAGAGAGGATTCGTTTGTTTCGTACCGGGTCTCGTTGAATTTCTACTTCAGTTACCACTGCTTTGCATTTTTAAGATCCGATACTATGGGGACTAAGCGTGAAATTCGAGTGTTTTTTTGAGCTTGCAGGCGCTAGAGGATCACAGGTTAGGTTTGCACGTAATAAAATCGATGTTTGTCTATAGCAATGGCTCTCAACCTGGTATAGGTGGAAAATATCTTTCTTGATGTCGTAGACAAGTTGTTGTTCGGCAAAATCTATCTCATTTTCTATGTTCTACGAGTATATCCTACATCCTATGTCTTGTACATAACGTACAGTACAGCCAATACTCTATTTTCTGCAATTTTTTCTCAGTGTTCCATGCTTAATATCTGAAAAGTTACCGATTAAGCTCTTTGTTCCACTTTGCACATGATTCCAAGCTCCATATAGTTCACATTTCCATTCTACGTTTCATATTTCATATACTTCATATCCTATATGCCATGACTAGTATTCCTAACCTATATCTTTCGCCTTACTTTCTACATTTCGTGTCTCCATATCCGATATTTTAATGTTCTCGTATTCTAAATCCTATATCTCTATCTCATGTAGATCCTGTATCTCTAAGAAATATTTTTTAACCTTACTTTTGCAGCACACATTCGTCCCGCATCTAACGTTTCATATTCCCTATCTCTTCCCCTATATTCCATATCCAGTATATCCCTAGCCCATATCTCGTTAGTTGTCTTATGCACGTATGTCTAGTATTTTCATATCCTTCATCCTATAATAGCATATCTTCCAATAATCTCTTACAAACAGCTTGTACCTGTATTTTGAGCGGTAATAAGACCTCGAATAATAAATCTTCAAAATTTGAGTCTCTTTGAACATACGCAAACAGCTCCACAAACAATCTCTAGTGACAAACTGCAGTAGCTTAATTCCCTAGCAACGGTATACGTCTAATCTATTCAATAATTTCCCAAAAATCATTTCTCCACGTTCTATCGTCGTGTGAAAAGTGAGAATAGCCACGACACAATGAGAAATGTTGCATTCACGAGCGTGAAAATAGTCTCGATGGAAAATGAATACGTCGGGGAAAACAAACGCTCTTTCACCGAGGTTACTCGCAGTTTGCTTCCTCGATAAATCCTCGGAGGCGACTTCTCTATTGTTTTAGAGCGTCGGTTGACTTCGACGCTAGTCTAGCGTCTAGATAGCGGAGCTGGGGGGAGGAGAAGGTGAGAGATGGACAATGTAGACAGAGAGGAGGGTTGAAAGAGATAGTCTAGCACGGGGCCACTCGTGCGTTTATACGAAGACAAAACCCTCAGACGCGTAGGCTTCAGGTGAAGTGCATCAGCTGCCACTTGGACACGCGCCATAGAAGCCTCTACTATGTTTCCTCCTGCATTTTTTCCCTCTTCGTACGTCTTCTTCTTTCCTTTTTCCGTTCTAGTCGACGTCCCTCGCTTGGAACAGACACTTCGTCTAGTTCAATTTAGAAGCAGGGTGTAGTGGTTAGTTTTGAAGTTTCAGAGTTTCAGAAACCTCAACTTCAACCCTCTTCCTTCTTTCCTTTGTCTTAGAGACTTGTTGGATTCTTGAAAGATCCCGATCTTAATATGAGTTATGAAGAAAACTTGATTCCACTCTTTTCTCCAACTTTTATTTCTCTTATTATTCGTTGTTTGTTTAAACATGGAAACACATTACATGCTACAGTGCCTATGTTCGTATGATTTTTTAATTTCCAAATTTAAGCCACACACGATGAAAATCCCACATGATGGTCAATAATTAATTGTCGAATGTTATGCCGAGTAAAAATTACTGCAAATCGTTCAAACAAATTATTTCAAACGTTTTCAATCGAGTAACATTTACGAGCAAATTTATCACAATTTTTTAAGCACAATGCACGACATAAAACGAACAAATCGATTTTCCTGTCACTCCAATATTTCTATTTTCTCGTTGTCTAATTTCCGTGTCTTTCGAACTTTCTATTTTCCAGTTCTCTAATACTTCCAATCCATTATCTTCCAATTTCTCTCTTTCACAATCTCAAATTTGTGTATACTATTTTGTTCAATATGCCAAGGAACGACTCAAAAGATATTTAGTCGGGTTTGAAGAACCGGCGTTCATTGAAAGCTGGTGGAAAAGCCGCTAGAGAAGCCAGCAATTTTTCGCGAAATCGCGCGGCTCGTTACGCGCATCGCGAGATTAACGTCAAGTAATTAAACGGCGCCGTGCAGGTCGTGCAGAGTGCATTCGCGTGTGCGTTCGTCGTGCTCACGAGAATTCTCCTCTCTTTCGTTCCATTCCCTTTGCGTGTTTCTCTGGGAAAATCTAACGCAAATTTAAAAAATGAAAAGAGGAAAAAAAAGAGAGGAAGAGGCGCCCGTGAGAGTTTCGAAGAGAAAACAAGCGTTTGAGTTAAGAGAAACAAGCTGTTAAAAAGTAAAGTTGTATTATTTCTTACGCAATGTTTTGAATTGGTAAGATTAAAGAAATTAACTTTGGATTTTCGTCCAAAGTGTTATTTCATAGTTGCTTGTCAATGGAACTTTGGATGCTTCGTATTTTTAGTTTTATAGACGTTGCAGACGCGCAATCAATAATCAGACGTACGCTAATCATAGACGAAGGACGATTTGTTTTCATATGAACACATATTCTCGACTGATTTTTCTATTTACGGAAGAAATCGATGTTTCGTTCATATTTACGAGAGATCATTTTTTAACTGGGATAATTTAGGAATCTCTAGTATGTCTCTGGAATTAGATCGAAAAATTCCCTAGTTTTAACAAGTTTTATGAACGCGATAAGATGCAAAATAATTTCGTGACGCGAAGCCTCTATGGGGATGGGGAAAATATGAAAAAATATCTCAATGAAACTTTCGTTTGTTTTATCGTAAAATTCACATTTTCAGAGCGATGAATTAAAATTGCTGCCTTTATGGAATTTCATAAACTCCGATGCGATAAGATTCGAAATCAACTCGTAACGAAAAATATGATAAAAAATATTCGCATGAAATTTATATGGTAAAAATTGAGAAATTTAGTAGTGCACATCTGGTAAATTAAAAAATTCCCTAGTCCCACAACGTTTCGTTAACTCGACTCTAATGAAATTCGAAATATTTACGCGATGCAAGCTTTTTAACGATATAAAAAATGTATTTAAAAATATTTTTCTACGAAATACTGAATGAAAGTTTTCCAGGGTTTCCCCCGTTTTTCCCTCAGTTTTGCTCGAGAGAGCAGCAGCAGCAGTAGCTCGCGTGCTACAGGAGGAAATTATTTCATGCATACGGGGGATCGTTCGAATCTAACACGCGCTTGCACCGTTAATGGCAATCAACGGTTGTTAATTGCTCGATGATAATTAGTCGAGATGGAGAAGCGGGCTTGCAGTAATGGAGAGTACGCCTTAATAATTCCTTTAATGAATTCGAGACACCGTGCGTGGCTTCTTCCGCGTGATAGAAGCCAACGAACCACCGTTGCTTCCTCCGATATCTAAGCTTTCTCAAATTCATAGATAAATGAATCTCTTCCTTGCTTCGTCAGATCTTTGATCCGTTGATTTTGATAGGTCGATTTCGTGATTTGTTTGAAATAATTGCAAACTTCGGAATAAGCAAAAGGAAATTCAGAGATCTATTCTATAAATAGGGAATTCTAGGGAATTTAGATATATGGGGAAACGAACTTAACTTATAACGTGAAACTTAAGACATAGGGGAAAAGAAAGAAATATCCTAGAGAATTTAAGAAATTCGATATCCAAGGAAACAAAATCTTCGAGATGTTAACTTGGAATGTCGAATTTGACAAATATATAAAATACATATAGAACTAGTTTTACTTAGCTTATTTTTCTGATTGCCTGGATGGAATTAGAATATCTGGCGAAATTAGGAAGATGAAATTTGGGAGATATACTCGTTTCCGATGATAATACAGTATACAATTTCAAAAAAAGACTGAAAAGTGAAAAATAAAAAGATAAATGAACAAAATTTGATTTTTATTTAAAAATGTAGTAAAAGGAAGAAATTCGTTTTCTTAATTAGCTATCACTAAGTAACTGAACGTAACAATAATATACAGGTTTCCCTGTATATGTTGAGCACACGCGATAATCATATAATAGTGTATAACTCGATTGTTGATCTCATATTACTAAAAATAGAAACTTGGCGTCCTCGTTGCGTTAACCTTGAGATGCATCCTCCATTCGGCCAATATTTCTTCTGTCCTCTTCAATGAACTGTATGGACGAAGAAATTTCTAATGAAGGCAATTTTCTAACGATTACGAGGTAGAAATGGAAGAATACTTGACTCGGATTATGAATGCGAGATTTATCTGATCAAATAGAGAGCCTTTGAAAGTATACACGTTTTGAAAACATCGCAACTAATCTAATACGATCCAGTCAGATTTCTACTTTTGGTAATAGAAGTTCAACAATTAAGCAGCACATTCCCTGTGCATTCTTATTACATTCAATTACTCAATAATGATTCCTGATTGTGAAAATAATTTTTTTCTCTTCGGTACACTTTAAAATGAAGACCATTGTTTAAAGATCTTTTTCAATCTCTATATTTTACTTTACATTATAGAATATCAAAATATAGAATTTATAAATAAGGAACACTGAATCTTTTAACTAGTCTATACTTGAAAGAATCAAGATGAAACATAACGCAATTGAATTTATTCGCGATACCGGTGCCTGTCGCTCGAACACACATTCTGCTAACCGCAATAGTCGGCCGACAACGATCTTCCTCTCTCACCAGAGACTCTGCTACATCGTAGGTAGCTCGTAGGAGATAAAATTTCTCGGAATATTTCATCGTGTTTCGAGAGAAGATTTACGCTGGTAGAACGCCGCGTGGGAACACTATCCACGCTAGACAGATATTCTGTTCCCTTTTATGCATATAATTAACGCGAATAAGTCGCAACGCGGAGCTCAGTCTAGTAAGGGTTCTCCAGATGAAAAATTTCCATAAAATAGCCGGAAACTGTTTGCGTAACGCGAGCGGTGTACGGCGGGCTCGGAACGAGCCATCGTCCGGAAGTGTACCATGAATTAAAATACGCTTCTACCACCTAGGAACGGTAATTAGAAATTATAAAATCTATTTATGGTTGTCCAACATATTGCTCGATTACAAGACTACGTCTTTTCCGATATAATTTCACCGAGACGAGAATTACACGGGATTCCCCGTTGCATCGTTGTGTTATAGTTATTTCTTAGTTACTTTCTGCTGGGTGGTCTAGTGATCTTTTTAGGGACAAAATCAAACGCGAGAAATGATAGATAATTTACGCGTCGTAATTTATCGTAAAATTATGTTCAAACTTGAGAAAATCTGCCAATATTTTGCCCGTCGTATTTCATTTTTATCATCCAACAAATTTAACCCAAAAACAACAACAATAATAATAATAAAAATTAAAATTGTAATAATGTTACCATTATAATAATAGTCAGCATCGATGCCTTGTATAATATATTTATATCAAGATATATGATAAGTACCGGTTGATGAAGTTGGTAGGCGTGGAATAGCCCAACTGTAGCCGCGATCTGATCACCTTCTCCTGAACAGTGACCATTCTCGAGCTTCTGGAACTCTGGTGCACCCTTGTGGTCCTGATCACTTGGTAACAGTGATGTTTTGTCTGGGTGTTGGCCACCCTGTCACTCCTCGGTTCGATCATCGTAAACATGATTGCTTTCACTGATCACCAATCACTTGAATCACAGGACCACGTGGTCTCGCTATTTTCACTCCCGGTTTCATCTTTCCCCTCTATCCTTTTCAAATATTCCACCGTTTTTTAGTTACTATCACAATGCTCTTTGGTTTGTCTCGCGAATGTCGAAAGCGTCTTACTTATCCGAGATACATTTCGGTATCCAATAGACCTGCACTCGTTGGAAAAACATAAAGAAATACTTTGAAACTATCTAGGTAAATAATTCTTTGAAATTTGCGCTTTCATATAAAAAATTTCGAAATTTCTGCGATAAATGGGTCTTGGGGTCTTTTATAACAAAAATTGTTGAGTTTCTTAAACAAGAAATTTTGGTACTTTGCAAATAGAAAATTTTGAAACTTTGAAAGCAACGAAATGTCTGGCAACTTTGAAATAAATGCTCAAGAAGGAACCGCCGATGAATCCGTCGTGATTAAAGTTGGCAGGACTTCCAGCCCGATCTAGGGAAGTCTGAAGTTCGATTCCGACTATCTTGAGCAGCAGTGACTAGCTTGAAATTTTAATCGTGGTAAGTATCTTAGTAGTTGGTTCGCAGCTACGAGGTGATTTGATTAATTGCGTGCCTAGGGATTTCCTAGGTGTATTGACGAAAGCCTTAAACCATATGAACTTACAACTGGCTAGCATGAAAATTGTCCTGCTTGTTAGTATCCTGGATATATCATGGCTAGTAAGGCTCGAATCTTTTGCTCGTTAACCTATTTTTACTAACTGTTTGCCAATGATAGTGACATCAGAGAAACCTGATTATAATTTGCCCCAATCGAGAAGATATTCGTGAAGAAATCTTTCAGAATAGTCCAGAAAGAAAATTACGAGAAGTATTTTTAAAAAGAAGACTATTCAGAGACCAAAATTAACGACCACCGACAAAAATTCATACGAAGATTATGATATTTGTTATGACAAAATTATGATGGTGATATTATTATATCACCAAGATCTGGAGTAATTTTATGCGTCTAATTTTCCCTATATAGTAAAATTGTATTTTTCTGGGTTAGTCTAGGGACAAACAGTTTGCACAACAAAAGTTCATTTATTCTCTTTAATATAAATATAACTATATTTTTATACAATATTCATAGACCAAAGCTTCCATTAATACAAATATAAATAATTATATTTCTATATAATATTCATGGAAAGATGAAGCTTTCCATTTCTAAGAATGAAAATCTTCCATTTTTATAAATACAAATAATTATACCTCTATATAATATTTATAGGCAAAAGACATCACACTTTTCCACATCGCCTAATTCACATTAATCATAGCGATTCCTAATCAAAGCTTGAACAACGAAAAATTACTAGAATAACAAAATTCCCTATTACCATGATTGATGAGTATCGTCATAGAAGAAACGCATTAGATTTATAAAAGCATAGTGTTATTTCTCTATTGAGAGGAACATGTTTTACTATTTTAATGGGACTACAACACCGATGCGATTCATAATAAAACAGGGGGTCCATAGAATGATAACCATCTTGGATTTATCCGTTTGTTTATGGCTTAATCGAGAAAAGTCCATATAAGAGTGTCGGGCAAAAAGAGTAAATGAAATCAAAGGTATAAAATAACATCATTTACATTTACATCTAATAAGAGCGATAAACAAATACAATTAGACCGCGAATTTTATGCAGATTCATATTTTCAGGAATATAATAAGAAAAAGATACGAACTCGGCAGAAAACTGGTTTACCTACCAAGTATTGTAGGAAGCGCTGGGTATTACGTGCACTGTGTGCAATCTTGCATTTTCAAATTCCCTAGAAATTCACAAAAATCCGCAGTCTAGTAATATTATATCTATTGTTAAAATATACGATCGAATGCTTGAAATGGGGAAAAAGAGGGAAGTAACAGAATAACAAACGAGCCGAGAAGAGATACAAAAATCACAAATTTTGGAAGCTAAAGTGAATTTAGAAAATAAATAGAAGCTTTAACATCCTCCACGTTAGGGAAACGTTCCTTTCTTATTTCTTATCACTTTATATACTTTTTTATACACTCGTCTATCAGTCAGAGTTATATTGAATTATGTATCCCGAACAGGGAAGTATTACCATTAAACAGAAAAGAAGAAAAAGATAGAAGATATACTAAAACGTACGATTATGTGTTACATATGTATTTCTCACGATTCTCCAACAACTGTTCCATACGACTGGCTATTTCTTTCCTTTTAACTTTATTTTCTCTCTCTCTCTCTCTCTCTCTCTCTCTCTCTCAAGAGAACTGGTTAATATGAATAAGCGATGCTCGATCGTTTTCACTGGCCTCTCTTTCCGGTTAATTGATAACCAATAGCGACTTTCTAACGGCGATCGCGATTAATATGTACAGACACGAAACACGAGCCGGATGGCGGAGAAAATGAAATTCTTTTTTTTTTGTTTCGCAATCGATTTTCGTGATCCTGTTTCGAATATGGTTGAAGACTTTCGAGCGAGCACGGGCTTTAACGATTATTTAATGGCTTCCAGAGAGTGGCTGATATCTTTTTATGAATATCGAGCGTTTTTCTTCCTTTTATCAAGAGACGCCGCTTTAATGCGATTCTTGTATACGAAGATTTATTTATGAAATATCACGCTTCCTTTTGATGCTCAATCTTATGGTTGAGCATTATTGTTAATGACCGTGAATTACTTTCATAAGTAAATCTCCTATTCTGCATACAATTTACTATTACGATTTTCCTAGGCAACGTCACAAATAATTTTTTAATATATTTCTAACGAAAGAGTTGGCGTTTTAATGCGTGTTACCGATTCTTTTTAATTATTATAGCTGAATATTATTGTCAACGAGTAAATTAGTTTTGTCCTGAGTAAATTTTACTGCCACGAACTTTTTTAAAAAACGCTATTAATATTTGTAGTATATTTTTTTTAAATCATTAACCTTTCGATAACTGACAGGGTTCTTTGTAATTGTTACAATCGAATATGATTGGCAACGATTTCTGTAAGTAAATTTAACTCCCATAATTTTCTACAAAATGTTACAAATATTTGTGATATATCTTTGATGATGAAGAGATATCCTCGTGATGTGTTAAATTTTATTTCGAAAGAAATAGCTCCAAGTTTCTTCGTAATAATTATAATATAATTAAAAAGAATCTCAAACGAACGTTTCGATTTTTACAATCAAAATTCCGGACAGATGAAAAGGAAAAAAACGAATAATTGAACGCGAAACAACGCAAATATTTACCATTGCCCGACGAATTTTACCGTGTAATATAATAACAGTAATAGTTGAAATTTCGATTTCATTATTTTGCCATTGTGCTCGATTCAACGACCGGCTATTAATTTAGACGAAAACAATTTTCCGTCACTGCGCCATTCCCTGTAATTAATCGCATTTTGTGAGCCGACACAACTCTCGAATTAAATCTCTGTAATATCTGACGAACACGCTTACACATGGCAGCAACACACTGTGAAAACATCAACTCTTGTAATTAGTGTGCCGGTTATGATACTTAATTGTATTCGATAATTACGATCTCTTTATTGTATTCGTCGTTTTCTGCGCCGTAATTACCCTTTTATATTTTATTTAATCGTTGAACAGTTACACACTCCTCTATTATATTTCGCTCTTTGATCAGGTTCGAAGAAAAACGCGATAAAAAGAAGAAAAAGGAAACGTTAAGGCAGTTCAACATCCTAGAAATCATGATTGTTAATGAAAAATTGGCGAAAGTTATTATTTCGTAATTATTATAATTGTGTAATCGTTTAGGAATTTTCTTTCTTTAAAAATATATTGTTCTTCTTAATAATATTGTTCTTCTTTGATCAGGCTTGAAGAAGAAAAGCGAAAGATTGACGAAAGTTATTATTCCACGTTAATATATTTCAGTATAGTTATAACTAACAAGTATAATTATCTGCCAACTTTTAATTTCAGAGGAAGATATTTATTTAAAGAAGAAACAAACGGCGAGAAAAGAAGAGACAATTTTAATATTCTAGAAGCATAAAGATAGCAAGAAATTGGTGAAAGTTATTATTTCGTAATTATTATAATTAAGTATAATCGTTTACGAATTTTCTTTCTTTAAAAATATAATGTTCTTCTATGATCAGGTTTGAAGAAGAAAAGAAAAAAAAATTCGGCGAGAGAAGAAAAGACAATTTAATTAATATTCTAGAGACGTAACGTTATAGAAAAATAGATGAAAGCTATTATTTCACGTTAATATTTTTCAGCATAGTTATAACTAACAAGCATAATTATCTGCCAACTTTTAATTTCGGAGGAAGATATTTCCCCCTCTGATCAGATTTAAAGAAGAAACAAACGGCGAGAAAAGAAGGAACAATTTTAATATTCTAGAAGCATAAAGTTAGCAAAAAATTGGTGAAAGTTATTGTTTCGTAATTATTATAATTAAACATAATTATTACTAACCAGCACAATTATTTGAAATTTTTTCCTTTCAAAGGCAAACGTTTTCCTCTTTGATCAGATTTACGAAGAAGGAGGACAAAAAAGACGGGAAGGCAATTTAACGTTCTAAAAACCTAATGGAAATTTGATAAAAGTTATTATTTTATAATAATATAATTAAGTGTAATTATTTGTAATTTTGTTCCTTTAAAGGAACTTGAGTATCTTCTTATCTTTCATTTAAAATAATAATAAGTTGATATTCGTTGCTATTTCTAAAATATAACCAAAGAACACACTTAGGAGAACTAGAAGAAAAATAGAAACTCTAATATTTCTAGTGTTAAATATCGATTGCGATTTAAAAAACGAAGAAACCGAAACAAAGCTTCGTCGAGTAACAAACAACTACCTAAATTCTTTTCGCAGAGTGACGAAGTGAAGCAAGGAATTAAGGTTCTGACATGATTCGGTGTTCTTTCATGAAGTCATTGTTACATGGAGTGGAAACCAAGAAGATGAAACGAAATTAAGGCTTTTGAAGTTTCCTCTCTGCAACTTGCAACTGCAACTTGCGTATCGTAGAGCATCTTGTTGCTTTTTCCAATTCCTAAAATTACTTAAAAAATGAATTAATTATCTCCGAATTTTCTAACATTTCATACAATCACCATCAGTATTTTTGTAAATTGAGAAATTGTGTTTTAATTAACGGACAAGACCGAAGATAACGAACCAAAAAGGGGCAGCAGAAAAGAAGAAAAACTGGGTCACACAGCCAGCTACGGCGCAAACTACAGCAAATCGGATATGGAAATATTAATTCGTTACAGGAGCAAGCAGAAGACAGCAACGTACGGCGAATCATAATAATAGAAGATATATGGAAGAAACTATAGGAAGACGATAAGAACGTAGCAACAAGCCGCTCATACGCTGAGACGTACGAAAGTACTGGCAGAATATAAGGATGTGACAGCGATAGAAGCAACAAGAACAACCTAACCTTAAATATACCACTGTCGATAAAAATAATTACTGCACGGGTAAGGTTAGCTGGCTAACTATGGTGTGGACAACGACGATAGGACAAGGACTGAAATATAAAATAGAAGAGAACTTGTCACGTCAACTATGCAGCGGAAATAGGAAATATACTTATCTGAATGTGTTTTATTTTTCTATTTGTATTTAGAATAGATAGAGAATCAAGATTTAGCTTTAAGCTTTTTAGCTTAGAAACAAAACGTATCATGCGAGCACACACACACACACACACACACATAGGTTGTAACAGCCACAAATGTCGATATAACAAACGATTAAGATACGACATAATGATGTTAATTAAGAGAAATAATATATACGTTTTCTTTTTTTTTTCATATCTGAGAGTTAAAAGACAGAGGAAGCTTCTTTTACCAATGTTAATACACGGTGGTTCATTGCTATTCCGACGCATTTTTCGTACGTGAGGCCTCGATCTAGTCGCGCTAAAGAGGAACAAACGGTATCCACTGACACGTTCTAGTTACACGAGCATAAACTAATTACATGCGAATGATTTTTTATAACCGTGTCAACGACGACGTGAAACAGACGCCCGGTATATTTTTCATTCTTAGAAAGAATTGCTGTTCGTCCCCTGAAAGTCGAATAACGCTCGAATTCCAACTATTGAGTTGGCAACTAAATGACTGCGGATTTTGTCATTACCACCTAATTAATTAATCGCCAACCCAATATTTTCATTGTAATTATTTCTAATCGTCTGTCGAATAATTTCGTTTTCGTTCGTGTTGTCACACTAGAGAAGCTTTTCAGTAGCGATGATAAGAAAACTGATAGAGATAACAGGACTAATATTTTTAAGTATTTTTAAGTATTTTTAGATATCCATAATTTTATTATCTTATCTTTAATATGATATTATTCAAAATTTTAACAAATATCCATTCCAATATTTAGGCAAGATTTTTGTACGAATTCGAATGGAATTGGAATTCCAATTTCAATCGTTTCCAATTGTTTCGAAACTAATGTCCAATTATTCCAAAATCGTTCATTTCACGGTGCTGTTCCCCTAGAAAATTTGAATGAAACTTGCGTTCCAATCTGAATTCACTTTTAATTCTTTCGATATTAATAGTTGTTCCTTTAACAGGTTTCTTCTCTTATTTGTGCGCTCGTATCACAGCATTTTAATAACAATGATCGATTATTTTTTTTTTTTATTAGAAACTCGAATAAAGATGGAATTTTTATGGTCGTAAAACAAATTGTATTATTCGAGAATTTTTCAACTATTCGACAATTTCCATAGGTTTTGAAATTAATTATTCTTTTTGAACAGCTTTCGATCGTGCCACGATAAATTTATTTTTCACGATGCTTGGACGGTGCACAGTCGTCAGAGAATGTGATTGGAGAAATAAAAAAGGGCAACGAAGCAGCAATTTTCGACACCTAATCTTGGAAAAGAGCAGCTGAACTCGTACAAGACCCTGAGTAAATAAGGATTTCGTCGACGTGGCTTTAGAGTTAGCTACAAAGTATTGCGCTACAAATGTCGGGTAATACGGGTAAGAGGAATATACAGGGTGCTCGAAAGTACGTGGAATAATCCCTATGCAAGTTATCTGCAGAGTTGTGCAGTCGGAGCAACATACGCTGACTCTGACTCCGTGTAGATAAATATTACGAAAAGCACAAATAGAAAATTCTAACAAAATTACTTATGCATTAAAGATACTGTATTTGTATGGAAGTGTAAGTGTACGAAATATCGCCACCCCTGTCAAACATCATGAAAGTTCATGATATTTCCTTTGCCTACGGAATATTCAATGGCCCATTCATTGACTGGCCTCAAATTGTCGAGTGTTTAAAATTGAACGTTTCTGAGAGAATTCTGCGATATTACAGGTTTCGTTTTCGAGCAAAATAAGTTTGAAGATGCGTCTGGTGCGCGTATACTAATTGTAAATTTCCAGGTATCCGACTTTTTTTTTTCCTCGTGTTGATAATAATTTAATTGGACGAGCAGAGTTACGTATTATGCATCCACGTGGTTCACATTCCAAATCCTCGTTAAGCTAGTAAAATGATTTTGAAAAAGTAACAGCCTTATCCTCCTGGTTTATGAAACCATTCCAAACGTGGACACTATGGAAATAAGATAACGGTAATGACAGGAAGCAGATCGAGACATTATATCAACACGAGCAGAAAGAGAAATCGAATACTTCGAAACTTACGATTAGCACGCGCTTAGCTGACTGTTCTTTAAACTCATTTTTCTCGAAAACCAATTGCTAAACGAAAAAATGTTATTCTTCTTTTTCGACTTATTTTTGGATGTAGAATCATCATCCGATCGCTTGTACCATCATTTCGGAGACACCCTGTATACATAGTGGATATCTACCGCAACCTCTTTTGTAATAGACTGTGAGCCTGAAATAGACCTAAACAACCATAATATACTATATTATACCGTGCTATTTATATTCTATAAATTAAATCGACTCTTTCTCTTTTCAATGGAAATTTTAAATTCACGAGAATTTATTTATTCATTACTATATTTATTTATATTTTATTTCATTTTCAGTATATTCTTATACATCGAATGAATATTTCCAATTTACGAAATATTTCATAGCGAGTCAGGCAGCAGCTGATTAATTAATAGAATACGATTAGGTAACTCTCGACTATTCGGTCCCATGATTTTTTTTTGGAATTTATTACCCATGTCCCTTACTTTCACACATTTTAATTTCCAGATGAATAAACGCGAATAATTTTTAGCGAAACGATCATGGAACGAAACGTCTCCAATTTCTCCTGTTATCTGCCATTTAAATGTTATCTAAATTCGCTGGGCGTTCAGCAATACGTCCCACCGGAAGTCCATTAGCGGCGACAGCCGACATTTTTTCATTTAAATCTGACGACCTAGACTGAAAAACGATACTTTCGACAGATCCATCGTCGCTATTGATACGTTGTCCGCTTAAAACAAAAAAGAAAAAAAAAAGTAGAATCTTTCGATTTCCATCAGAAAATAAATATCTCGAGAACCATAGAGCTTTAACGTTGCAGAAAATAATCAAATAAAATTCCTACCTACATTAAATCAATATTCCAGACAATACACGTGAAATTTTACATTCGATTGTTTAACTTTGAAAATTAGAGTCGAAGAAGGGAAGAAAGTTACGAAACTTAAGGAACTTACGTATCCGGAGAAACGAAATTAACCTGTATAACCTATAAAAATTAGCAGCTAGGGGAAAACGAGAAATCTAGGGAATTCGTAATTCGAAGAAATTAAACTTTGCAACTTAGAAGTTTGCTAATTTGCTGAACTTCGGGAAACGAAGAGAAGTTGCACAACTTAATATCAGACTTAGTTCCACAAAAAGAAAGGAAATAAAATTGAACGAGAAGTTGCAATTTAAAGGATCGAAGACGTACTTTTGAAAAATCTGTCGTCGCCATTAATACTTTGTTTAAAGGGAACGGAGGAAGACAATTCGATTCTTATCGTGGAATCTATTTTTCCCTCAATTAAATCTTTTCCGCGAAACCAGTCAACGAGCTTTCCGAGTAGAACGACACAGACGATGATCAAGGAATTAAAATTCATAGAAACTGTACCAAAGACTATTACGTTTATGTTACGAATTAATTAACAGAGACCTGTGTTCATTGTCGAGCAAGTTTCGAAATGGATCGTTTTAATTAGTTAAACTCTAAATTTTATTAAACCATTAAGGACAGGGTAGTGAAAATGATGGAAAATTAATGGGAAACGCAAATATTAGACGCGTATTAACTTGCTGTAATTTTAATGTTTCCTCGAGATATAGAGAATTCATTAAAATAATGGCAAAACCCATTATAAAAAATCAGAGATGCGAAAGAAATTTCCATAATTTAGGCCTTAATTGCTATTGTGTAGTTCTGGTATCTTGGATATTACAAATATTACCATAATTTCATTCTTAAATGAAATATCATGCTAAGTATCTCGGCGTAAAGCCTTCAATTAGAATGAGCTTTACATAACACGAGCCACGTAAAATTTGGATTTGAATATTTTTTTCACGTAGGAACATCTATCAAATTCCTGTGAAAAATTACGAATTGCTTACATTGAATCTGATAATTCTAACGTTAACGATCGTCATTAGTATTAAATAATATTTCACTTGCAATTTTTCTATCCAAATTCATTTACGTTATTAAATTCTTTTTCTTTTTTTTCAGATTGAGAAGAGAATTTCCAAGATTTATCCATAGAGAGAAAATACATTTATATACATTTGAAAGAAAATTTGAAAGTGTAAAATTCCACGTAATATAAAATATCTAAATAATTATAGCGCTTTCAATTGTTTTCTATAATACATGATAGGTGAAACGATTTTCTACCAAATTTCTACTTTTCTTTCTTCTTTTTTTCTTTTCTTAAGATATTCTCCGAAATATAAATGTTAAATTATGATAAAAATTTGCAGCATTTCTGTTTCATCGCTATTTCTTCTTCCATGTAGACATCATTAACAGATTAATAGAACGATCAAACGATTTTTTCTAGCTACCGATGTCTAAGAAGAGAATCAGGCTGCGTCTAAATTTAGAGGATCAGTTGAATAATTAAAACCCTTTAACGGTGCGCGAGTGGCTCGTTTCTGAATTCCGTAAAAGGCGAGCTGAATATCATGGCGCGTTCTCGTTTCCCGGTCGCGCAAGAATTAATCGGCCTCCAAGCTAAATACAGTTGGAAATTGCCAGCATCTTCTTTATCCTTTACGTATTCCTTGTTCTTTCAATTGTTTCTTCGAGTTTTCACTAGTCGACGATTAGACTCTACAGGGAAGAAAATTAAATACTATGCGATTAAATTATTATGAAATTGTCGTTAGATCGATCGTTGGCTCGCGTCTGACAGATTTACCGTATCAGCTGATTTAACGTTGAAAGAATGGTCCGTAAAAGCCACGTTTCACGAATATTCGGATCGTAAAATTGCACTTTGACTCTGGTAATTCTAATGTTAACGATCGCCATTAGTATTAAATAATATTTCATTTGCAATTTTCTTATCCGAATTCATTTACGTTAATAAATTCTTTTTCTTTTTGTCTTTCTTTCCTTATACATTCATATACTTTACGCGATGATGTATATTTGATAAAAAAAAAAAATATTTAAAAATACAATCTTCTTAAAAATGTTACATTTTGGAGGATTTGATTTTCTTGCCTCTATACGAAAATTAATATGAAAATAACCGCACGGTAATTTGAAGTTTCCAACGAAATATAAGAATCCTGTGTTTTTTTTTATATTACAAAAATGATCACGGTAGTCTTCGTTAAAATCACCAAAACCACGAGTAATTTTACACTCCGTTCGTTTATTACAAAGTCCAGCCATCTATTCAAAAAAAGCTCTCCAATCTCTCCGGAAACTATCTTTAGAATTCTCCAATCGACATTAGCCCTCGTTCAACAATTACAGCTTTTATTATTTTATTAATTCACAGGATAGCCGAAGGTGGACAATTTTACACTCCGTTCGTTTATTACAAACTCTAACGATCTATTTAAAAAAAGCTCTCCAATTTCTCCGGAAACTATCTTCAGAATTCTCCAATCGACATTAGCCCTCGTTCAACAATTACAGCTTTTATTATTTTATTAATTCACAGGACAGCCGAAGGTGGACAATTTTACACTCCGTTCGTTTATTACAAACTCTAACGATCTATTTAAAAAAAGCTCTCCAATCTCTCCGGAAACTATCTTTAGAATTCTCCAATCGACATTAGCCCTCGTTCAACAATTACAGTTTTTATTATTTTATTAATTTACAGGGCAGCCAAAGGTGGAAAATTGAGAATAAGCAAAGCACGAGAAAGACATAAATTGCTATGAAACATCCAAAGTACAGTGCTTGCTACGGTATCCTAGTGAGACAACAATTTTCTTTTCATTCTATTCCGAAGAATACGACGAATTTGTATAAAAGTTCACGGTTTGTTGTACAAAAGTCTCAACGAACTAACGATGAAACTCACATCAAACTAACGATAAACTGTCGACGATCGTGACACTCGTCAGCCTCACAGAGAACAATCCTAACGAAAATTTCTAACGAGAGATACAACAGCGAATACAGCGTCGTTTAATTCGTTAGCCGAAAGCTTAACACTTTTTAGAAAGAATATTTAGGAAGAATAAACAGGTGAAGCGTATTATATCGCGAGTATTACACTCGTTAGTTCGATAACGTTTATCGAGGTCGATCCTGATCGCGGTGACAAGGCAACGACGATGGAAATACCTCGACATATCGGCGCGCACGTTGATTCACTAACGTCAAGTACGGTACTGTTTGCCGTTAGCTTCGATACCATAATGGAACTGTCAAAGTCAAATGAAAGGTGGAGCGCGGTGCGCCTCCCACCGGTGATTTCAACGCGTGTATGCCGTCACGGCGAGTAACATCGTTCCGGAATATGGAGGTCGATTTACGCCGACGAATTCTTGTGTTCGCTGTGGGAAAGAAAAAAGAAAAAAAGGAAAGAAAAAAGAAGAAAAATGTGGAAGAAATATTATCAATGAATATTTTCGTATTTTCCTTATTTTTCTTTTTCATTGTATAAACAGAAGTTAAATGGAGGATGTTCGTCGAAATTTATATTCTTCATGGTGGACAAAAATTTGAAGACGTTCTGATGTGTCTGTAATTCGGAAATTTAACAAAGAATAGGTATTTCTATATCTTCTTTCTTTTTCTGAATTTTTCTACGGCTACGTTCCAAACTACGAACGCGAATACTTTTCACCGTGGTAAAAATGGTAAAAATGTTCTCCTCTACGATCCCAAGAATTATCAAACAATACTTTCGTATTTTCTTCGTTCCTCTTAATCTCTGCAGTCACCTCTGTTCAATGGATATTTCTGGAAATTCACGTCTCTCTCGATCTAATTCTATTGGCTTGGTAACTAAATGATTGCGGGTTTTGTCATTAGGTGGTATTGCCAAAATCCGCAATCACTTAGTTGCCAAGCCAATAATTCTAGAAACGAACGAGTATCGAGCAAATCGCTACAAGCTATCGGTACAAACCCTTGAAATCGCTAGCGACGACTGATAAAAATCAGAATGGTTGTAAAAACTGATGAAAGTCAAAATCACTAGGAGCTCGTAAAAGTTAAAATAATTTCTCCGGATTTCTGAGGATTTCAATTTTATGCACTCTCACTCGAATAAACTGCGAATCTCAATCTTTCATTGCACTGTAACAATTTAACTCGCAACATGACCGCCGCCGCAGGAGAACAAATCGCCACTTATATATCTCAACTGGATGTCACATGTGGCCTTGTCGTCACGATAAATCACTAGCTATGTCCTAGTGAATTTATGTATTGTACACCAAGTTTATCAAAGCGAGTGCACTCCCGGGAGACAGCAGTCGTCGTGTCGCCTGGTCGGTCGCGACTCAACTGCGGCTAGAAAAATTATCGTGTTCCAGTAACCGGCGTTGCACTTTCACGCATATTTAATGCGCCCAGATAAGAATATTTTCGCAATTCGCGAGAAATAAATGTTATTTTTTCAAATAATAAATCAATATGACGAGAAGGATTCGCGCGATCAACTGTTATCAACGCGTACGGTTTGCTCGTGAAAATATTCACCAAGCGAATATTTTCAAATAAAATATCACTTCCCGTGGAGAATTTTGATGAAACTATCGCGTGCATTAGACGAAACTTTTTCCAATTTTATTTACGCTGCAATGCGACACGACTATCGCGATTACGATATCGCGGAGTCTCGGATATCCAACTCTCGTTTAACCGTAAAGTTTCGTATTATCCGAGAATATTTCGAATTTTACCGTAGCCATATTCCTTTTCGAAATTTTAACGCGAATAGTACGAAAGTATAGATAATGTTACGAAAGCAGTTAATTAAGCTTTTAATAGGTCAAATAGTTAATTAAACCTAAATATACATGTACAACATTATCAAAATTATTAGATTTCTGTGATTTTATCATACGACTTATGAACACTAATACACCTTTTCCTATTCTGTCCGAGTTTTCGATTCATCGAAATAAATTCTCGTAGTAAATTGATTTTAAAACAATTAGAAAATGTACATAGAAGATACAAGACGTTTATCGCAAGCATAGGCTTAGTGCAAAATTCCTATAGAATATGAACAATAGTCTTCAACATAAAATTGGTGTTAAACATGGTCTCGCTAAATAATCTGACTTATTCATACAATTGAATAATTAATTAAGTGTTGAAATATTTTAGTGATATTTACCAAATGTATTCTTCGAATAAATATCCTATATACATTTTCAGATCCGTTTCAAATTTGACCAACATAATCACGATAGTCTTGTCCCGTTACAGTTAACGAGGTTTCAAAATGTTTCGTATAATACGTACATAAAAGCTTTCCACGAATGTCCTAATACTAATTACACTTTTAACATTACCATTGATCTACAACAGCTATATACTATTTAGTATCTACTATGTAACAACAGCTACAATGTTGTACACTAACTTTTCGCAAAGTGTATACTCTCAATAAACATGTTGCAACTTTTGTACATATTAGGTTATCCGAAATGCTTCTTTCGTTTTATAAGGGAAAAATAGACGAACAATAATTTTTGTTTTGTATTGGTTTATTGAATTACGCACGAATGTAATAATAGAAATAGAACGAAATGCTACAACAGCAATATACTATGTAGCATGTACTATATAACAACATCTACAATGTTGTACACTAACTTTTCGCAAAGTGTATACTCTCAATAAACATGTTGCAACTTTTGTACATATTAGGTTATCCGAAATGCTTCTTTCGTTTTATAAGGAAAAAATAGACGAACAATAATTTTTGTTTTGTATTGGTTTATTGAATTACGCACGAATGTAATAATAGAAATAGAACGAAATGCTACAACAGCAATATACTATGTAGCATGTACTATATAACAACAGCTAAAATGTTGTACACTAACTTTTCGCAAAGTGTATACTCTCAATAAACATGTTGCAACTTTTGTATATATTAGGTTATCCGAAATGTTTCTTTCGTTTTATAAGGGAAAAATAGACGAATAATAATTTTTGTTTTGTATTAGTTTATTGAATTACGCACGAATGTAATAATAGAAATAGAACGAAATGCTACAACAGCAATATACTATGTAGCATCTACTATATAACAACAGCTACAATGTTGTACACTAACTTTTCGCAAAGTGTATACTCTCAATAAACATGTTGCAACTTTTGTATATATTAGGTTATCCGAAATGTTTCTTTCGTTTTATAAGGGAAAAATAGACGAATAATAATTTTTGTTTTGTATTAGTTTATTGAATTACGCACGAATGTAATAATAGAAATAGAACGAAATGGATGATACCTAATTCAATAAAATAATATAAAAGAAAAATTATTGTTCATGTATTATCACCTTATGAAACGAAAGAATCTTTTCGGATAACCAAATATTTTTAGATTCGTTCTAAATTTTTCCAACGTAATAATAACGACAGAGTTGTCACGTTACGATGCTAACAAAATTGCAAAATGTGTTGCTGCATAATATGTACATAAAAAGTTTGCAAGAATGTTCTAATTCCAATACTACGTCCAAGATTATTATTCATACTCGATGGCATATTTTTTACTAAGCGCGTGTCTGCGATAAATATCCTGCAACTTCTACATACATTTCAAGTTTCGTTACAGCGCTAACGAAATTGTAAAATGTCTTGCATAATGTGCGAGTAAAATGTTTAACACCAAATTCATACTTTGTGCTAATTTCTTGTTAAGCGTACGTTTCCAATAAATAACTCGTAATTTCTATATACATTTTCAGATGTGTTTTACCAATTTGACCAATGCAATTAAGATGATCGTGCCTCGTCACTGTTAATGAGATTTCAAAGTGTTTTGTACGATATGCGCATAAAAGGTCGTCGACAATATTCAAATACTTTTACGACTCGCTGTTAAATATTTTTGTTAGGAATTTCTCAATTGTCTGTTTCGTCTCTCGTCACTGTTCAGATTTCGACGAGAAAAAAGACCAACCAGCTGCTGCTCGTTTTCTCGGTTTCCAGCACGCTTTCCGTTATCGAACGAAGAACATCGAAGATTTCGCCACGAATTTCCGTTTCGTCATCGCCACGACGCGATTTCGCAGCTAAGAAAGACCGGCTAATCCGCAACTCGAGATCCTATCGACCAAAGAAGCGATGATTTTTATTGCTTTCTCGCAACAGCTTCGTTATTACGTCCCGGTTTTCTTCATCGTCAAGATGATTCTTCGTGTTTTTAATACGTTAATTGCTTTTTCTATTCTCCCTTCGAGCCTTTGTGCACTGTTCTACAGAATTTAATTGGCTTCTGATTAATTCAACGAATACGTCTTTCCAAAATATCAAATCTATATATTGAGTTGGCAACTAAGTGATTGCGGATTTTGTCATTACCACCTAATGACGAAATCCGCAATCACTTAGTTGCCAACTCAATATATGATATATATAGCGATGACTAAAAGGAAGATGAAGAAATAAACGAGAAAGAAGCATATGATAATTTTGCAGAATAAAATTTCCAGATTGTCAAAGTTTCTTATTTTCTCTTCATTTTGGAAAATCTCCAATGTCCGAATCTTCACTTTGAAAAATGTTCATACCTCTCCCGTTTCTTCTCATTTTCGCACGTTAACTTTGTCTCAGTCTGAAATATCTGGCCATGTACTTTAACACTAGAATACCACATCAGCCAAATTGACTGGTTTTACAATTTTATTTTAAAATTCCTACTTTATGTTATATCTTTTTTCAGCGATGATGCAATGACTTTCGCAACGATAACTAAAAGAGTAATATAATGAATTTTATTTTGTTTTTTATGTATTCGAACTGAAAATAATTTTGTATTAAGGCTACTTATACCAGTACCAGTCAAAATGTAAAAGGGTGCTGCAATCTGTTTATCGAATTCCAATTAATCAGTTTCCTCGTTTTGTACAACTTGCCACACGTTTTTCAAATTTTTACCGCGTGTCATTCGATATGACGATATCAGTTATGAGGAAAATTGCGGATCGATCGCTAGATCGCTAGATGCTAACGCTAGAAATACCACACTAGTCAATATGACTGGTTCTACAATTTTACAAATGTGGCAACCCTCATTTAGGGACCCCAGATGGACTAGTAATACCAAAAATTTACTACATAAGATGGAATTTCTTCTGTAAGAAAGTAATAAATCAATAAATATAAAAATATTCTATTATTAGGTATTTTTTAAAGACCAGTGATTTTCACTGGTTTTGGTAGAAATATTTTCGTGTTAACCATCGGTTGTTCTAGTGTTAAATTTGTTTTCGTTTTAAAAAGATTTCGCGTCTTTAGAAATTTTCTACTATTTTAAGATAGTTTCCACGCTACATACTAATTTCCTACAGTTTTGTTCTCACGGAGAAGATCATTTCCTTCGATTCTAGCTTCACCTTGATTTCCCGCTTTTCCCTGTCTACCAACAATGATGATATAGCTCGTTGACGATAACTATACGTTACAGAAACGCTAACGCACAGGTCACGTTTACGTTGATTGCGGATCCACGCGAGGATCTTCGATACGCCTGTGGCAAAAGTAAAAGTCAGCCATCACGGAGAAAGCCTCGGTTGTCTCCGAGGCCTAGACAGCCTAGTGGAGAGAAGCTGCCACCGGTTCGCCAAAGGTTAACCCATTTCGAGTTACACCTGCGGCGTTCTGACGTTTCCTGGAAACGCAATTAGGCCGTGCAAATGTCTAGCTAACTCGAAACGAATTTACCAGATGCAGAGAAGCCTGGAAGAATTTTTGATTTTGTCGTTCGATGATGCCACAGTGGAACTACCTCTCGGTAGTTTTGGCCGACTTTTTGGATTGGAAGACTCAGAGGCGAGAGTTAATTTGTGTAATTGTTAGGTTATTTATTATGTTCCTGCATAATTGAAAAAACTAAAATAAAACATAAAACATTGTGCGTCTATTATTTCTTTATAAAACGAAAGAAACTTTTTGGATAATCTAATACTTGGGAAGAAATTATATAGTACACGGTGTTATTTTTATTTGTTAGTCTTATTCGTCGTATTTCTAGCGAAATCGCCACGCTGGCAATTCCAAAGCTTAATCAGAAATTCATATGTAATTATTCGTAAGTAATTAAACATTCTCTGTTCGATGGAACAGAACAGCATCCAAAGCAACTGCACAGACCAAACACCGAACACAAACAAGCTAACAAACTAACAGCTAGAGTTTAGGGTATGGTACACATGTATTAAAGAAACACGTGTACACATGTCCGTAGGCCAATCTGTGTACCTTTCAGTAGGTGAGTGCACTGTTCCACGTTCAGCTAAATGCGTGGGCATCTAACTTTTGTAATTAATTATTTTAGTCATTTATTTGGTAATATCGATGGAATAAAGTTACTTCGTTACTAAGTGTAGCATAAAACGAAACTATAATATAACAATAAAATAATAATGTAATATAATAGGAAATCTGAGATAGAAAAGATTAGTCGAATGTATTAACGTACTCGTATTTAGATTTGTTTCATTTTTTCCCTGTTATTCTAGTAAATATATTGAAATACACTAGATCGTTCATTAATTTGGTTATGTTTCAGACTTCTCGGATGAATATTGACCAGTTGTTAGCTATCGCGGCCTTTTTGAAAACTTTGAAAAGCGTGTGGCTAAAATGGGTGGCAAAAAGTAAGCGATGACGAGTATACTCGTCAAACACGGAGTACGCGTGGCTGTCGTAACATAAAGTTAAGTCGTAACGAACCTGTTGCATTTTTTAATTTTATTACCGACGAGGCTCGTCGTAACGCGAAATATCGCCAGTTCTTCGTGACGAGTATACTCGTCAAACACGGAGTACGCGTGACTGTCGTAACATAAAGTTAAGTTGTAACGAACCTGTTGCATTTTTTAATTTTATTACCGACGAGGCTCGTCGTAACGCGAAATATCGCCAGTTGTTCGTGACGAGTATACTCGTCGAGAACAGCTAACTGGTTAAAGGTCATACGAATTAAAATACGGATGACACGGTTAGTGCACGCGATACGGTGTGCGAGTAGCCGTGTACTGAAAGATACACGGGTCGACGTATGAATACGTTAAATACACGTGAGCTCCATCCGCAAGCTTATTTTCATTCACGTCGCCTGCATGTTAAGTCGTTTAAAACCGCGTAATTTTGTCCCTAGATCTTTGCGCTTTAAAAAATCTCCAAAAACGTTTTATCGTCCTTCCAAGTTTCTAGAGTATCCTCCGACAGTTCTGATTGCTACACGTCACGTAAGTTTGTTTGAGCAAAGCGATATTTAAACAGAGGTATGGGAAAAGCGAAGAGTTATTTTTAAAATTACTAGTCGGAAGTGACAAACACACGCGTGAAATAGGAATCTCTACGAACAACCGAGATTCTCCTCGTCATCGGCTGGTTTCAGCCTCGTCATCAACTGGTTTCTGAACTTCGTCACCGGGTCAACCTACGCTGTCTCCACCTCCCAAAAATTTCCAAAGTTAAAGAATACTTAGTACGTACAAACATGACTAAAATTCCTACTGTATCGATTTGAAACTTTCTTTTATTCTGCTTTGAATTGAAAGATATTGCAGAGGAACAAAGTCCCCAGACACGATAAACCTAACCTAAAAGAGAGCGAGAACGTTCTAGGTATTTAATAACGCGTTCTGATCTGGTATAATGTTGTCGGACGTGACGGAGGCAAGTAGAGCGCCGATTCCCATCGAGATATTTCGACGGTCATCCCAATTAACCTTCTCGACGTGGTTCGATCGCGTTCACCGATTCGCACCGCGGATAATTCATATACTATGCTAGTGGAATCCACATTAATTTGATTGGTATTGCTATTTCCTCATTAGCAGCGGGCATATATTAACGCAAATGTAATCTCGTAACCGCTAACAAGCATTTCGCGACGTAATTCCAGTCCCTTGATGCGCGCGCCACTGTAATAATATCGTTTTCCCTAGAAATCCCTAGGCGCGTTATACATTGGCAATCGCATTACTCCGACGGGTTCTACGAATAGTTTTAACGAAAGACAAGCTTGCAGAGCTTTTAACCAGTTAGCGAGCTCTTTGAAAACTTAGAAAAGCGTGTACCTAAAATGCGCGGCGAAAAGTAAGCGTTGACGAGTATACTCGTCAAACGGGGAGTATGCGTGGCTGTTATAACATAGAGTTAAATTGTAACGAAATGATTGTTTCATTTTTTCATTTTATTACCGACGGGCTTGTCGTAACGCAAAATATTGTCATTTCTTCACGACGAGTATACTCGTCCAAAATAACCAACTGGTAAATATGGTCGATTTCGCGTATATTACTACGATTGATGCTGAGAGGATAAAAGGTAAGAACGGAATGTAAGAATCGCTATGTGAAAACCAAACGAACAAATAGAAAATAAAAATTATTTCAAATGTAGCAATATTAATTGTTAATTGAACGATGTTGAATTTAAAATATAACAATCGGAAGATCTTCCAAAGGACTTAGCCTAATAATATTCAATTAGATTCCATATCGTGCCTAAATTATCGTGGGTAGTCTACGAGTAACATTAATCGTAAGATCTTCATTGACAACATTGACATTGATAAAGACACCGAAGGAATCTTCAACGAAGAAAATCTTTCGAAATACCTGCCACTTTGTCAAAATCGAACTCGACTTACAGCTAATCTAAACTGGTCTTGGACGAAGAATATAATTTTGGCGATACTAATCGAGGATTAACTTGACAAACCCTACATTCAAAAAATAGTAGAAAATAACAACACCGAAGAGGTTTCTACTATCCGAAGAAAATCTATCAGAGGACCTTGCATCAAATCGATTTTTCGCTTACATCGAACTTTACGTATAATTTTGACGAAGAGTGTTATTTATAAACTGCGGATTTCTATTATATTCATGGGAAATTTTTAAGTATGAAAATATATCAAATATCCGAGCTACAACCTGTGTCATGGTACTTCATAGGTGAAACAGATTTCAACTTAGATTCTACCTTTTTAATTATTTCCATAAAAATACCAACTAGCATACAAATCCTCAGTCTATCTAGCAATTTAACGACGCTGATCAAGGATTAAATTTACAAAATGCTCATCAGCAAAAAAAAAAAAAAAAAAAAAGAAAATAGAAATACCAAAGAGAAGCAATTCAAGAAAGGAAATCCATCGAAAGACTTTCCAGTCCATCGATATCAAATTAGACCCGTGAAATCGGATTTAAAGCGAACGACTTGTATTCTTCGTTCACCAGGATGAATCGTCGTCGTTCAAGTTCACTTGGACGATACGTCACACTCTAATAAGAAGTCGAAGCCGCGCCGGTTGCTTCGATGTAGGCTAATAAGAGAGCAGCACGCGATCCAAGAAAGCCCAGAGGCACAACGCCCTCCTCTACCGGGTCTTTTGCTCCTTTTAACCATCGGCTCGATCGTAATGAGCAACGACACCACCCACCGGACAAGCCTTTCCAACCGGAATATGCTGGCGTTAAGCCTGTTTCAAACTGGCGATTACGTTGCGGTCAGATCACGTCAAGCGAAGCACCGTTTCCATGAAAATCGTTTACACGTAATCCGACGAGAGCATTCACATTAGACGATGAGGTTAAGCGAAACGAAAATCTGATGGCCGTGGAGTTGGTTTGCTAGCGATTAAGAACACTGTCGACGGTGGAGAAGGAACACGAAGGACGAGCGTTTGATTAAATTTGCACGAAATTACAGCGAACTGGTCGATCTCGGTCGGATAATATAGCGTGACACGTCTGGCGAAACGAGATTCTGGGTCGAAACGGGGAAAATAATAACGCCAACTATAGCCACGCAATTATCACGCAGTTACTTCCATTTAGCGCGTCGCATTACTACCGCAAACATATCTCATTCGTCACCTTATGTATGCTGATGCAAAATTAACGCGATTTTTATTACAGTATAGCTGGAGAACGATTGGTTGGGTTAGGGTTCGATTGTTTCTGATCGTCTGGCGCGAATGCCTCGGTAAAATCCTAAATTTTCATCGATCGTGACCTGACCGTACCTTTCATCGCTAGTGTGAATCGGGCTTAAGCGATTTCGACCGATGTTTGATTCGATTTGATCGCGATCTGGAGATCTCGACGCTCGTATACCGAAGACCAGGGAAAATAGTCTGAAAGTTGGGCCGTGATTGGTCGTGAAAAATCAACATGGAAGACGAGAAGATTCTCGTTCTTCGCACGCCTGAAACGATAGGAATGCTTTAGACAGAGGCGGAAACATTCTACTCATATCTGCCTCTCTCGCAAGAACGCGGATTTTGTTGACCTTTCATGTTCGTAGATCGCTGGATCGTGGATCTGATCGTACCGTTATCGCTAGTGTGAAAGTGGCTTTAGTCTCAGGAACCACAATGCCAACCTAACGAGTCATGGTAATGCGATCCGGTTGCCAGAGAATTTCGATTATAATCGCGTTGACGTTTCATCGGCGTGGAAATTAATGGTATTGGCCAGAGTGCTTGTTTAAGGGAATTTTAACACCTTCAAATCGAGTATTGATTATCGTTGATATGTCGTTTGAATTTCTACAGCGTACGCGCGTGTTCCATCTGTTCTAGGGAATTTTAACACGAGCATAAAGGAGATAGTGATTTGCGTTGAATATTTTATAATTGTTGAATATCAGAATAGATAGAGTGTATTTTAGAATATTTAGTTTATTTTAGAAATGGGTTTTCTAAAGTTGAGAATTTTACGATTAAAAGCTCTAAAATTCGAAGCTCCGATGCTGAGAATTTTAAAACTTGAAACTTCAAAACCGGGAGAACTCTAGAACTCGGGACTCGAGAACTGAGCGAACTCCAGAACTTGGGACTTTAGAACCGAGAGAGCTCCAGAACTCGGAACTCTAGAACCGAGAGAACTCTAGAACTCGGAATTCTAGAACTCGGAACTCTAGAATTCGGAACTCAAGAACTCAGGATTCAAGAACTCGGGACTCAAGAACTCGGAACTCTAGAACTTGGAATTCTATAATTCGGAACTCTAGAACTCGGAACTCAAGAACCGCGGGAACTCTAGAACTCGGGACTAGAGAACCAAGAGAACTCTAGAACTCGGGACTAGAGAATCGAGAGAACTCTAGAACTCGGGACTCGAAAATCGAGAGAACGTTGAAATTGGGAATCTCGAAGTCGAAAATGTCCGAACTCAGCGCTCTAACTTTAGGATTGTAGTTTGACATTTTAAAACTGGAAGGTTTCGATACCGAGAACTCTAGAATTAAGAACTCTTCAATTAAGAACTTCATAATCGAGAGTCCTAAGATTGGGAACTCTGAATTCGAGAACTGTAAAGCTGGGAACTTCAAAGTCCTTGGAAATCAATACTCCAATAGCGAAGGTACTGCGACAGAGAACTCTAAAATGTAGTACTTGTAAAAGTTAGAACTTGTGAATTCATTATTGAAGTTCTTCAATTAATATGTACTGTATTATGTGTACATATTAGATCACAAAGTTTGAAATTTATAATTTTTACGTTACCTAGTTAAGTTGTATGTTACGAGCTTAAGCTTTCAAATGGAAAATTTCCGAGGGAAAAAAAAGGAATGTTGGAAACGCGAATGATCGATGAGTGGTGATTAGCGTTTTCTAAGATGTTATTTTTATATCTCTGGAAGGAAAATGGAAATCGCGAAGATCAAGATCTCTATTCTCCGTACTACGTGGGTTTCTGATATCCTACGCACTGAAATCTTTCAACAAACAATTTTTATATTTCCATAACGAAACTTTTTAGGAAATGTCAATGACTCACGCTTAGGACTCTTTAATGCAAAATTTCTACATCTTTGCGAAGATAAAATGAGCAATTTAACACTTGCTAGAATACCGTATGTGTGCGTGGTAATACGCGTGTTTCTAAAAAGAAATATAGTTTAATAAAATACATTTAGCGTTTTAAGGTAAAGTCTTTATGTCTTCTATTTTTTTTTCTTTTTGTAACAATTGGGTCACTGGTGTTTCGCCCATTAAAATTCTCAAGATTTTATCTCTCTGAAAAATAGTAAGAAGAAAACGAGAAAAAACTACGAAGAACGGTACTTGTAAGGCAAAGCTTCTTTATTCCGAAGGAAAATCTACGAGGCACAAGTTATTCGTATTTTCCCAAGAACTAAAACATCCTTGATCGAATGAGAAATACGAAAAAGCGACAACCATAACAGAATTTTTACTTCCGTTCAAACTTAGATAAAAGTAGAAAATGAAATAGTAAATTCGCTATAAGTTACGTGAAACTTTGCAATAACGAGAAATATCTTTATTAACCGAACGAGAAATACAGGGAACAATAATTATAAACCGCCTCTTTATTTTCGTAACGCGATATATCCAAACTTAATTTCCATATTCGCTTCTACAACTTCCAACAACGCCCTTCTACTAGAATCCTTAATTCAAACGATCTAACTTTATAGCGATCCTCTCTGAATATTAAAATAT
Organism: Bombus soroeensis; assembly: GCA_014737365.1. Classification (NCBI taxonomy): domain Eukaryota; kingdom Metazoa; phylum Arthropoda; class Insecta; order Hymenoptera; family Apidae; genus Bombus; species Bombus soroeensis. The sequence goes on along the minus strand of JACXIL010000255.1, from coordinate 377,726 downwards.
TCTAATTGAAACGTCATCTGGAGCGCCAAAGTCGGAATACTCTTCGTCGAGACCGACTCTCACGCGTTGCAAGAAGAAAGAAGTTCGTTTTGCGGAAATTGGGTATTCCGAATGCGTTCAAAACGATTTGTAACTCTACGCGGTTATCTATATCGAAAGAATTACGTCCGAAAGAATTGTCTTTCAGCAGGCGAAAAGATACGACATTCATAAATATTTAAAGAATCTGTCGATTAATCGTGATCTGTATTCGAACGAATGAAATTTAATATCAGAAAACTGATCCTTCTGTTATCCAGAAATTCCATTATCCCAACAGTTTTGTTTTCGTATCGTTTCGGATAAAGCAGACTCTAACCGTATTTAATTGCATTCGATACGTTTGAAGACGCGAACTTCCGAACGATAAATACGGAGACGCGAACATCATTTTTCATTGTCTTGGCGTTTTAGTGGGATGAAGATGAATTTGGGTCGGAGTAACCTGATCTTCGACCATGATCCTAAGTTATTAACCCTCGTAAGCTTCGTTCCTTCCCTTTCCACTCTCGTGTCTCTAGCAGTTACGTTGGATAGCAAATTGTTTGTATTAAACAAAGCACAGAGATCATAGACAATGTTCTGGTAAGTATATGGTGAGTTGGCGATAGGCTGAAAAGACAAGTTGAAAATATAAACTGAAAATCTTCTATATATTTCATCGAGTATTTTCTATATACCTCATTCGCCAGAAAATTAAGTTTCAACCCGATTAATAGGTTATCGATCGGTAAGCGTCGATGACAAAAAGCTGATTAATAGGCTATAGGTCGGTAAGCGTCGATGACAAAAACCTGATTAATCGACTATCGGTCGGTAAAGTGTTAAACAGAGTTTTGCATCGGCCTGAGAATTTCTTTCAAAACGCATAAAATTCTATTATCCGATTAATCAATTTCTCAATTTTTGTTAATATACAAATTTACATAGAGTTAGACGAACGAAAGAAACATCAACAACTAATGTACAATTCGAAATAAAATTTTCAAACCGGTCGCTTGGTCTGGTTCGATTAACCCTAACCTAAAAGAGTACAGTGGGCCGGTACGTGGTGGCAACTAAGCGATTGCGGATCTTGTCGATACCACCTAATGGCAAAATCCGCAATCACTTAGTTGCCAAGCCAATAATTTCACAGAAATTTTTTCCTATTTTCTAGATCGAAAAATTCCGACGATCTGTATGATTTCAGCCGTACGATGGAATAGAAGAGAATTCGGGACAAAAGTATAGAATTTGAGGAACAGAACCGACGCGTAACAGAAATTCAATGGAAGGCTTTCGTATTCGCACGGTTTAATCACCGAATGCCATTTCTCCGTACAGTTTTCACGTCGCCGTCAGGCTAAACTTGTCTTTTCCATCAGTTTTCCAACAACGATGCCTTGCGAAAGTCTGAGTGAGTCATCGACTCATTTGTTTAAACGCTTCTGCAACTCGGCTCTGAAATGACTGCACGCTTTGAAATCCCACCGCTCGTTATTTACCTTGCGGTTAGCCTTTCCTATCTTATATCATTCTTTCCTGTCTTTTAAGTCTTTTTAAAGTCCGGTCTCGTTTTTACGATAGTGACGTGGCTTCTTTCAATTTTCTCCTCTATGTTTATCTAGTCATTTGATAGGATGCAGCAACGCAACTTCTCATGTTGAAATGAAATATTATAACATCGCGCAGGTTCTCTAAACACTTTACCGACCGCTAGCGATGCAACAGCATACGCACGTCCGACCGGCAGCTTAGGCGCAGATTCTCCCTGGCGCCGGCTCTGTTTCGGTTTAAACTCTCCAACACCGTTCTTTTCGTTCATCGCGAACGGTAAATTTTTCAAATTGCTATAAAACCGTAGGAGCTTACAAAGCAACGTAACTGACGCAACTGAGCAAGTCACCTTAGTGTTAAATAATAAATTACTGCTCAAATAATGAGAAAGATTGTCCGTGACTAAAAAGCAGATTAATCGGCTATCGGTCGGTAAGCGTCGGCGACGAAAAGTCGATTAATCGGCTATCGGTCGGTAAAATGTTAATTATTCAGTGACATGGCGAAAGAGAAATTGTAAACCATAGTGCAACAAATTTCATAAAAATATTAGAAGATTCTATATGGGAATATATATTCGGTAAGAATAATTTATTTTTATAGTAACAGTAGCTTACTTTTTAGCTTCCCGTCTGTAAAAAGGAATCCGGTTATAAAGCAATCGTTAATTTTATTTGCTTTTCACTATCTTCCATAATACACTTCGCTGTGTTCATATTTCGCGTTCAAATTGTAAAGCTTGTTGGTAGAAAATGAAAGAAAATGTTTATACTTGCATATTTGCTTTAGAATATTTTATATAGGAATATTTTTATAATTAAAGTATTGCTTCCTCTCTGTGTAGAAGTTAGAACAATATTACAACATCTATTTCTGTATAAAAAGTTGGAAATATATTTTTCGATCTGTCTGTTTTTCGTGTCTGATAGCAGAAATGCAAGAAATCTGCAGAAATCAGCAGAAACGACAGAGGAATAATTATTTCCAAATATCCGCGTCATTTCATTGCAGCACAGAAGAGTTAATCTACTTTTCTAATTTAAATTTTTCACTCGTTCCTTCATACCACGTATCTCGAATAATTACATTTTTCATTAAAACGAAGGTGCATCGTTCAAAAATTAATTTCTAAAAAGATTGAAAATTTTCCATTAAAAAAAAAGGCGATTAAAGTTTGGGTTTCGTTAAGATTCCCACGAGAAAATTAGAGCAGCAGGAAGCATAGGGGATAAACGATCGTGAGCAACAACGTTTAAAACGAAAGCAACGGTCCCGATTGTTGCATTGTGTCCGAGGCTGTTCTCAAGGAAAACCGAGCAGATCGCGTCATCGATGCTCGCCGCACAGTCGTATGCGTAATTTCTTGGCCATTGTATCGCCTTTTTCACAAATGGTGCGTCATTTTTCTCCGAGATTCACCTTCACCCCTCCAAGTTTCAATAATTTACATAAAAATGTCCATTTGCAGAATCGTAAGTTTTGTAACGTTTAAATTGCAACATACGTACATCTGATTCAAACCAAACTGCAACTTTCTTTTGTACAATTTATTTAAACCTTGACTTAGGTAACTTGAAACTCCTGTAAGCCTGATATTCGTAATATTTGATTCAGTAACTTTGTGACGTTTAATTTAAGAGAACAATTCGAGAATTAGCTCGCGGCAAAGCAAACTCTGAGCTTGATCTTTTAACGTCTGAATCGAAGGTTTGCATCTAATGCAAGTTTAACTTGAATTCGGTAAAGTTTCCAAAGCCCTAACCGAAACTTAAATCGAGTTTAATCTGCTCTTTGTAACATTCAATTGGGCGAGTATCGACTTGATAAAATTCGTGCTTCGGATTATAAATTTCGACGACGTAAATAAAATATCGATGATAAGTGGAGTTACGGAATAATTAAAAATAATTCAAGATCAGCAGCTACAAACGCTATTGATTTATATTTAGTTGCTGTTCGAATTCTCCATTTAGCGACAAATATTTTACGATTACCTTAAAATGAATTTATTAAGAGTTTAATCATATCCATTAGTTAATATACGAGACATTTACCACTTGGTATTTTAATTAACGTTATATTATTTTCAGTCGAATATTTTGCTATGACAAAGCTAGCTAATTATCTAAAGCAATTGTTCGACGTACCAATAAATAAGCTATCTCGACCGTACTTTAATCCTTATCGGCGATAAATCTACCACGGTTAATCCGGTTGAAACTGCTGCCGCTTAAAATCCTCCTCGGTAGAACCTTCCAGAAAATTAATCAAGATCGTAGCGAATCTCCTTTCATTAATTAAGATATTACTTTACTTCATCGCGTACAAACGTACGTTAATACGTTATTTTATCGCTAATAATACGTCGATTGAAAACGGCAGGCTGCGATAAAATATTCCATTTCCTCGAGATCATAACGAATATCTCGATATTAATTGGGGAAGATAAAAATAATTATTCGTTCCGTTTGATCCGAGTGTAGGCAACGAAGATAAGAACAATTTCGTAATTCTACTTTCGCGACTAAATTGTGCGTACCGCAATTCCGATACAACTCAATTCTATACGCGGTAAATACAGGCAAATTATAGGGCAATTCCAACCACGTTAAGTTCTAAGCACCGAAACCCCAACGTTATTGAATTATGTGCGCGGCAATTCCAAGAAAATCCAATTGTTTATGCAACAATTGCAACGCAATGCAATTCTTTATGCGGGAATTTCAACGCAAGCCAATTTCGCGCTCGACAATTCCAACGCAGAGCAATTGCATGCTCCGCAATTCCAGTGCAAGCCGATCCTATGTATCGCAATTACAGTGCAGTACGACTCTTTGTGCAATAATTTTAACGCAACTTCGTTCTATGTGACTCAATTCCAATCAACGAGCGAAATCCTATACGAAATTTCCTATTGCGATTCCACGCAAATGGACACAATATACATAATACATAAATTCAAAGTCGCGATATCTGAATTGTTCGCATAAATTTCGACACGGAAATATGGAAAAGGAAAGAAGAGAGTGTCCATATAATCGCTAATAACGAATACATTGAAATGATCAGACTGATGCTAGGTTTGTGTAAACGAATTGTCAAGCGAACAGAAATGGAATCGACAGAATGGACAGAATCGACGAAGGATTGTCAACTTTCACTACGTCATCGATCGTTGCGTCGGCTAGCCACTAGTAGCTAGCCTGTCGAGCGAATTTCATCGTGGAAAGACATGGTTGACACGAATCTGGACGCATCGACACCTATCTCATGAACGGAACTGTACCCGGAGTGCGCGTTAACGGTACCAGAAATGCTATCTATACTGCTACGCTCGCTTCGTTTACTCGCCACGTGTTCAATGCGTGTGTAGACCGCCTGTTAACATAGTTATCGCATTCGGTTATCGATAACGTTTCCTCGTTGTCGTCGTTGTTATTGTTCATACCGTAGCCTGTTGTTTGTTCTGTATAGATGATAGACAGGCGGCTGGTCAACGATATTGACAAAAATACACGCGTTCCATGTATTTGCAGGGAATTTGAACACGAGCGTAGAAAAGTTGGTGACGAAGGTGGAACATTTTGAAATTGTAAAAATCGAGGAAAGAGGCACTGAAAGTTGAGAACGAAAATATGTCGGAACTGAGAAATTTGGAAATTGTAATTCCTGAATTGCGAGTTCTACAACTGGAATCTGTGAAATAGGGAATTTTTTAATCGATAGCTTCGATGTTGAGAATTCTACAATTTGCAACTCTGAAAGTGGGACTTTCAAGTGGAAAGTCTTTGAACTCTGAACTCTGAAATTAGGATATTTGTAATACGATACTTTAAAATTGGAAAGTTTTAACATCGAGAAGTGTAAGAATCGAGAACTCTGCAACTAGGAACGTTCTAAACGAGAACCCGAAAATTTGGAACTTTGAGTTTAAACGTTCTGAAACTAAGAAGACTAAAGTGAGCATGTTTGAGGACTAAGAATTCTAAAAACTCGAGAACCCTGCAAGTTGAAAACTCCAGATCTGGAACTCGAAAACCGAGATCCAAATAATTATATAAGTGTCCTTCAATTTGAAATTTAAAAACCGAGAATTTTCTACAATTAGCGGCATTGCAATTTGGAACTCTGAAATTAAATCATGTTCAGAATTCCAGGATTGCTGACATTTCGAAGCCAGACAGCTGCTACCTTCGCAAGATTATAACGCGATTTTTATGATTTTTCGACCTGATCCATATGACATTGAACGAGTTGCATCATCCAGGGAAACTGTTTTGCAATTCGACTCGATGCAATTTGACAACGGTACGGCCAGCTTCGTATCGCAAAGGAAACAGGTCAATGAATGTAGAACAGATGGTAGCCTCATGATTTCAATGAGTTTGCCACGTACGCCATTCATGTTTTACGTGACAATTAGTCAAAAGCTTCATTCCTCCAATTTAACAAACAGAGATGTTTTGCGTTTTAACCATACGTTTCTCACATCTCCATAAACATAAATTCGTGAGTGCAATTAACGAAACAGAGTTTCACTGAAGATTTATTTCATTCATTAAATATTAATAATATGTAAGCGATAATGAATTAGATTGAATATTTTTAAAAAATGGCGGAACCGAGAACTCTGAAACAGGAATTCTCGAATCGGGAACTCTACAATTGGGAACTTTGAAATGGACAATTCTAAAATTGGGACCATTGATGTTGAGAATTCGAAAGCCCGGAACTCTACTATCGAGAACTCTAGAACTCGGAACTCCAAAACCGAGAACTCGGAACTCTAAAACAGAGAACTTGGAATTTCGAAAAAGAAAAAAACACGAGAACTCTAGAACTCTAAAATCGAGAACTCTAGAACTCGGAACTCAAAACACCGGGAAAACTCTGAAATTGGGCATTTCGAAGTAGACAATTTTTTAACCTCGGCACTCTAATATTGGGATTGCAGTTTGGCACTCTAAAACGACAAGGTTTTAATACAAAGAATTTGAAAATCAAGAACTCGCAACTTTATAATCGAGAATGCTGAAATTGGGAATTCTGAATTCAACAACTGCGAAACAGGGAACTCAGTAGTTGGGATCTCTGGAAACGAATACTCCTAAGTCGAGTGTTCCGTAGGCAATGAGGAACTCCGAAACGGAGGATCGTAAAATTTGAAACTTTAGGATTCATCATCGGAGAATTCTACAACTTTCAAGCTATAAACCTAATGTAATATTATATCATTACAATACAAATATTACACAGATGATGTCATATCAAAGAATGCTGCAGCACTTTGAATATTTTATACGTTCTCGCTCGTCATGTATGTGGGTTTTTGCGCTTTTAAATTTCCAATTGTTTAAGTGTTTGTAGACTACCAGATTCACAGTCGTTATGTAGTAGATCAACCAATTATCGCCGAGAGATTTATTTTCAATTAAAAAGCGAGCAATGAAGAAGCAGGAGAACAGGAATTCATTCGCGACGATTGATTAAGGTTAATGGAAAAAAATGTCCGGCCGCTTTCTAATCCTAAAATACAACGGTCGGTTGAAAAACAGGAACGAGGAATGGATTATCAAGTGTGAAACGCACGGAACTTCTATTAACCCGACTGGGAAGAACAAGTTCGACACTCTTTCTTGCGTTTCTACGTTTCACAGTCAGTTTTCGCGTGACTAATTCCACATAAACGTTATACATAACTCGAGACCACCGTGAAAAGAAAAATACATTTCTGCTATTTCTATCTCTTCAGAAAAAAAAAAAAAAAAAAAAGAAAAGAGAAGCAAAAGAAAGAAAGAAAGAAAGAAACAAAAATAAATTTCGTACGTGATACGACTATTGGAACGAGATTTCCTAACCTAACGGACCGCCATTTCCATTGATCGCGCAGCCAGCATTTTTATAACTGCATTAAAGTTAATTAGAAAGCGTGATTTTCATATCACGCGAGGATACGTTCTTGTCCACGAATTTTCATTTAAGTACGAGATTCTCTTACGAGGTTAGGTTGCTTCTTGTCGGATAGTAACGTAGACATATTAGGTTAGGTGTACATATGATACTCTTTTTTCGTAAAATAAAATTCTAACCTCGCGCAGTTTCTCTGAAGCATCGTATAAGTTGAGCGAGGCAATTTTCACATGATTCACGCCACTTTCTTATCGATTAACTATATTCCTACTTATTAACTATATACTTTCATTTTTCCCAGATTCCTAAGATTTATTAGTTCTAGGATTCAAAGATCCTTGAAACATGTATGATGTTATAGTTTCTCTTCGAGTGATTTATATTGTAAAAATATAAAAAAAAAGAAAAAGTAATAAAATGACTTATAATACATACAAAAATGATCTTATAAAGAGGGGATAAAGAATCACCTAACCTCATTCAGATATTACGTTCATATTTCTAGTAACTTCTAGGGTATAATTTTTCGGAATCTAAAGTCGCAGTAAGAGAATCGCAAGAACGTGTGATCATCATGCGATCGCGGATATTTATGCAAGTTGGTATTTTCACAAAAGTAATTACCAGACACGGTCAAACGACCAATTTGGAAATTTAATTTCAACTTTTACATTCGTTGTTATTTCGTTCGTCTAACTTTACGTAAATTCTTACATTAACAAAAATTGACAAATTGATTAGTCAGATAATAGAAGAATTCACACAAAATTAAACGAACGAAAGAAATGACAATAAACGTACGATGTTAAATTCAATTTTGAAACCAGTCGTTTCGCCAGGCCTCATGAGATTGACGTTAAAGACACGAAACCTGGGTAGCTTTCCATATAACGTTCGTTTTAAGCATTTTCTCACCTTTAAATTTCCAATAAATTATATGACATTATATCAATAATGAAAAACAAATAAATACGATATTAAATTCAAACTTGGAAGAGCCTAATATTCTTTTTTTTTTTTTTCTTCTTATGAACCAGACAAATTCTCGAATTTGTATCTTTCCGAATCTGAATCTTTTAATGGACTCGAATATTTGTATTTTCCAGTGAAACGAATTCAATACGAAAATAGTTTATTTTCTGTCGTGTCGCGATGCAATTAAACGATGACCAAGCGAAATGTCAAACTGACGTTTGCGTAATAACGAAAAAGGCGGTGTGTTCCATTCGTGCCTGTCTGCAAAATCCTCGTGAAACGACACAGGTGAGCAAAAAGAGGTAAGAGAGGTGGAAGACAAAAGAATCATCCAGCTGTGAGACCTTCGAGCGCCGATTCTGATATGCAACTGAATCTTATTGATCGATCGCGTTCATTTGCGTAAGCTTTATTAATATTTCAATGTAGTATCCGATATTTCCAATCGAGTCTACCCTCGAACTCTTTGTTCTAATACACAAGATATTTCTGGCTATATTCTCAATCCAGATATGCTTATCGTTCTTCTAGAAAAATCGTTGCAAGATAATCTAATTTTGAAATTTTCGATAGCTTTATTTACCTTACGTATTTAATGCTAATTCTTTTGTTTAAAGGATGAGAATAAATTAACATTCAAGTAAAAAATATAATTTAATATCGATAAATTAATAGTAATAAGATAATATGGAAATTTGAGTAATCCATTCGATTGATGGCACTAAAAATCTATCTGGTCGAATCAAAAGTTTCAGAACAACGAGAACAATTTTGAAAACGATCGTAAAAGAATTTAGATATATTTGGTGGTGAGTCGATGCGATTGTATTTATAATTCGAGCATGTTGTATTCATCGCTGTATTTAGTATCCGACTGCAATCTGAATTTCTAACGATATTTGCCCAAGTTTTTAATTTGCTCGATCAATTATCAGGTTGCGAGGTGAAGCGGATTAGCCGAGACACATCAAGGCTAAGACAGTTGTATGGTTTCAAGAATGGAGAAAAAGGAATTAGCAAATCGAAAGGTTTAAACGAGTTCTGTACATCGTACGAAACTAGTGGAAAATTATGTGAAATTGCAATTAAAATCGATTAAAAGCGTCACCAAAAATCACAGTCTCACGCGTGGAAACTTACGGGCTACAGGGCTCTTCAAATTTGCCGAAACATTTAAATGGATCAGTAGCGACGTAATTTTCTTCGAAATTCAATAAATCATGCGATACTTCAATTTCTACTTTTACTTTGCACCTTGCAACATTTCCGAGAAAATTAATAAAAAAAGAAAAAAAGAGTGGGTCAAGTAGCCCAAAGATCGCCAAGGATTTGGAAAAGTCGCCAGACATTTCCACGCTTTCCTTCCAAGAAACTCTGGATATACCTGGTATCTTGAAACGATGCGTTTGCAAACACAAAGGCAGCGTAAAACTGTGAAACACCACGGCGTACTAACGATACACTGCACTAAACTGTCGATGGTCGTGAGAAGAACGAAGGCGGAGAAGAGAAACGACGTTCGTCGCAGCGGTCGTCTTCTTCCACACAATTTCGCGTACGCGCTGAAGGCGCATCACGGCCAGCGGCTTGTTAAATAATTAGATTTAGCCGCGTCGGGCAGTCTCTAAATTGATGTCACCGTCGTCGCCGACAGTCGAAACCTTATGACGCACGAATCGTGAATATAATGCGCGTCATTATCGCGAAGTTATGGCCGTCAGAACCAATAAACGCGTTGCTGCGCCCAATTTTCCTCCATCGATCATCGTATTATCGACTTCTTATCGTATAGCCGTTTCTTTTCGGTTTCCACCTTCCTCCATGGTCTTCGATATTTTCTCGTCGTCCGAGGTGTTTTTTTTTTTTTTTATTCGAATGTAAATAATACGTTCGACAATTCCAACATTCTCGCGAAGCTGAATTTCGTACGTCGGAATTTCCAAACAACTGAATTCTGCATGCGCGCAATTCCAATCTCGGCCGCGGCAATTCCAGCGATTCCGAACTTCTTCGTGCACCGCAATTACCAGCGATTCCGAGCTCGGTTCGTCGCAATTCCCACGTGAACAATTTCTGTGCGTGGCAACTCCGATGCAACGACCGTTTCTATCTATGTTCCGCTATTTCGGCGCGGATCGATTCTTACAGTGGCAATTCCGAGCGATTCTGCGTGCGGTGATTTCAGCGTGTCGCGATTCCACCGTAGTCGAGCTTCTTGTATTCACAATTGCAACGCGATACGATTGCACCTCGGTTCTACGTGCAGCGATTCTAACGTGGCACAATTTTATTCACTGTGTTTCCAGCGATTTCCAATCCGTCATGTGTTGCAATTCCAAGAAAACCAGCTGCTATAATTGATTTTCTGTCGTCTTATTCGGTGGTTCTGGGCAGGCAATTAACCAAATTCTCGCAACTTTAAGAAATCTAATTATTATTTAGTTGCAAACTAAACTGGTTTTTGGGTCTGCAAATTTTGCTCCATCACAGAATCGATTTTGCTATTTTATCTTTTTCTTCTTTTTCCCAAGAGAGCTCCGGGTATTAATTGGTAATCGATTTATCCGTCGTTGCCGCGGAAGATTCGATTAGAGGCGGGAGACTGGCGAAGTTCGCTAGGAAGCGACGTCGGTTCGAGGACCGATAATTCGACCAACTTCGAACTGTTTAAAACTTGCTACTTAATCTTTCCACTCTCTCTCTCTCTCTCTCTCTTATTGAGAAGACCAGCTTTGGTAGAAGCAGAATATCAGCCGACTTTGGCCAAAACTTTTATCTTTGAAGGATCTTGTCGAATAAAAAACACACTCTTCCGTTTCACGTTCTTTTCGACCAGCTTCAACTTTGACTCGTACTTTCTTCCATATTTCATCTCATATTTCGGTTGTTACTTATATCCTTGTTATTTATCGTTATCGCTTCTATATCTCAGCTGTCAACGTTTATATTCCATCGAGTGTCCACTGCAGAGTTCACAATCTGCGTTAACGATCGCTTTCTCGAGATCGGGAGCGCGCAACCAACGATCGCCAAAAACCACGCGACGATTTCACTGAAAAAATGTTATGCACTCGGCCAGTCGTATTTGTTCGCACAAATCGAGCAAATTGTTCGCGAGATACATTACGTGATTATGTAAAGACGAACGAACGGACGATGCAACCGATGCAAATGTCGTATCCGAGAACCAAATCGTCCCTACTTCTCGCGATTTATTCTCCTTTCAAGTGACACAAGGTTCGCGACACATCGATCTTCGATATAGCTGTGATCGAGTTTTTCCAGCAATACTCGGGCAGCGGATCGCGATTTTCGTAACGCGATCCAGAAGAAACAGAGTCGACGTGAAAGTCTGTCGACGTACACACCGCGTCCTTCCCTTCTCACCTTCTCCTACCCTTCCTTTTCTCTCCGTCCGTATGACTTTCCACGGGCGTAACGCGAGAGCAAAACGCTCGATAGACGCCGCTATACTTTGAACTTCGACCGATCGTGCTTTCGCTGCATCTTCGATTTCACCGACTGTCCGCCATAGTTGCCCCTTTGCCGATCTTACAACGTTTTATCGCAACTCCACTCGACTCGCTTTCCATCCGATTCAACGCTCGGCACCTCCGCGCGAACTTGCCAGAACCGACCGTTTTGCCTTGAGATTGTCGGTTCTTTTGGCTGGGATTTTAGCTGGGATTTTAGCCGGGCATTTCGGTCACGATGCGATTTCCTTGACTCGAGCCTTAAGCCGAGCTCGAGTCGCGCATTCGAGAGGCTGCTTCAGTTTGAGGTCGAGCGCAAGGTTGCTGGCAATTCTCTGGATTTCGCTGCGTTGTCGAGGCTGATACGTTGGAACACACTTGGCACCGTAATTCCGTGGCACGGAAAAATCAACGAAATGGAATTGTTTGGAAGATGGGTCGGTCGGAATGATGACAGTTGCTTTGCAATTCGACGCCTGCCAATTCCCTTTCAATTGACTTCAACGGCAGGCAATTCCTCAAATCCTTCTAAATGGAATTGTGGTGCCGAGATTCCAACGAGAGTAATTGCCGTGCCACTGGATTTCACCGCGATGCAATTGCAACGAGCATTCCGATACAATTGCAGCACCTTTCCAAGGCAATCGCAAAGTCGACAGATTCCATGCGCGGCAATCCCCGTTACACTAACTTCTCGAACGTTTCAACTCTCACTAATCAATATTCCTGTTTTCACAACTCGAAGCACCGTAGTTCACAGTAAAAATCTACCTTATCAATCCACCCGGTTAAACCACTTATCCTACATCTAGTGCTGTATAATTAAAAGATATGGTGAACTAGTTGCACGCACACGTGGCCGTATTTCAACCGTGTGACAGATATTCGCGCGGCAAAACTCGATTCGAGATCCGCGCGCCGTATACTCGCCGACGCCCGCGGCGGAATCGCGATGTTTATTTTAAAGTTGCGGGGCCTGGCGCCATCGAGAGCGCACGGAGCAACGACGAGGCACACGCTGTCGCGGCTGTTCGCGGTTTCAGGTTGACTGGTTGGTTCGCTCGCTCACTCGCCGCGACTCGCTCGGATGTTCGCCGCGAAACCATCGAACGGCTGCACCCCACCTCGATGGACACGACGCCGCGACGTGACGTGGGTCTCACCGTGCCCCGCTGCTCTACCCGGCTCTAGTCGTGCACCTCTGTCATTTTTTCTTCTTCCTTTTACCGGGCACACATGCGTGCAATGCACGAATCTGTGTGACTAATCGCCGCTATTGGGAACGTTCCATGTCCACACGAGACGAGAATCGAAGTTGCGGAAGAAGCGTCGATCTTCTCGCGAACCGAGCCCACTACGTTCCAGTCCCGGGCAACGCGATCGCTTCAGACGTATTTATAGTTGGATTCCAAACATCCTGATTTCCGTATCTGAGAATTCTGTGCGTCGGAATTTCGTCAGCCTGGATCGAAATAATTTCAAAACGATTCTAAATCTCGGTTTGCTGCAATTTCAAGACCGCGCACTGTTGTATCTAGCAATTCCGAGGAATCGTACTTTCTTCGTTGCAATTCCAATAAATGTTCTAATCTCAATCCGCTATAATCATTGTTCTCCGTTTTCATGCGTCGCAATTCCAGCACATCCAAATCAGGTATATCAATTGCAGCGTTTTATAATTCGCCGCGTTGTAATTCCATGCATACGAATTCGGCGTACCGCGATTCCGGCATCTCCAATTCGACGCGTCGCAATTACCGGCGTTTCTTATCCGACCCGCGACAATTCCAATATCGCCGAACCCAACGCTCCTCTCCATCAGGAATGCTATTTCAAGGCGTCGCGATTCCATAATTTACCGACTCGCAATTCCATTGCTTTTACATTCGGCGTCCGACGATTCCGCAATTCCATCGTTCGAAAATTCATCGTGTCTCAGTTTCTCCGAGTTTATCGCTCAATCGATACAAATTTCTTTATTTCTTCATTTATCAACATCAAACGGGATCGCATCTCTTACAAATCGACAGATAGAAACGTACAGATAGAAGTTGCGCGACGAATAACACGAGCAAGATAAGCAAATGCAAATAATATATCGTGATAAATCACCGTAATTGCAACCGTTTCGCGAAATTCTCAATTCCCATGCAACACGTAGTTGAATTCACAGTATCGCGTAGTTTCGCTGTGACGCAGCTCTCGTAAAACCATCGAAAGAAACGTCCGTGTGCGTCCCGATTGCATCGTAATCGAATTGCGCTCGGTCGCAGTTGCTCGGTGCGTGCGCCAAGTTCATCAAAGCGGCCAACTAATCGAGTAACTCATTTCATTATAATAACGGTACCGCCTTGTACACCGAGACGAGATTCCGGTAAATTCGTAGCCGGTGCTTACCGGCGTGGAAATGATCGATGTACCCTCGGCTCCTCTTGCGAAACGCTCTTTTCCACGCACGATTGTCGGTAACAGCCGTTGAATCGAGATCGAACGAGATGTCCACGCGATGAATTCGAGCGTGAAGCAGCTTTAACAATGAGTGAAAGTTCCGACCGGCGAAAGCAAATGGGAAACAAGCGACGTGTCGCCGTATACCTGTCCGCGCATGGAAATGCCAAACGTTTTGCTCTTATCCGCGATCGCATTTTCCCCGTATCACGCGCCAACTTCCGTTTAGTGCCTCTGTGACAGCCGTCATTCTCCGGCCACCAAATACCACGTCTCTTTGTATTTTCTTTCTTACAATCTGTCTATTTGTTTTGTAGCAACCCAAGCGTTTTATACGCGCGATCGCGATAACGTCGGTGGATGTACAAGGAATTGTTCGATATTTTAGTAGCGATTACGCGATGAGATACACGACGATTTGGAAGCTCGCTAGGAAATTCGATGAAAATCGACTGCAGGAAATTGCTATTTATATTTTGAAAAGTTCATGGAAAATTCATCGAACTGAACAGCGTTATAATTTTATAAGATTTCTAGAACACGTCTCTGATACGACCTCCGATACCAACAACGACAGAGATGTATTTAATAGAAATAGGAAACGTTTTCAAAGTACACACGTACGACGTGTGAGTAACAAATTGTTTGGTCGCTTCCTAGAATGGCAAGCTTTAGGTGAACATATATAGATCGTGAAACATTCTATTTTACAAAATCAAAATTATATCCAAAAAACATTTCTCATAGCTTTATGTACAGTACAATATATAAGCAACAATAATTTGCAGGTGTCTAAGGTTGACAAGCTTCAGGTAAACGCATGTAGATGGTAAAAAATTCATCAAAAAAAAAAAAAAAAAAGAAAAAAACTGTAATTTTATAAAATTTCCACAAGATATTTCCGATAGCTCCATGTACGATATACGAAGAACCCTAATTTGCTGGTTTCCAAAAGCTTGACGAGTTCTAGCTGAACACACGTAGATCGTAAAAAGCTTCATGAAAATGAACCGCTGTAATTCTAGGAAAATTCTATAGAATATTTCTCGCAGGTCTAATGTCAGCAACGATTGAAATACATTTAATACAAGTGAGAAATGTTGTCAATGTACGTAGAATACATAAGAAACGATAGTTTGTAGCACTTAGAAGGTTCCTCGAGGTTGACAAGTTTTCGCTAAACATATGTAGACCACGTACTATTAAGGCGAGTTTCCATCAGTGTTGCAGAATGTGCCCAAAGGCCGATTCGTTACAAAGTTTACTCGTGTCGGATCGCGAGTGGAAAATCAAGCATGTCGGCGGCCGTCTCCGCGTGTCTTTACGTAACTAGTTCTGATTAGCTCGTACCAGGCGGAGACGGTCCGCCGTGGCAAAAGAAATGCCAACGAGCGTTTTGCGAACTGCACGAGAGGCTGGCAAGATCGAGGGTCACGCGTGAGGATTACCACAAGGATGCATTATCGTAACTCGCACAATACTGTCGATCGCGAAATTTTTCCTACGTTCCATGGAAACGCTAATTTTTCGTTTCTTTTTTCGTTTTTTTCTTTCGTTTCTTTTTTCTTCTTTCTTCTTTTTTTTTTTTTTTTTTTTTTTTTTTTTTTTTTTTTTTTTTTTTTTTTTTTTTTTTTTTTTTTTTTTTTTTTTTTTGTCATACACTCCATGGAAACACTAATTTTTCGTTTCTTTTCTCGTTTCTTTTTTCTTTTTTTTCTTAATTTTTCGTTTCTTTTTCGCTTTTCCTTCTTAATTTTTCGTACTTTCCATAGAAACGCTAATTTTTTGTTTCTTTTCTCATTTTTCTTCTAAATTTTGTGTATTTGAGGATTGTTCGGAGTTGTTCTCATTTGTAAGACGATTATTCTTTATTTTGTTTCGTCTCGTACATTTCGCAGGTAAATTTTCATTGTTTCGGGAAAAGGCAATCTTTCCTTGATTTTTATTTTCTTTATTTTGTATGACCGCTTTCTCGTTTGAAACGACTATTTCTAGCTTCATTTTTATTTCCTACATTTCGCAGCTAAATTTTCTTGCTTTTGCCAGGAGGCTATTCTTTATTTATTTTTATTTCTTTTATTTAATACGTCTCGGAGCTGGATTTGTTTCTTTATTTCTGTTATACGTTTTTACTAATTTACATGTGTTGACAACTTTTTCTATATTGTTGTTTTTTTCTCTTTTTATTAGGCCGAGGATTTTCATGGAAATTTTCATTTTTATGAGTTTTATAATTAAACGAATTTAAGTACAGCTTTGTTTCTTCTATCTACTGTACTTTGTACTGTACTTTGAATATTTTCTGTATTTTTGCGATTTTCCATTCCCCATAAACGTACAAAAATGTGCAGGCTATTATTATCTGTTTTCTACTATTTTTGTTAAGATCAAAGTCCTTCGTGGATCTTGGCAGACCATCTTCACGTTCTTCTAGAATATGTGCCACACATGTTGCACATTGACGCTTCTTTTTTGTACGAAAACCTTGTACATTCTGTTTTAGTTCGTATTGGGTTGGCAACTAAGTGATTGCGGATTTTGTCATTAGATTGTATTGATACTGTCAATTGATACTGTCAATACAATGTAATGACAAAATCCGCAATCACTTAGTTGCCAACCCAATATTACAGTGTTATACATTTTTCTGCAGGCTATTTTTATTCAAATGAGATGATAAAAAATTTTCTAGCGTTAAAGAATCGACGTGTTTTATTATGTTAATTTCTGTACGATGACCAAGACTCGTTTTATTACTTCTTTATGCTGTAACGACCTTTAAATACGGAAACGGTAAGTCGTAAATGCGGTTCGTTATCTTACAGAAAGTTTCCTTTCTATGTGTCCTTCTGTAACATAGACTTAACCTATTAACCTATTATTAACTGTTGCAAATATAACGACATCTTTATTTGTGAATCTCCTATGCTACAATTTCTTTACAGTTTCTTCGTTTCTGTTGAAAATAAATTACATCTACGTTCAAAGCATAATTAAAATAAATAAAATTGTCCAGAACAATTTGTAATTATTATATTTATACGTAGTCGAGTCCACAAGTACACATTGTGATTTACTACAATGTAGAGAATAAAAGAAAAAGGGAAAGGAAAGAAAGGAAATATGTGTTGCTTCAAGACGCAATGTACAATGTGTTTTATTCAAATTAATATGTATGATGTCGTTCCTAGAACGTGTAGAAAGAGTTTTCTGAGCAATTGTAGAATAGCAAGGACACATTATAATGCCAAGGTCTAAAGTTTCAAGTATACAAGTACGTACTTATTTTCCATGGATCCTAATTTTGACTTACTTCAGAAGCACGAAAGTTTCAAAGCAAAACGTTTCCAAGGACTTTCGTTTGAATTTACAGAGTCTTTATTAAGCTGGAGTTATGAAGCTTGGAAGCAGCACAAGCAAATATTTTAATAGGAATTTATTTTCATTCACTTTGCTACGTAACATCTAAGTACATAATAATTTCGCGAAATTACATATATCTTTCTTATCCTTCGTCGGTTATTATCGACCAATAAAATAAGATTGACGTCCAGATGGAAATTATTGTCTCGCGTGTCTTGAACAAGTATTTTCATGAATATTATTCATATTTTAATATTATCAATGTTCTAATAGAAATTTCTTCTTGCTCAAATTTCTACTTGCGTCTCAAATAATAATTTTTACCAATTTCTTTTAATCTTATCCCTCGTTGATTGTTCTTGATGAATTTTATAATACGAATATCTTGATCGAAATTTCCTCCTACTCAAATTTTTACTTGCGAGTCAAACTACAATTTCACAAATTTCTTTCCTTCTTTGTGAACTTTGTGCCTTACCGATCATTATCGATAAATAGAACAAGAGCGACTGCTCATTCTAATTATTGGAAATTATCTTTTCCTTGCGTCGTTGTAGGTAATTGTACAAATTGAAGGCAGTGACAATTTAAACAAGAAAAAGAAAAAAAAGAAGAAAAAGGGACAAAGTCACACATGATAAAATCAATCCGTGTCGCAGACCTCAACAGAGTCGACTTTCGCCTCGGATTAGAATGTCTGGAATAGCGAGAGAGCTTGGCCTTTGCTCGCCGACCATTTGCATTCGTGGAGGTTAATGGATCGCGGCAGAAAAAGGAACTCGATTCTATCCTTTCGATCTGTACACGAGAACGGCTATAAAACATCGGCACAAGACACTCTCTATTTATCATTCGATGCTTAACGCGACATTTTACTTTCTTCTTTTTCACTTTTTTCAAATAAAACACCAAATTTCTACGTTTCGATCGATCCTCTGACAACTTTCTTCTTTCTATCATTTTCCTATCATGATATATTTATATATGAAATAAAGTTGTAAATAAATAAATAAATTGTACAATTAAAAATAACGAAGTAAAATATATATTTCGGAAATATTATACGCTACTCTCTTTTATTCGTTTAATCAATTAACTGTTGCGACCTCTTCGAGAAGCGTGTGCCTACGACGTGTGGCAAAGAATAGACGATGACGAGTATACTCGTCAAATGCAGCTAACTGTGTTAAACGAATATATATATAAATAGATAACAATCTACTACGAAATTTATAATATTTCCTTTTTATAATTATCTTCCCTTGTATTTTTATTATTTTCGTTACTACCAGACCAGATCAAACTACCGGTTTCCAAATTTCATTTCAAATCGTTCGTTGCTGTTTCTTCCTCGTTCGTCTAACTTTACGTAAATTCTTCTATTGGGTTGGCAACTAAGTGATTGCGGATTTTGTCATGAGATAGTATTGGCAAAATCCGCAATCACTTAGTTGCCAACCCAATATTATCCAATCGATAGATTTCTCAATTTTTGTTAATATAAGAGTTACATAAATATTAATGTAAAAACTACATAAAGTTAGACGAAGGAAAGAAACAACGATGAATGTTGAATTTTCAATTAAATGTTGAAACAATTTGCTAAGATCAGTGTTAAGTACATTCTAATTTATAAATAACATTTTTCTAATCGATCATACGACTATATAATGATTCGAGTTAATGAATTTTCATAGGATACAAGTGAAATCGATGTTTAAATTAATCCTGTTACAAGGATACTGTCTACGTTATATATGATCAATGACGATGATTAGTGTAACGCATAGTTGAAAGTGGAGTAATCTCGATCCAACTGGTGGCGCCGCCTCAAAATCAAACACAGTGTCTCTGTAGCAATTTCAGCGAATAAAACAGCCTCCCCTTAATTGATCTCATTGAGCGTGTTCAAGAAACCGAGTTAATTTAATTTCTCGACCGTGCTAGGCCCGCGATACTTCGTTGTATTTCGACGTTGGAAAAATCTCGCGGTTGAATATTCCCTTAATAAATCCACTTAGGCAATCTTTCCATGAAATCTCAAAATTTCAACCGAGCAAGGGAGAAATTAATATGGCGCTGTAGCTAGAGCAGACTTCAAGCTTTTAAGAAAGTAATTCGCATCGACGTTATAAATAACGGAATTCTTATGATAAAAATTTCCAAAAATTTGTTTATCTCAAACATTTTACACGCCGAGTAGTTTGTACGTTTTAACGTACGTGTCGCTAGTTGCTATTTTCGACGATTTCGCGAAGTATACACGTTAGATAGATACCACTGACGCTGTCACATAATTCTTTAAGTTGTTGGAATTTTTCAATTGCGTTAAGTTTTGTAAAAATGAAAGTGGAAAATTCTATCCGATGTGCGTAACACACGTTAAAAATTGTATTTCGAAAGAACGAGATTGTTAAGGTACGTGACGCGCAGTTTTATTTTCTATGTATAATGTTTAATTTTGTATACGTAATAAAGTATATTTGGATTGTAACATTATCTTTTTATTTTTGCTCATCGTTCATTATTCTGACTTTCCATACATCTTTCTCTTATCTCCTGCGCTTACCTCTCACAGTCTTTGTTCGTCTTCCTTAATCTACGCTTTATTCACACACTATATACTCTGCAGTCTATGGTCTATAGACTATTCTAATTTCAAGTATATATTATAATAATTGCCAGAAATGTTTGTATGCTGAAAAATCATTATTCTTCAAAGAGTGTTGTGTGTTAAAAATGATCATTTTTCATAAATTTTTGTATCTTAAAAATTATTATTCTTCGAAACTGTTCGTATAGTGGAAATGATTACTCTTCCAACACTCTTGTGTGTTAGAAATGATCATTTTTCAAAAATTGCTGTATCCTAGAAACGATTGCTATCTTGAAAATCCCCGTATCCCAAAATAATGGAACAATTTAAATTATTCCAAAATTCATCATTACTTTGATCTTCAATATTATTATATTTCCAACACTACTTTAGAAATCAACAATTTCTTACATAAAAAATAATTATTTTTCAAAATGTTCCGTATCTTAGAAGATGTCACTTTCCAGAAAAAGGCCCTTTTTTCACACGGAGAAGACAGAAACGAGGAAGTTGGTTCGTTCGGGTGTAATGAAATCGAGGTCGTGATACGCGAGCTGTGAAACGAGCTTCAAGGCGCATTCGCAACGACCGTGTCGTCGTCTGTTCGGCCGTGATAATTGAGAAACTGGTGGTATGGCGGGATATACGAGGGTGTAGCCACTCGTCGAATGAATGCAATATCGCAGACACACGAGAAGAGGCTGAAAGTATCGAGGGGATAAATCGAACGCGGTTTCAGACGATTCTTCGCGACGCGCTTCTGAGAACGTCGGTCTCGTTCAAAAAAAAAAAAAGAAAAAGAAAGAAAGAAGGGAAAAGAAACGAATGAACCGATGAATGAAATCCCCCACGGAGATATTCACGCCAACTTCTTTCCGCAATTAACGCCCCACTGAACGACAGACGCCAGTCTCGTTTCAACAATACCGATCGAATCACGCGAGATCGATTGCAATTTGTTGGAGCGATTGGATTTTTTTTAATGTGTCGTTTGAAATTGCTTTATAGCAATATATTTGCAGTTGTAGGTGTTTATTCAATTGTACGAGAATTAAAGCAGACTGAAATTAATTTTGGCAACAAATGGATCGATAGAATGGTGCGTAGAATTTCTAACCTCAAAATACGTGTGTGGCTCAAAATTGTCTGGGCGCAAAATATTTGAGATTTCAAATGTTTTCTGAAATTGATCAACAAAGTGTTTGAAATTTGAGAAATCATAAGTTTCTCAATTGCAAGAAGGCCAAACAAGGTGCTGAGAACCGGCTCAGATTAATTTTGAGCATTCGTGTTTTTTTTTTTTCTTAGAAAAACATTTGTGAAACATGATCTAAACCGAGGCGTAAACTAAGGCGACCAAGCAACGAGGACAAAAAACGCCGCGATCAAATGAAACGTTTCGCAGCTATCGTAGCACGGTAGCTGTAACAGTGGAGACGCGTTGGCTAATTTTCGAGGTTGCACAAACACACGAAGAAGATTCGACTAGCGCGTTCAACGGGAACAATGAAGTTTAGAACGGCCATGTTCTTTTCTTTTTTTGGCATACGCGTGCGTGTTTGAAGAAGAATCTATCGCTAACGCGCAAGTGGCACGCTCGTGCTCACGTCTCAGTTTCAATCCTCGTGTTTGTTCCAACGTCACGTGGCCACGGTGAAAGTTACACAAACGTAGAAAACTTTAATGACAATAATGGTACGCAATTTCCGGGCTTCCTACGGTCGTCCGTGTTTCCCCAATGAAACTCTCGCCGGCGAAACGCCCATCGCGATTAATAAATCCACGGTTTCTCAGCGATACAGCGCCATCGACTCTGCCTTTCACCGATTCACCATTCGTCCACGATGTACTAACGCGCCAAAGTATCTTTTATCTAGCTACTTATTTTCGGCAACATGTGTCGCGATTATAAAACTACGAATAAAGGGAAATTCGATGATTTTATTGCGTTCGACAGTGTGTCGTTTTCAAAGAGCAGTACGCGATGGTATTAGGTTAGGTTGGGGTGAGGTTAGGTTGCGTATTTTCTCATTACCACCTAATGACAAAATACGCAATTACTTACTTGCCAACCCATTTTTTAATATAATGAGACTGGTGTTCGCGATTGTCACACTTTTTGGGATCATTTGGTTGCTTGACACGCTTTTAATTCTTAGATTCCTTAAATTACTGGATTAGAACCGGATCAGCAAGTCAGGATGTAGATACATGGAAATCACAAGGTATTTGTTGCTAGGGTATCTTAATAATATTAATAATTAGATATTAATAAACGTAGAAATGTATTTAGTAGAAGATTAGTTTGCAACGCGACTGGCTATCTTATTGGTTCAATCTTATTTTCTTATTTTTCATTCTTATTTTCAATTATCAACTAAAACACGATAAACTATTTGCCGTAGAACGAATCGTGAACGCTGAAATTAATTTTATCAAAATTAATAGCAGAATAACTTTAGAACGACGCACCTGAAAGCATCAATTATCCTGAAGAAGATCCTAAAGGTGCAACTTCACCTTTTGATTCAAATTTCCCGCTATTTCAGGATTCCTACTGATTTTTTCACGAACAATAGTTTAATTAAAAATTATTAAACGAAAGAAAAATGAGTAACGAAATAGTCTGAAACCATAAAAACATATGTATGTGTGTGTGTATATATATACAAAAAAAGCGTACTAAATATTCCCGAATTTTATTCAAATTTTCCAATAGCTGGAGCATCGTTCGACGAAGACGTTTTCCGAGCAACGTCGAGATATTCCGTAAAGTTGGCGCGAAGTCAACTTTCGACAATTTTAGCCGTCGCTCCAGCCACGGTTCTCTTCCCTTATTCTCTTTTCATATGAAAATAGAGAGCCAGCCACGCTGCTGGTCAACAATGATCGTTCGTGGATCCGATTCGCATCATGCGAACGATACTAATCGCCGTCTGGGAATTCTCGACTTTCTTTATCCGACAATCTCTTCAGCCGATAATATGATCGACTCTCGTGTGTGTAATCCGTGAAAAGACGAAGGAAAAAGAGAAAGAAGAAGACGAAGAAAGAAAGAGAGAAACGGGGAAAAGATGAAGGAAAAAAAAACATATAGAAAACACGGTTAACGTTGAAAGAAGGAATTGCAACGAAGTAGAGCTTCGTGTTATGCATAATACATTTGTTTACTGGACCCTTTGTAGGCCGCTCTTTCTATCCAGTGGCTATTGGAAAACGAAATTCATGTTACATTAACTTTTTAGAACGAAGCGTAATGCTTTTGTTACTATTAACATTGTTTCTGAGAAACGATCGGGATTGTTCAGATTAGGCGAGCGTGTTTTTATTTAATTCTTCTCTTTGGTGAAATTAAAGATACACAGCGACGGATCAAAGAGATGCATAAAACTGATAGATTAGGAATTTTAGTAATTTTTGTATTGGTAACTTTTTACCATTTTGGTAAAAGTATTTTTGCAATTATTTTTTGCAACCACTGTACAAGGAGAAGTTCGGAATTGATGCACTACGAATTTTAGTGATTTTGGTATTGGTAATATTTTTGCCATGTTGGTAGTGGGATTTTTGCAAATATTTTTTGCAGCCACTGTACAAAAGGAAGCTCGGAATTGGTGCACTATGAATTCTAGTAATTTTTGCACTGGTATCTTTTTATCATATGGGTAGAAGTATTTTTGTAAATATTTTTTACAGCCACTGTACAAAAGGAAGCTCGGAACTGGTGCACTTTGGACTTTAGTAATTTTTATATTGATACTATTTTTGCCATGTTGGTAGTGGGATTTTTGCAAATATTTTTTGCAGCCACTGTACAAAAGGAAGCTCGGAATTGATGCACTTTGGATTTTAGTAATTTTTATGTTAGTAATATTTTTACAATGTTGGTAAAGGGATTTTTGCATATATTTTTTGCAGCCACTGTACAAAAGGAAGCTCGGAATTGGTGCGCTATGAATTTTAGTAATTTTTGCACTGGCATTTTTTTATCATATTGGTAGTATTTTTGCAAATATTTTTTACAGCCACTGTACAAAAGGAAGTTCGAAATTAGTGCACTATGAATCTTAGTAATTTTTATATACAGGGATTTTTGCAAATATTTCTTGCAGTTACTGTACAAAAAGTAATTCGGAATTGATGCGCTATGGATTCTAGTAATTTTTGCACTGGCATTTTTTTATCATATTGGTATGCAGGTATTTAACAAATATTTTTGTATCCAGTGCACAGTGATGCGTGAAAGTTTCCAGTCAGATACATTTTTCACTTTACAACCCAAAAGCGATATTTTAAAAAAATTTTAAATAACACATTATACAACTCCGTAACAATATTTAAGTCTTACATTATTTTCCTTTACTTATCTTCTACTCGATATTATTTAAAATTCTCTTATACATCAATCTACGAACATAAAATGACAAATATATATCAGCAGAAAGTTTTTCATGCCATTATGTATTAAAGTACTGTGTAAAAAATATTGCAAAATATCTGTATTAATCATTCGAGTAAACGTTCGAAGGCCAATCAATTGTTTCGTAATGCGAATTAAACATACAGGCTCAGGTGCCTAATGGACTTAGTGAAACGTAACAGTGTAAAAACACTTTCACTTCCTGTTCCACATAATGATAAAAGCTGCCATTGGCAACTATTCTTTTTTCTTTTCTTCTTTTTTATCGTTGACTCTTATGGTATCATACGAGTGTTTAAGTTTCGCGAAGAAGATATTACGAGTTTGAGTTTGCGAAGTTGGTATTACGTGTAAATGCGTGACGTAAATCGACGAAGGTAACGAAGAAGCGTAATGAAAGCGTAATTGATTACACGGCCTTGAATCAATCCGGAAGTGCTATTAACTACGTCAATCTTCGTATGGCATTAATTTAATTTTTTTATCTATAATAATCGCCGCGACGTTGATCGAGGTCAATGATAATTGTAATTTGTTATGTTAATAAATCTTCTAAGAGAAAAATATCAGTTACCAAGTGTTACAATAAAAATGGTATATCTTTCTTCTTATCTTTTATGTTAATGTGTCAGCGTGAAAAATGCCAGCGAAAACATAATTATTTTTAGGTGTTCTAATTTTTCTTTCTCTTTAACGTAAACAAAAAGAATAATTAATTAACGAACATTCTAATGAAAATAAAATTCGTAAATATTCCAGTAAGAAAAGTAAAGAACGTTACAGAAATAATATTAAATAGTAACGATTGAATATTTTGCTAAAAAATTAGACGTATAAATATTTTCATTAAAAATTTGTATAAATACAATTCCAGTAAAAGAAGAAAAGATCAAAAATAAGTTTCATTTAAAAAGAATAACGAAATCCTCTACGCTTTACAGCATCGAAATGCAATGAAAATTTACACCTGCCAGTTGCACATCTTCTCATAATTCTATAGTCGAAGGCTTTTAGCTTCATAACTGAGAGCTCTATAATTGTACAGTCTTTTTACGGCTAACTATTATGCAACGATGACGTCACTATACGA
Organism: Bombus soroeensis; assembly: GCA_014737365.1. Lineage (NCBI taxonomy): Eukaryota > Metazoa > Arthropoda > Insecta > Hymenoptera > Apidae > Bombus > Bombus soroeensis. The sequence goes on along the minus strand of JACXIL010000255.1, from coordinate 351,873 downwards.
AAACGACAAAAGCTTTCAACGACGCTATCTGCGCTGGTATCGGTGATAAAACTTCTCTAAAAATTCAGATTAAATCTCATAAATCGATATTGCGTGTGCCTCCAAGAATAGTTAAACGATAGGAAAATTCAGGTAGACGATACGAATAGAAAAGAAAAGGCAGAAGAAATAAAATAAAAGGATCGTTAAAAAGAAAAATAAAGTCGAGTTAAACTTGAGAAATAATACTGAACACTATGTATAGAATTTGATGCATTCGAAACACATTTCGTTATTTAAACCAACGAATAGTAAAAAGAAATATAGAAACGAGTGGCAACTAAGTGGTTGCGGCTTTTGTCAATGCTACCTAATGACAAAATCCGCAACCACTTAGTTGCCAAACCAATAGAGTCGAGTAGAATTTTGAAAATAAAAAAGATAGGTGAAAATTTGTAGAGTATTTTTATGCGCTCGAAACAAAAATGTTTTAATCGACAAACAGTTAAGAGGAACATAAAATTATGGTACAATGGTGTTAACGTTAAAATTTCAGAAATAAGAAAATATACGCGAGAATTGTATGGAATTTGACACGCTCGAAACTAGTTTGAAAAATAATTGACAGCGATATAAAAATCAGTTGCTAGTAGAGCGCGGATTTTTATGCCAGTTGATATTTCCGAGAATATAATTCAGCGAACAAAACCTCGATAGAAAACTATCAACGTACACTGTACAGTTATAGAGTTTTGCCTATCAAAGACTAGAGAAAGCGCTACACCTTGTGCACGTTTTGTGTGTCTTTCCGTATCACGCGCATCCTGTGCAATTTTTCATATTCGCGTTTTCTAGCAAATGTGTAAAAATGTGCAATGTAGCCAATACTAGTGGAGCAACATCTTAAACAAAATTACGGAAAAGCGCGCGAAAATTCTATGAAATTTTGTACTTGTAGAACGAATTTAGACGCGCTTAAGCCAATCAACCTAGGCAAACGAACGACACTAATTTTACTAATTTCACGATGCAGCAAACTGTGTTTAATAAAACACTCCCATTGAAGCCATAACTCGATAAGTGCGCGATCGACTATAGTCCCACGAGTATAATGAGACGCTAACGAGCCTCGATTCACTTTGCCCTAGCTTGGCACAAGTTGCAGACAATCGCAATTCGTGCCACGGGTTTCCGGGATCCAATAAAACGGACCTACCGACGATTTTCGCGGTAACTCGATCGCAGATGGCAGACTTCGCCAACCAACGTAACAGCAATATCGTTTCAAACTCGATTCCCTGTCGATCTTCCGCTAGGCTGTCCTACCGGAAGAAGCTTGGATAGCTACTTTCTAGCGAAACACGGACATCGATAATTGTGTATCCTCGATCCGAGCTGACACACGCCTTGAATAAATTTACAACTAGATCGTAGCGGATATTCGTGCCAATTTATTATACGTTTATGGAGATGTAATTAAAAATGCGTGGAGAGCAGCAGATAGGAAATTGTTTCGTGATCTAAATAATTATTTATCGTTATTATATTCGTAGCTATTATTTTATTAATGTTCTAGATTAGTATTTTGGTTTGTTTTTAGAAAGAATCTGAAATTTTTAATCTAAATAGATCGCAGAAATCGAAGACATTCAATATTTTGGAAACCGGACGATAGGAACTGAAAGTTTCCAATTACAAGAACCGAGCGCGATTCGAACGCCGCAGTATTATGAAAACTAAAGAAGTGTCAAATTTCAGCGATCAGATAAGATTTCAAGGTTTCGTCGATCGTTACTAACCGACGAATTCGAACGATTCTAACGTTCTATGAGAATCGAAGGGATTTTCTATTCTAGGAAAGCGAAATTGAATAAAACAGAATACGATCTAGCAAACCGAAATTCGACGAATATGTTTCGATATTACGATAGTCGGAGGAATTGAAAATCGCAGCGATTGAATTTCCCAACTCCATTGTGTTTCCTCTGTTTGCTTTGTAAAAACGTGAATCTACACGAACATTCGCAGCGTAACCAAGTTAATAAATATTTTTAACGACGCTGATACCAACAGATTGCTATCTGGCTAAAGAACCTACAACGATACAATAGCAAACAGTCGTCCGACGGATCGTTCAACGTCCATCTTTGTCCATGGGAACCTGCCATTCCATAAAACTTTCACGCCTCTCCTAACGCCATCTAACACGAGCGTAATGCATCACTCCATCTCCGTCACACTTGTTACAAACTATTACAAACATCACTTTCCTATCTATTTGCCAGATCTTGTCCAACAATCTCGTAAAATATCACATAAATACCGGCCACCGATCGAATCGCGGACGAACGAACGATACGTTTCAACCGGACGATACGCTACGAGCGATCGTTTCACGAAGATTGCAGGTGTGTTGCTGCCGTTTAAGCGAGAGAATTGTCTCGCTTTCTTCTTTATTATCCGCTTCCTAGGTGGCTTGCTGCTAATACAACGACGAACCGCGTGTAAAACAACGATTCTCACAAACGTTTACACGCTACTGGAATTCACCGGTCTCTCGTCCCATCGTCCTAACTATATGTCGCTTTATACGCAAGATGATCAGATCGCACATGTTACATTTACGAGAAATTAATGTACGCATTAGCGAGGAATTTCACTATTTCCATACGAAGCATTTCCTCGTACTTTGCGTAATATCTCACGATTCACACACACAATTTCTCGCTTAATTTCCATTTTCCCAGAGTCCATCAATTTAGTCTGCGTTTTTGTCTTTTCGTTTACTGTTACTTTCTTTATTATTCTTTCTATCTTTTTTCTTTTAATCTTCATTTATTTGTCGTTTTCGTCCAATTGCCTGCTAAGGTAATCGGTGACTACAATTTATCGCAAATACAGTGACGGACCTCGATAATTTGAACATCAAGGGAAGACGTAGAATCTTCGAGTTGTAGAGGTTTTCTTTTATTGTTTTAATTAATTGTAGTTAACATTTCTATAGGATACCGCATGAAGTATTATGAAACACGGATTCGAGTCTTGCAGTCCGTAAGCGTTAATTAAATATGCACTCGCGCGCGCGTGTGTGTGTGTGTGTACGTGTATATAGTGTGATCAATTCTGATTTTATAATTATAATATTTACAACGCAACTAGGTATATCTGTTCTGTTCTCATGAAAGCCACAGCCGAGTTTAAGCCGCGTACGTTCCTCCTGCATTCACGTAAGATGGTGTTTTGCCATTTTGCCACGAGTTTTCCCATTCTTGCCTTATCGTTCTTCTTACCAGGCGTTTCTCTTTCAAGTCTTTATTAGTAAGTTAGTCGTTAGAGTTGCGTAGCGTTGCTCTCATTTAGATACTCGCGTGGTTTTTCGAACTACTTGGCAAAAAGGAAGAAACAGAGAAACTCGAAGAAAGATTAGTTTCCAGATGATGAATTTTGTTTCGCTGTCTTTTTGACGACTTTTGAAATTTCACATTTACCACGTTGTCCGATAAATAACGTGACTTTTTCTTTACGATTGTCCCTTGTACTTCTTTCTTTTTTTTTTTTTTTTTTTTTTTTTTTTTTTTTTTTTATATGAATTTTAAAGTTTGTTACATTACATCGTTATATTTCTTGCTTGGAATGTTTTTTAATAACTTAGACTCTGATTTATTTGGTGCAGGCCGCTGTTGCTTTCGAAATAAGGCGGATCGAAATCACGAAACGGATTCGTACGGATCGTTCTAAAATCTGTCCACGGAATCTTTTCAATTTTTTCAACGCGGTATATCAAGTACGTGGACTGGGTCATCTTTTTCTTCCTCCAAGATGTTTTCTTAGTTCCAACCCACTCGTGAGAAGCATAGTTCGATCTCCAAGACAGATCAACATCTGGTTACCGATAATACGCTTTGCAATGCTATGTTCTACTTAAAAGAAAAAAAAAAGAGGAAAAAAGAAATAAGAAAAAACGAAACTGACCATTATAAGACAAATCGAGAAGTTAAATATAATCTCAGAGTAAACTTTCTTCTCGAAACGTCCCGCCACTTCATCCAGGAATTAACCTATTTCTATTTCATTCTAAAAGTTGCAAGCTAACGATAAAAACATATGGTTGAATTACAGATTGCCGAAAGAATGCAACAGAGTTAAAATAAATCTTTGTTGAATTCCTTCTAATTCCGATTTTTTTGTGATCGAAACGAAAATTCCCTATCTCTTCGCTCTTCTTCCACAGGATCGTCTCAAAAATCTTCGTAATGATGCGTTTACATGTAGCGAACAAACCTTTATTTTGATAGAAATATGCCTTGACGACGACCGAAATGGTCGTTTAAGACGAAACGACGAGCGAAACTGTCCTTTAAAATGACCAAACGTGTGGAAAAATGCGCCGCGAAACCATCCGCATATTCTTTTACACGGTTGCCAACTTCACGTCTTAAATTCGAGCCAAAAACTATCTTAAAAAGGCCAAACGTATTTAAATATATTTTTCATAATCAAATTACGAGGAAAGATCGAAATCTAGGTTTTCATCTCCTCGTTGACATTACATTCGTAGATTTCTTTTATCGTTGAAGTTTCAAGCATTCGTTTACACGGTAAATACACACGTCGATACAGTAGAATCTTTATTCTACCCTAATTCTTCCAATTGCATCGACAAGCTTCGATCGTATTCCGCTTCTTGCTTTTGATTTAACGGAGGATACGAGGGAACAAATTTTTCTCAACTCAACAGCATCGCTCACCGAGGTTATTAAGCAAGTTTAAGGCAAATGTGGTTAGTTGCATCATTGTTGTTTTATATTAAAACAAATTTGCAGTAACATTGGCTACAGTTCGAGACTGCAAGAAGACAAATATTTGAACTAAGTTGGGAAAAAGTCACATTTTCGGGATTCGGCGTATAAGAAGCCACGTTGGTAAGCCTGCCAGTCAGTGGACAAATGCTCGTCTACGTTTCCGCCATTTTAATTTTACTAGAACGTTAGGGGGAAGAACATCGTCACTCGCTCGGTCTAAAGTAGCGAAACGTGGCATGACAATTTGCGCATTTATTAGGAGCAAACTGCTTGAACAAATCCAATCAACTGTTCCCATCGACGTTCAATTTGTTCAACTCGACACTCGTTCGGCCCTTCTTTATTATCTCTGAGGACGGGCAGGCCCGACGAAATTCCCTAGAAAGCCCATCTCACGAATTCTCGAAGTGGCCAGGATTCATGGAAATTCGAGCACGCTCGAGGAATCGAGTTTCGATTGCATCGACGAAATCGTGTTACGTCGGCGGATCGATCGTGGCAACGTGGTCACGTTGTGACACGAATAAACTATCGCTGCCGTTTCCAGGGAATCCACCGCTTTCTAGGACAGCGCCTTTGCTGGCGTTACTCGCGAGCAAAATGCATACTTCTTCCACTTGCTTTCATTTCCTTCTGCTTTAACGTCTTTATGTTGTTTTAGAATAGAAGATGCTTGTGTTTTCGTTTATGCTGTTGTTCGACAAGCCTTCGAAGCGGCAGAATTTGCCGGGCAAAGACAAAAATTTTCAGGAACAATTTTTTCGCAATCCATGTTTATTAATTTGGCGTAATTTCGAATCCGCAGCTGCAATATCGAGAACAAGGCAATTCGTAGATGAACAACTAAGATAGACAACTACGCAACGAAACTGACAGCGAACTTTCCTCCGATTCGATTAAAATATACAGAACGTATATATACGTTGCCTGGATTCTGAATAATAGAAGAAACATTTCTTCCACAATCAAAAAAGAAAAAAAAATAAAAGAATAAAAGAAAAGAAACCATGTGGTCGAAATACCCAAAGGAGTTCCAAATTTTGTACTCTCTATGCGAACGAGTTTCTGAACGAGAACGTAAGAAGGTGGAAGAAGGTGAAAAGCCGCGGGCAGCGGACACGAGGCCAGCTTCTTGTAATTAAATTTCTCTCTTCTTCACCTCGCCACCCTTAAAGTCTAAACTAAGTCCGTCTTTTCCCACGGAATTATAACACGTAACGCGACGTGCCAGTGGTTCATTGTGTTCCATCCACGTACGGTGGAATCGTAACGCGGACACGAGAACCTAGTTAAATTGTAATTTTCCCTCTGCTCGTTCCCCCAGCGATTCGCAATTTCGAGCTAAATACGCTCCGCTGTCTAATTTCATTGGTTAAAATAGCTCTGATGTCTTTTATGAGAATTAAAAGGGTAGTATACACTAGCGGGGTTAATGAACCGTCAGATGAACTCCCTCTCTCTTTCTTTCTCTCTCTCTTTTGCGAGTAGAGCGTGGATATCTATGCAAGCAAATTCATATTTTTATGAATATAATTCGAAACTCAGACAGAAATAGAAATATGTTTATAGGTTTCAATGGGATAGCTTAGAAATTGTACTTGTATCTTACGTGAATTAGACACGTAAGTCATAATTAAGACACAAAGATGTGGAACATAAAATTGCAAATGGCCGCAATAGCGTAGAAATAACCCAACTTTGTCTCACGATATATTTATACGTAATGAACTTCGAATCATAAATATCTCATTGTCTAATAGAATATAACGATAAAAACTACATAAAAATTACTATATTTAAGTACCATAGCAAACACTACGTTTTGGATATTTCACACATTATCATGTGTACGCACGTTCTGTGCATTTCTGCACCTAACCTAACCTAACCTAAAGTTTCTCACAAATGCGTGATAGTTCGCGAACTAGTTAGAACGTAAAGCTTTTGCGACTAATGTGACAAAAATTAATATACAGAATGATTTTCCAAAATTCGTCAAAAATCATTGTGCTATGATAAGATAGAATAATACAATGATTATTATGAGGTACAATATGTAGGAAATACAGTCAGGCGAACATGTTAGCTAATTTCGAGTTAGAGAGAAAGAGAGAGAGAAGCGATATATCGATTGCAAGAGAAGTATTATATTTTTGGAAACTACGATAAGAATTCGATACCCATAATCCGTGACTTTTGCCATTCTTCGGTCTTGATAGGGTGACTATAGGGGTAACTATAGTCACCCCCATTGTATAGTGTAGCCTGCACTATTTAGAGAAGTTTTAAATTAGAGACACCGCTTAGAGAAGCTTTAAATTAAAAACCTTGAAGAAAAATCTAGAAGATTTATCAAAAATCTGCAAGGTCCACAAAAGGCACCAACAATATTGTCCTTATCATATTCTTATCCTTGTTACGATACTCGATTGCGTTTTTCGATTGAAATAATGCTATTCGACCGAAAGATAATTCTAAATTAATTCAGAATTCTAACTTTTATTTCTTGTAAGCACTATTTTCATTTTGTATTACTCTTATATCGTCTTCTTATCCGAAATTTCTTTTTCAATAATAATTTACGAATTTAAAATTATCTCTAATTAAAATACACTTCAGTAAGTTCTGAATTAATTGTAAATTAATTCTAAACTCGAAAATTATGTTACGTTAGAATTGATCAAACGTTCCCCAAAGTGTATTTTAACTAAAGATAATTCTACATTCGGAAATTATCCTTCGAAAAGAAGAAGAAAACGATAGGATAAAAATGCAAAATCAAAATAATGTTTAAAAAAAGAAAAAAAAAAGAAAAATAGAGAAGGTATTATAAATCACAAATTAAAATTGAAAATTGCATCATTTTTGTATCACTCTGTAGACCTAAGATATTTGATTACAAAAACTGAAGGCTATAGCCTGTAGGAAATCAATGTCTCCCTGGAGGTTAGTAGGAAACGACCCCCCACCACTTCGACCAGTATCTTTCAGGGGAATACTCACTCTCCATACTAAATCTTCGACAACCGTGACTGAACCTTGAACTGAATCTTTTATCGAACTCGGGCTTACCTGTAACAAAAAAAAGAAAAACAATTGCTTGAATATTCATCGAAAACGTAATCGTTGCGTAACTAATAATAAGTCAACTAACTATGAAATATCTACTGGATGGGCCACGTTTTATTGGAATTGCAATGGTGCATATGCAATCAACGATGGCATTATTTTTCTTAAATGGAAGTACACACTTTTTTTGCATCGAGATACAATGTCGGGAAGAACGATTAATTACCCGAGATATTTCGACTTTAATCTTCTAGAATTTGTCACGTACAGGACACAGAAGACGTAAATACGAGAGTATCGCTTTACGTCTTTCCACTGTTTGTCATGTGATATTCTACCAGTGAGATCGAAGTTAAAATATCTCTTAAACTAACCACTTTCTTTTTTCGTAGAATGACGAGAAGAACCTATCTGTGTAAAAAAGAAAGTACGCATTTGTATTTAGGAAAATCACGCCATTGTTGATCGCGCATGCGCCATTGCGCTTCTTAAAAACGTACCCTTCGACATTTTCCCTAACTACACTAGCGGCGGAGCTACAACACCAAAGAATCGCGCACAAGTATATAACATAATATAAATATAGAAATGCAAAGTATACATAATATAAAAGTATTCTTCCCAATGTACGCGTTATAAAGTTTCCATATCGTTGCTCGGAGCATCGATATCATTACAACTCGAAGAATCTCCTGAAAATTTGCTCCTATCGAGCAGAAGGTTCGCTCTCCCTCGCGCAAAACGACGTATTTACAATTCCATGAGTTTCGCGTCACAGAACGAAATTATCAGCGGTGCCGCTATCAACCAGGTCTTAGTTTTATAACAGCGCTGACTCAGGCAGTCCGCTGTCCTTTGAAACGTACACCTGTCGAGTCGTGTTCCCACTATCGATGCCAAGCGACGGCATCTCAACTCCGAGCTTGGTCGACCGTGTGCTCGATCTTACGACTATGAACGCGTAACGCAACGGTCGATTCTAATCGCCGCGAAGTATTAGTCTGAAAGGCGCTATTTTTCTCGCCGTTATCTTCCACGCGATTTACAATGGCGTTAGATAAACCCATAAAAGCTAATACCGATTAGTAGGCGAATCGGCCATAGCCCCGCGCCACTATCCGAGTCTGCTGTGACTAACTGCAACGAGATAACGCGATTTTCACGAACGTTATCGAAGAAGGAAGAAGAAGCAACAACTGTTGTGACTTGCTGTGCTCGTTACCTGTAGCTGTAGCATTTCCGTTGGAACACGTCCCATTGGAAGCACATGGTAGCGAAAAGGTGACCGACACCCGGAAATCCGTCGATCGAACGGAAACACGACATGCAAACGACCGAATAGAAAAAGGAGAGAGGCGATATCGAAGATGGCGGAGCGAGGGAGAGGGAGAAAGAGAAAAGGAGAGGGAGAAAGAGAGAGGGAGAAAGGGAGACGACGAAGCGCGCACCACGACTCTGCTCGCGAGAATCTTTCTTAGCTGTTGAGAGCGTCGCGTGGTTGAGAGGAAAAGAAAAAAATAACACGGTGGGGAAAATAAGAAATGCTCCGCCACATTATCTTATCTATATTATCATACACACTGCGATATGTTGGCGTCGCGAGAGTTTTGCCGAGAAAACCGACGCTGGCGTTCAGTTCCGCGTTTCATGCGACGAAGGTTTCCATGATTTTGAGAATCGATTACTATTAGTAGTATTATTCTTAGTAGTATTGTTATCGTTGGCGAGCAATTCGCGGATTTTTATTTCGTTTATTCTTTTGCGTATTTATGGAAAGTTTAAGAACTCGAAAATACGTGGAATACACGTAACGTGCAAAAATGTATAAAGTTACGTGAAGTACGGTGTTTGGTATAATATTCGGTAGATAGATAGCGTTCGGTACGTGTTTAGTGTGGCACTAAATGTGATTTTGAGAATCGATTATTATCGGCGAGTGAACTACGGTTTTTCGCGGATTTTCTGGCGAATGTAAAAATTCAGAGATGCGTAGAATACGCGCAACGTGGAAATATACGAGCCGCTGCATATGCAAAAGCGGTGTAAGTCAAAGAGAAGTTGATTGCCGAGTAACGAGAGATAAAATGAGAATTTTGTAAAGAGTGGAATGGACGATTCTCAACGGAGAAACTAACCAAGATTTACCTACGTTTACTTTTACTTCTGTACGAAACAGGATGAAGGTCACGCTCTCGTGATGTGGTGTTAAATCAAATGCGCGAAATTGATTTACACCGCGTTTACGTTAAGCGGCTCGTATCGTAAGATGTCTAAAGTACGGTACTGTAATATTTATGGACGTACGAAGGTTTCGATGATCCACGATTAGCGGACAGCAGCAAAATTACAAATTTATTATAACGATGCAGATATTTCGAGCCAGCTGTAAATGCAACGAGACACGTTGGTTCGTTTGTGATGGTGAAACGAAAGGAGACAGAAAGAGAGGAAAGATATAATATACGATAGAATTATGGAGGTCAGATTGAAGAAAGAAAAATGAGGGTCAGTGAGGACTTCTGAGAATTCTTTATGTTCTCCGAAACGAAATCGTCTTTTCGATAAATCCACAGCGTGTGGTGAGTGATTTGTCGTCTTATTGGATTACAGTGTTGCATTTAATACGTTGTGTCGTGATCGATAGGCGCCGAATCACGCCCCTAATTGATCCTCCTCCCACAACTGATATAAATCCTCTAATCAACAAATAACAATTCCTGGAAATTTCGTTGTATTTCCATTAAGATTTTTGAGTCACAAAGTGGTTTTTATTCTTGGCCTTCTTACAATATACATAGATGCTTTTACTATTTCTTTTATTTATTAATTTATTTATTGTCTTGATTTTTACGAAAATTTTTTTAGAAAAAAGAAAAGTATGTGTATTGACTTAGTTTATCACTGAGATCTTGAAAAATTTGTCGTTTCCTAAACACATTTTCCAATTTACCACTTTCTCTCTCTTTTTCTTATCGTCTAAGAAAAATCATAGTGATCATCTAAAGCTATAAAAAAGCCCAAACCATCTCTATCGTTCTTCATGTTTCACCATTCCTCTTACTTTCTCCCCAAAAGTATATCATCGAGATTGGACCCGTACGTACAACGCTTTCATTAAAACTTGCTATCGTCATCTACAATTTGGTAAATTGGAAAATTTCGAACAATCGTTTACCTGAGTTCAGAATTAAAGACATGGAACAATTGGTATAAATAAAATTGGTAGACGAAAAACTTGTCTATCGTTTCCTACAAAAAATTTGCCAATTACCATTCTCAAGGATCACAGTGATCACCGGAAACCCATGAAAAACGCAAAACCATCTATCATTCTTCTTATTCCTCCTATGCATACGACGATTTTATTAAAACTCACCATCATTCGTCACGTGCTTTGCGATATTTGAAAAATTTAGAATGATAAATTTAGAAAAGCGCTTGAATGTAAAATTAAAAACGCTAATAAAATTTTTTTGCCAATTACCACTATGAAAAATTACAACGATCATACGAAAGCTATAAAAATCGCCAAACCGCGTCCTCCTAGTTTCTTCCCGAAAGGACTGTCGTCGAAATTGCAGCTATAGGATGACGGAACACGAAGGGCTGCTGGTGGATGGAAACAAAACCGTAATGGCCGTGAATAATTGCCGAGCAGGCATGTACGACGCGGGCCTCAGATAAGTTTGTGCGTTTGACAGGAAACGCGTTATATGGCAGTCTCATGAAAATTATATGTTGCGCCCCAACAGCGCTAGGGTGGTACGCACGTTATAAAGTCCACCCTCCCTCGTCGATCAATATATACGCCACCCATGGTGTGTTCCTCCGTCTGTCGATTTGTTTCCCATGAGGCTCGTACGACTGCTGCCAGTGCTCTATTTTTTTTTTCTTTCGTCCCTCGACCCGTATAAAACGTGAAATCGCCACCGTGCGTTTCGTCGTAACACGCGCCAGAATTATCGTAAAGCGACGTTCATGGGGTATCCTTCATTCGTTTAGTGGGCGATTATTTTCCTGTGAATTTTGAGAAATCGTTGGAATACATTTTCGGAGAGTTTTCTATCTTTCGCTTCTTCCTCTGGGGATTATTCCGAGTGCCTCTAGGGGAATCATCGGGATCGATTGCCGACGAATTGTTCCTAGTTACATTGGCCAGTTGCCTAGGGAAATTCGGTGACTCGAATGCACATATTCTTTCTATCGAGTTTTTTGGGATGATAAGCCGGACGTTATTATTAGATGGAAATTTATACTTTCATCGAGATGAGTTAAAAAGGAGAAAGAAATTCGGGTGGAAAATCTGTTTATCCAGGAAATATTAGTACGATATTTTGGGTATTTTCTATATCTCTGCGTGTTAGCTGCGTCTTGTACATTTTAACGTCTTCATGTGCATCTCGAAATTTTGCGTAAAGGTATAGAAAATCGCAGTATAGTTGCAGTATGAAGAACGAAGCGCCTAAAAACAGACCAACTAAATTTGCGCCTTCGTATCCGCCGATAACAGTTGAGACGTTCGGGTGGCCTGTTTCAGGCGCCCCGCCCTGTATCTTTCAGAATTATAATATTTACCCAGAGAAAGGTTGGATACTTTTCTCGATAATTTTTTCAGATTGCCGAGGTTAACAACGATCGAAATTTATTGCCGCGATAAGATTCGTTGGATCGTATCGTACGCAGATTGTAAGTTGTAGAAACGGCAAGAATTTTTGAAACGGGCAATGAGAAAATGGATCTACTCGGTCAGCACCAGCAGAACTGGTTTCTTCGTCAATTTAGGAATAATAACGAAAATATCTCAAGAATACAAAAACGTCTATCTCGTTTAAATCTTGTTCTTACGTTCCACATTTAAAGATAAGATTAAAACTTGTCGTACAATGATACATAAAAATCTATCTATTTGAATAATCTACAAACACACACACATTATAACAGTTTGAAAATATGTAGTATCGTACCGTGTATTTTCTTTCGTCATTTTATAGGTTCGCCAAACGTAAAAAATTATCTCGCCAGTCTATCTCCAACGATACAACGAATATCTCCAGTTTCAACAACGAAATTTGTATTTTTTTTCGTGTTGGCGTTTGCAATTAAATCAGCGTTGTTCCGACGCATATCGAAAAGGGACAGACGTAGTTATAAAATAATTTTCGATATTTTCGTTCGGTAGCATCGTAGCTGGCGGCGTTAGCCGGCCCCGAAATTGAAATTTCGTTGGTAACTCAAACCCTGGCGTCCATTTCGCGTTTCCCTTTTTCCACCGAAACAATCGAATCCTGCGTTAATTGGACCTAGCGGAACTTTGCGTAACGTCTATCTTAATATTGCGCTACGAATTTTATCGATCAAAGCTTCCAATCGTACGGTACGTCACGTAAAATCTACCTATGTAATTAAATTTCGAAAAGATTCGAGATGTGTGTGTGTGTGTGTGTGTGTGATCGAAATATAGGCCGATTATTATCGTCGATGATTTTAGTTGAATATTCGATGCTACGTAGAAATTGTATTTAAAAAGAAAAAAGAAAATAGAGAGGCTAAAATTTGCCGTAATAATTTTGTATAGTTACATGTAATAATTATTAGCAACAATGTTTAAGTTGAGAGATTCTTTAGTTCGGGAGAACCGCGGGTAAAATTAGAGGTTAGGAAAAAGATAATCCGATTTCCAAATCTGTAAATTTGACATTTATGTTACATAATTGTATTATATATATTGTACATAAAGATATTATATTGCGCTAACACGTTGTTGTTTAGTCATAGATATTATTTACGATGTTTACATTGTATCAGTAGGCGGATTTATATCCATTTAGCTGAATGTCCGCTACTTCTCGCGCACAAGTATTCCAATTTATGTTTACAACCCTTTGTTTGGACACCCTGTTGGAATTAAATTTCGAAAAACACTCAAACACGTGTTTGTTTCTTTTCAACGAGAAGTTCATATGTCAAATTTTGTGTGTCTAAGTTTAAAGAGCATACAGATACGCTTATCTCTTGGAAGAAAAAAAACGTTCCCCTCCTCACCTCCTATAAGGATTAGATTTCGAAAAGTGCTCAAACACGTGTTTGTTTATTTCTAACGAGGAGTTCACGTGCCGAATTTCACGTCTCTAACTTCAGTCGGTACAAAGATATGGTTATTTTTTAAAAGAGAGAAACCTAACCTTCCTTACTCCCCTAAGGGTCGACTTTCGAGAAACGAAATTATGTTTATTTTTAACCAGCAGTTCATATGCCGAGTCTCCAATTTCAGTGAATATAAAAATACGATTAAACTGTTTTAAAAAAATGTTACCCTCTTCTTGGGGTCGAAACAACCTTTCTACATCATAAAACAAGAATACTGTTCACATTTCAAATTTCTGACTGCAGTTAGCAGTTTGGGCTGGGCTTTGACGAACAGGTCAGTCGCGTTTGCAATATAAAACGCAATTTCTTTTATTCTTCATTTCTATTTTATTTCATCCCTTAAATTTCCTGGCATATACAAATAGATTCTATTATCCGATTAATTAATTTCTTAATTTTTGTTGATATAAGAATCTACAGATAATTAGACGACCGAAAGCAATAACCACGAACGAAAAATTGATATAAAATTTGGAATTTTTACTTAAATTCAATGAAAATTGACTGAGCTAAAATTGACCCGTAAAGTTAGCGTTAAGAACCGCTTTATTTCTTTCTTTTCTTATTTAGAATCGTTTCGAGATTGCTGGCAACGTTGTGTTTTCGTCTTTCGTTTTCAACTTTTTATCCACTCAATTACCTAGACGTTTCACAGTGACTTTCTGCCTTGCGAACGTTGCGCTTCCTTGGTTCCTCCTCTTTCGTGATTAGGTGAACACGGGTGAAGTTTGTGTGACCTACTCCTAGCCTTGCAAGTATCGACCGATGCTTCCTACTCTCTGAATCTCCACAGCTTTTTTCCCCCGAAAACATCATCTCGCACGTTTATTGCTGTTATTATAAATTTTGTATTGTTACTATTGAGATATGTGTAATTTTGTGTGCTAGACTAGATTAGCTGCGTAGTAGTGACACATATACATGAGTATGAGTGTGTTGGAGTATGTGTCTCGTAAACAGATGAATGCAACTGTTCCGTTGGTAATGTGGTAAAGAAGATGGCGAGACAAAGAGAGTGCGGAGACGCCTGCAAATGTATATCCACGAATATCTTGTCAATCACATATTAAATAAAAATGAAACTATTTTGATATCAATTCTAAGTGTAATCTAATTGTTCCTATACATTTATTTCGGCGATTAAGATCCACAATTCTCAATAGTTACACGATGAGTTCCACGGTGAGTTCCACGGTGAGTTCCACGGTGATAGAATTTTACTTTCAACGATCACCTCCAAATGCCTGTGACTATTGCTCGCGAAATCGACTGCAACATAATAGCGTTCTCAGTTACGGCGTTTCTGTAGGTTCTTCTTTCTTATCGCTGTATAGTATTTCCACTGAGATCTCCGCGTCGTTCTTTGTTTCCGACAGAGTTTACAACATTCGATCGCGTTAAGGACGCAGGTTAGATCGATCCTTGCCACGTGTACAAGCACTTGGTATAATGCGAAGTACACGAAACGCGTATTCTTCTCGTCGTACAGCTAAGCTTCGAGAATACGAAACGCGCGATACGGCAAAATTAGGAAAAACAATCGACGAGATTTATAGGAGAAATACCTTCGATAATATTGGCTTGGTAATTAAATGATTGCGGATTTTGTCATTAGTTGGTATTGACAAAATCCGCAATCACTTAGTTGCCAACCCAATAATATTTCCGACGCGGCAAGAGCTTAAGGAGAAACTAATGGCTGGGCAGAACGAAAACTGGGCAGCAACGAATTCGTTTTTTTAACGAAATTTGTCAACGTGCGACGTTACAGCGAGTGCAATTAGAAGGCGGGCGGTAGTTTCTTTCCAAGCCACTTATTTCGCTGGCAGTCGACAAACGTGACGAGAGAACACACGACGTTGAATAAAATGCACGTATCAAGGGGGTGTGCAGTGGAAGCAATGGCGAATAATTCGAGGGGACAGAATCGCAGACGGATGGGGTCGAAAAAGGAGCAGCCAAAAATCAATAGTACCATTCCTGTGACTTGTCCGCGCGTTTCCTGCCATTCCGATGACGAAACAGCCCGACGGCTCAGTTCCATTTCGAATAATCGTTACGCTAGAACGAAATTAGAATGCGATACGAACCGGTAAATGCGGAAAATGGAACGTTTATATTCGACCCGTGATCCCTTCGCATTCGCATTTTCTCAAAAGCGATTCTTTCGTTTCGCAGTTTAGGCTGAGTTTATTATTTTTGTAGATTTGCACGGCGGTAGGAAGATTTACAAGAAATATGGCTGATAAATGTTTCGATAAAAAAGGACGCTTTTTTTCCGGCGGTTGAAAACCCAGAGCCTAAAAACGATCGAAAGTTTGGACAAGAGAATTAGCGTGTTGAAAATAAATCGGTGTAATAAGTCAGACGAGTATGTAAATAATTTTTTATTTCTCGCGTAGTAACAGTTTCGTTGGGATGCTGTTGGTTATTTTTTGGCTGGTTGCAGGAGACAAGGAACATTCGATTTTTAGCGAAACAGGTGGTTTAGTTTAAATTGAAAGAAACGATAAATTCAGAGTGAAATATTAATAAGAGATTCTCGTCATTCAGATCTTTTACTATTTTAAATCTGCGATCGCTTGGATTTACTTTAGTCGTCTGGCTACCATTGTTTCATTTGCTGTTTCAGCGTGAATTCATTATTTTTTGCCGATTTAAACATCGATACGATGATTCTTAAGAAAATGTGTGACAAATATTGCGACGAAGATCACCCAAAGGATAAGAAACAAATGGATATAATAAATCAAACGAATTGTTGTTTGATTAAAACAATTTTGTATTCTTCATGTAGCGTGAAACTGTTTTATCGAGATTTTTGTTTATTTTTATGGTATCTTTCGGACAGTCCAACAAAGTTTTGATTCTTGGCGAACCATTTTTATTAGCAATTTTCTTAAGAATCTTTGTGTAAACTTTGTATAAATCTTTCAACTAAAAGGTAAAATAAATTCACACTGGAATACCAATGAAAACCTCCAACGTATAATTCTTCTATTATTTCAGCTCTGGCACGGTTCTCCAATTTTGATATCCCCATCTTCTTTCAACGACCAAGAAGGCTCGTAAATAATATTAAAAATGGCTTTATCGCTAAACTGCGAATTTTCACCTACGTGTATTACGTATTTATAAAAAATTTGAAGGTGCAACGTTCCACGAAATGCACACAGGATATCCAATAAAATACCCTGCTTTCTACACTGCTCGGTAGGTAAAACAGTTTTCCGCCGAGGTTTTACCTTCTTAGTTACGTTCTCAAAAATATTATATACGCATTGTCGCAGTAATTATCACAAGATCGAATCCCTAAATTCACGTGCGTCAAGAAGAACTGCTTCGTTCTTTCATTCTTTTTTTTTCTCTTTTAAAGTTAAACATTTCGATAACATAAAACGATTCGAAAAAGGTAGCGACGTTAATCGTCTGTTATTAACTTTAATTATTCCTTTAATAATTCCAAGCATCTAGAACCACGCCATTTTATTTTTACTGTTTCCACAGGTGAACTGCAACGAAGCACAAAGACAGTTCGATTGTCTGAGAGTTTTTATTCGCGTCGAGGGAGTTGCAAAACTCGTGGAACGCGGCTGAATGAGCCCACGCGCATTCCCCGACTGTCGTACGCGGTCCAAGATATTGACATTGGCCCTTTTCCACCAGATCTGATCGTTTTATTATGCAGCCAGCGGAACTCGGTTTCGAGGATTGGCACAGTTTCAAGTGCACCAAGCTACTCAGACGTTTCACGACCCAGTGCTAGCCTCCGTCGGTTTATACACGTCCTAAAACATTTATATCACGGTCGATATTTCACGGTAAATTGGAAGAAACGATCTCGAATAACGTTATATCCAAGCAGACGAAAAATCGAGTGGTCATTCGTTTCAGAAAACAGTTGAAATTAGATCGCCGAGATTATGCGAGAATTCGATAAAAATAATGAAATTATCTTTACTTTGGATCGTATTTGAATAATTCTAGTGTTCGATGAAAATTATGGACAAATTTTTCATGCACGTCTGCGACGAGAAACATCGTTTTACAATGTGTTTCTAAGAAGAAAATATTTCTATCGGACATTTGATACACCTTCAAGTTTCTCGTCAAAAATCGAACTTCAGAAAAGATTCTTTCCGACGTTACACGTGACGCTTAAAACAATAGAACTGTGTACGGAGAAGATTTCCATTGGACGATGAACGAGGCAGATACTCGACCAATTCCATTTAACCGAAGCATCCTGTACATTCTACAGAAATTTGCATACACGCGACCTATAATCTATAATCCATAAGCTAACGTGAATTAAATTACCTACATACAGGGTGTTCACGTTCAGAAGCGAAGAAAAACGTAACGCGATACTCTCGTATTTGCGTCTCGCCTCTCTTCAAACTGAGAAATTCTACGAAATTAAAGTTACCATATCTTCGAGTCTTTCACGCTCCGCTGCCTTCGTTCGAGCGGACACAAAGAGATTGTGTCGTATGGCGATCGTATGGCAGAAAATTACGCAAGCTACAAATTTTTCGAAAATATTTCTGTTTTCTTGCAGCATCGCCCTCGAAATATAAATTGAAAAAGCAAATTAAAAAAAAAGTGAAAAATACGCCAAGAGCAAAGAGTGAAAAATATGCCAAGCGCAGAGGGCGGGACTGCTCGGTTTTCGAGCCCAAGCGTCGCCCTAATACGGCAACTAAGTTATTGCGGATTTTGTCATTAGGAGGTAATGACAAAATCCGCAATCACTTAGTTGCCAACCCAATATAAAAAGAATGCGAAACAAGGCAGTCAGATGCTAATTTCTAGGCGCTGGAGCGTAGCAGAAGCAAATACATTTTGGATGGCGGAGAAACAGAGTCGCTGTATTTTTGTATGCGAAGAAGAA
This sequence comes from Bombus soroeensis, assembly GCA_014737365.1. NCBI lineage: Eukaryota > Metazoa > Arthropoda > Insecta > Hymenoptera > Apidae > Bombus > Bombus soroeensis. The sequence goes on along the minus strand of JACXIL010000255.1, from coordinate 332,982 downwards.
ACGGAAACGCTTGCTAGAGGACTGTGGAGGAATCGAAGATAGAAGCGTAACGCACGCGTTAGAGAAAATTGTACGACATTGAGATGGAAAAAAGATAGAATGATAGAATGGTTGAGGAAATTAGAAAGAAACGAGTGTATATAAGGAAAGATAGGGAGAAAGGAAGAGACAGACGTGGGAACGCAAAAGAAAGAATGTACGACAAACATGTGAAATTAAATTTAAGTAATTAATCGAAAATAAAGAGTGTAACTAAGAGTAAGTTGAAGTATTAGATTATCCCAAAAGTTTCTTTCGTTTTTGTCCCAGTAGAACAAAATGGATTACACGTAATTCGATAATATAGTATAAAATTTCTTTATAAAACGAAGGAAACTTTTGGGACAACCTAATGTTATATTAACAATAACCTTGTGTGTATTGAGATTGAAAGAGCGTGCGAATAAGAAATCTATGTGAATCTCATTTTGTAGCCAGAAGACAAATATAAATAAATAAATATGTATATGTCGGAGATGAAAGAACACTGGGGCCTTTGTTGTGGAATTTTTGGGAAGATCCCCAATACTTTAGTCTAGACTTTTTATTATAGCTGTACTTAAATGATAAACCTTAGAAGTAGCTGTTTATGATTAAATCCGATTACGTTTGCCGAGATTTATGACAGAAGGCTTGGGCTCGGAGTGACACGACTGGTCGCTAAACGTAACCACGGTCACGGGATGGCCGTTTTTACCTAACAGATGGAGTACCAATATTGAGGGACACACGTTGTATTAACAAACCGTCTGCCTAATAACGGCGCCTGGAATTTTGTTGATATCCCCGGTCAATATACAATTAACAAAACATCAGTCTTTTATTCTTCTGATCACCTTGGAGAGTTTACACACATCGTCGAGTCAGTCAGAATGATACCAAGCGTCACAGCTAACGTCACTTTGTGTTTCAAAATATATTCTATCGAACAAAGAGTTTTCCTCGTTGACCGTGGATTCGGTATTGAACCTAAGAACATTGTCTTAACATCTCGAGTGTCTAATCACCACGGTGAATTGCCAAACTTTGTAAAATCAACATTTGTACCTGTAAATATAATCTCAATTGAACAACAACGATGGCTTGTCCTAATGAAGATACGTTACACGCTCCTAAGTCTAACGCTAATCCGACAGATATATAATTATTATTATATATAACATCAAAAAACGAAGAAAACACACCTTTCTCTCGAGTCACCCGTTACACGCACGTCTCAGAGGACCAGCTCGCATAAAATGAAGCTGGCGTATCGCGTGTAGGTGTTTATCGATGCCCACGCGAGCGTTTATCAATCTGGTATCCTGATATTTCACCTTCAACTATTATTCTTCATCGCCATTCAAACGATCATGCCTCATCTTCGTCGTTATCTTCATCAATCACAAACTCACGTGTACAGCGGTTCACGAAATTATACAGACACCAGTAAGAAACTTTTTCATCGATATATTACACGCCTTACATAAAACATTTTCATATTTCGTTAACACTGTGACAAGATTTCCATGTTATGATTATAACAACATATCATGAAACATGAAATTAATCCGAGAATTTACGTACAAGTTATCGCTGCTGTTTATCGCTGCCATACGCTTCGCAGAAATTGCTGAGTTACCAAATTAGTAAATTAGTAAATTATTCGTTATAGTAGTAAGCTAAGATACGATAAATCTACAGAACGTTGTAAAGAATCGGTTTTTGTGCACAAAAACGTATACTTAGTTTCACGATCAATTTAGAAGGCAGCTTTGGCTACGTTCAATTGATTATTGAATTTTTCAGTTGTTTATTATTAGACCGCGGATTTGTGCGCGTTTATGGGAAATTTAAAGGTACAAGCACTGTGCGTGAAAGTATACAGAATATCAAAAATAGCCTGTTCGTTGTAATGTTTGCTCGATGACACAGATTTGCGTTTAAATTTCATTTCTGTAGGTACAGTGGCGGATAAGACGAAATTTAGAATTCATATTGACCCCCAACAACTTAATTAATTAATTTAATAGCTGTAACCAATTCTAATTTAAAATTAATAGCAACTCTGGAGTATGAAACATTTTCTACCACATTTTTTCAATTATATCATATCTAGCTATAATTTAATTATCCTTGTCAAAGTATAACTCGTTGCTGGAAAATCGTAGCGTCTCAGTGATCTAATTGTTCTTTGTCAACTACCATTCAACCTCCTGAAATTACACTGTTTCGATAATTTAATTTTATTACGGTCTCGTTTTCGAAAATTACAACGTTGCGATAGTTTAATTGGCCGCGTCAATTATGACACATTTTCTAAAATTACAGCGTTCCAACGATATAATTGTTCTCGTCAGTTACACCTCTACGTTCTTCTGTAATTGCAACGTCTCGATAATTTAACCGTTCCTGTCAATTACAACTCATCTTCTAAGATTACAGTGTTTCGGTAATTTAATTCTCGTCCACTACAACTCCTTCTTCTACAATTGCAGTGTTTCAGCAATCTCATTATCCCTGTGAATTGCACCTCGTCTTCCTAAAATTCTACTTTTTTCCATCTCGTTATCCTTTCAACTTCCTTTTGTCTTCCACTGTACCTCCATGAAACTACGAGGAACGTATGGAAACCAACGATCCCAATATTTGTTACCTAACTCGACCTGATACTGTCTGTGTATCGAAAGATTCGCGATACGCGCACACGCACAAAGATCCACGCGAATACGCGTGAGTTGAATGAAAAGCCACGCGAAAGGTGTGTTCGATTGTATCCGAGGAACGACCTTGAGGAACGATACTACGCGGAGGAGCATTCCTTTTTAACTAAGGGCAACGTGTAGCCTGTCCGTGATCGCACGTGCGACCGCTATCGATTACGCGAGAGGCCGCCCCGAGAGCTTCGGGGGTTGGGTCGGGGGTGAGTTTTATTGGTAGCCCTCGTCAACCCTCTTTTCTCGGACTTGCCACCACGAAAATAGCACGGTGCACGCCATGAAAATAGTAACATGGGAAAATACCGATTCCAGCGTCGTCAGTGACGGAGCAACCCTTCGGCTTCGTTTCCCTTTCAACCCTTTGCCGAGTGGCGAAAGAGCATGGAGGAAATATGAAATTTAGGAATTGTATGAAATTGAAAAACTTTTCTTCTTTCTATGTCGTGTTTCCTTTTTCTTTTATGGCAGGAATTTGGTTTGCTTTGGTTTGCTTTGGTTCGGTTAGATCAAAGTTTATAATTCACATTTGTTTATAACGGCTACGCTATATTAATAGTAACTTAGGTATACTGAATATATTTTAATTAAATTGATGACAGTCATCTGACAGTATATCTGGTTATGATTTATTTATTTTTGTCAATTATAACTCATTCTCTAAAATTGTAGCAATAATTTAAAAATGCTTTTGTCAATTACAATTTATTTTCTATTAAATTCCAGTGCTTTTTGTTGTATCATCGACCGCTTATCCTTTGAGCTTCCTTTTATCTTTCATTGTACATCTGGTGAATTACGAAAAGCGTGTGTGTAATTTTTGTGTTTCTATAACCACCTTCCTTCTTCTAATTTTATTTTTCTTACTGTTTTATGGGAGATTTCCTTGGAGCGTTCAGGAGCTGCGAATGTTCATCTGCAAATTTTTTTCTTTTAATTTGAATATTCACTGAAAGGGAGCCACCTCAATTTCGACGATATTTCGATACATTCTCCATGGCATCAACCTGAAGGCTTTATACTTGAGTATCTTGTTAAGAAAAATAGTTTACGCGAAAGCGCATAATCTGCCGGATATTTGCATTTAATACAGTTAAGTAATCCGGATCTTTTTTTTCTTCTTTTTACGTAATCCAGGTAACCCAGATCTAATCCAATCGCATTTTTGATTAACTTAAAATTAGATCTGGATTAGGTCAGATTAGATCAGAGTTGTCAGGCGATTGCCTGCTCGTACCCCCACTGCTACTCTACCCCCCCCCACGCTGCTTCAGTCACGTGGCATGGATTTCGTTTTACGTCTCTGGGCGTCGCGTTCACAGCGCCAACGTTATTTACCCCCTCCACTTCCATTTGTCTACAGCGTAGACGCGATGAGGATAGCAGAGTGGTAGTGGGGGTAATGCGACGTCGCGGATTCTCTACACCTGGCAGCGCTAGGTTCAATTTTTCTGGGGTTAGAGGTATAGGAGAGTCGTCGCGCCCACGCTTTTACTTATCGATACCATCGCATCAAAATGAAAAATAATTTTACTATTTTTACTTAAATTTACTACTTTTTATAGTAATTTTAAAATAAATGATAACCCTTTCTGTGAATATTTATCTTTCTTTCTTTCTTCCTTTATTTTGGTTTCTGTCTCTGTTGGATTGGTTTCATTGATGCGAAAAAATGTTAAGAATTGAAAGAGTTGCGAATGTTTCTTTGGCTATCTGGTCTTTTAAACTTCAGTGTAACTTTAGGGCTTCTATACTTTTCGGGCTTCAGATTTTCTGCGACCTTCGTAGAATCGTCCAATTATTTAGTTTCTCCATTAGAGATTGTAATTTCTAGCTTCTAGATTTCTTTCTTCTACACTTTTTCCTCTACTTCTGTATTTTATTTTTCGGTTTCCGATCGCGATATTTAGGAAATTCTCGTAGCGAAAACGCCAGAGAATATCAAATTTCTGCGGAACAGCTTCCTGCACTTTGTCATAGAGAAGATGGGGTGATCGTGGACACGCATTTCGACGAAAGACGATGACCATCCTCCACTTGTCTCTCCAATTTCGATACTTCGATACTGCTGCGACTAAAATAAATCGAAACATGGCGAGAGATCGTTGTGCCACAACGTAGAACAAGTTCATAAGAATCGATTAAATGAACCCACGTAAATGTCCAAGGATTTCTCGGTTCCTTAACCTATAGCATATATCTTACATCCTACACGCGGTAAATAGAAGCAGTGTGACATTAAATGAATTTACTTAAATCGCAATTAGCATCTCATTAAAACGAACTTGGTATTATACAATGAGACGAAGAGTTTCGTAATCAAGTTCATTTTATATAGCGATATTGTACGTATGAACATTCCTGATGCACAGAAACAATAAATTTAAAGAAATATCTATACAGTTTGACACGTCGGCATGACAAAATCGTTACATTTCCCGTGCACGATATTCTACGACAGATCTGACAAAGGATAGTTTTCCTAATTTTCTAACGAATTTACGCTGACTACAAAAAGTATCTGTACGTTCGCTGTTGCATTTACGTGTTAGTTAATTCGATTCAACTATAATGAATAATACAGAAAATGCATTTGAGTCCATAATTGAAGTTTTTGAACTTTTTGCACGTAATGCTGTAAATGTGAAAATGAAAAAAATCTTCTTTCATTTATCGTGCAATGTGCCACGTGCCAATAACAATACCGTGGCACGGAATTTAAGAACAATTTCCATTTGTAATTACCGATAATGTTTAAAGGTGATATATCACGTCCAACATGGTCTTTGTACCGAACGACGTAAGCGCCATTAAGCGATAGACGCGCTCTAATAAATGGACGTTAAATATCACTAATTTTATAATTTCATAATTATAAAATAAAAAAATTTGGATATTTTTGATTGGTGCGAAAAAATGTTCAAAATTGAAAGAGCTGCGAATGTTTCTTTGGCTATCTGGTCTTTTAAACTGCAGTGTAACTTTAGGGTTTCTATACCTTGCAAGTTTCAGATTTTCTGCGACCTTTGTAATTTTATAACAATTCTTACTTGAAACGTTGTAAAATATACTTTCGTAAGAAATATAAGAGGAACATCTTGAAAAAAATATTTTCTTCGCTCTTATACAAGTTATTTATTGGCAAAAAGGGTTGGTCTTGTAACTTTCAAATTTAAATGTACGGCACATTAGGTTTTCTCTTTGACTATGAAGTGACACGTAAAGACCTTATTTGCTACAAATACGTTCCTTTCTCTGACGAATTTCGACTATACCAACGCAAAAAAATAGAAGCCACCGTGATACATTTGGAGTATTCTACGCTTAATGAAAGTACAATAATATCAAAAAAAATATATAAAAAGGTATGATATATACATATAACACAGTGATCAACATAAATGAAATTCCAAAAGTAATTTTCAATCAGAAAAGTTCTTTCTCTCTACCAAGAGAATTTAATGTTCATCACGTACAGCGTTACACGCGAGAAGTCCCCAACCATTCACAGCGCTGTATTTGGAATATGGAAAATTTGCATATGGAATTTGTATATGGAAAATCAGTACAGAATATCGCCCATTGCTACGTTAGCCCAAAAACGTGACATTTTTGGCCAGTTTATCTACTTTGTCGTTCCCTTGCAGGCCGATGACACCGTTGTTTCTGTTTTTCTCTTTGACATCGCGCGTCACCGCTCATCAGATGGTATAAAAAAAAAAAGAAGAGAAAAAGGAAGAAAAAAAGAAAGATAGTCATGGAGCATCGTTCAAGTTCGAAGCAGCCACTGCCATTTCTACCATACGTTCCCGTTTATTTTTTTCGCCGATTGTACTTGCGCGCGGCAGTGTACACATCGGAAAACAATTTTCCCAATTTGAGGAGCACATCCACCGACAGGTGCGCGACATTCTAGTTAAATCGAGTTAGAGAAACGTGGAAGGAAAAGTTATTTGGCCGAAGAGGCGGACGTGTTCGTTGGAGCGAAATGGTGGGTGATGTGGGCCAACCCACGTAAAGTCGCCTTGTTCGGTCATTCCGTGGCCGCAAGGCTGCGCCACGCCACACGCGTGTTCTCTAAACACGCGTGTGGTAGCCGACCATGTAAAAACAGGCTCCACTGTTGCCTGTTATTTCTGCCGCCTTGTAAAACCAGCGCGGTAAGAACTCTGTCGACCAACTGTGGCTTTTCTATCTTTTATTGTTGTTATTATGTCAGATGATGGTACGAGGATTATGGTTTGCCATTGTGAAACTCTTGGATACGGATTCAGCGTGTGAAAAAGACAATAGAAGAGACGATCTTTATCTATAGGTGGCAAATTGTTGACACACACACACACACACACACACACACACACACACACACACACACACACACACACGCACGCACGCACGCACGGTGTTGTGTTGGCCAAAGCATTGCAAGTCGATTGGAAACTTTTTAATGTGACGTTTTGTATAATATACAGGGTGTCGGCGAATTGTTAAATTCCATGAATAATAGCTGATACTATTGGGTGCTATATACGGCGAAGAACGTAACTCTCGCCACGTCGGTTTTACGATAGAAGTTTTTAAAAATTAGATCAAACAAATTGAATTTTGCTTTTTTTTCTCAAGTTAGAAGTATTTAGTTTAGCAGACGACGTATGGGAAACAACGTTGGGAAAATTGCAGTTGGTCGGAGAGCGAGGAAATATCGACAAAGTTTACTTTTTACGACTTTTTTATCTGGATTTGTAACGAAAATTTAAGAAGAACACTTTGTAGATTTATTCGATGAAATTTTCGATGAAAATCGAGTTTATTTTGGGAACAAATTAAATTATATAGAATAACAGAATTATATATTAATAACAAATCTACTACAAATTTGACTTGGAAAATCGAGAATCGATTTTCTAGGTAGTAAATTACCGTTCTTTTTTCGTGATCTAATCTATTCAGTAAAATAGCTACCGGTAAAACAAAGCAAAAGTAAAAGTGTCGATTGGTGGGTAGTCTGAATTCTATAGAATTTACACAACAAACACAACAAACACAACAAACACAACAAACACAACAAACACAACAAACACAACAAACACAACAAACACAACAAACACAACAAACACAACAAACACAACAAACACAACAAANAATTTGTTCATTTTTCAAACATTTTGGAGAAGTCCGACAATTTGTCAAATATACTTGAACTTGACTAATTACAGGCTAGCTATGACTAACGTCAGACGTGCGATTAGTAGAAACTTTTTATGTCCACATTATACAAGACATTTTGCGATTTCATTAGCACCGTAACAAGAACGGGACCATCGTTGGTACGTTGGGAAAATTGAATTGCCATTAATTAAATGTAGTATCTCGTCACAGCGTTGAAAGAAATTTCAAAAAGTTTCATACAATACGTGTAAGATATTCGTAAAAATTATTTGTAGTGAGTGTTGGAATACTTTCCTGACACATTGTACAAGGAGAATTGATACGCGGTGGAAAGATAGAAAGGTATGAAAGAATGCAGTGGTTATGGTGGTTTCAGGTCGTTGATGGTTTCTTTCTGAGAAATTAATATTCCTACTCTGTGGTAGAAATGTTTTAAGCTTTTATCGTTAATGTTATTATATTTCCTGAATTTTTTACTTTTTCTTGTATTTTCTTATTATTCGTATTCTTGCTATTTCCAGCTCCTACTGTCCTCTAATATTTAACATACAAATGAAACACATAGGAATTAAATTAAATTAATTAGACATATAAATTAGAAAATGTTACACTCTCGATTTTTCTTTCTCTCGTTTATTAATCTAACAGTTTATTATTAATAATACTCTCCATATTCAACTTTCCATTCCTGGATTTGTCTAATTTTCAAATTTCAATTAACCTTCAATTTAGCCAAGCTTCCAAAAAAAAAATTCTAAATCGTCGTTTTCTCCTACTTTAATGTTCAATAAATTTTTTTATACACGCGATTAATTCGAAAATTATACGACAACTATGTATCATTATATAACGTGCGATACGTATTCCAAGCTATTAATATTTCGACTGTGAATTTTAACAAGGCGGGGAAAAAGGAAAGAAAATCTAGCGACGTGATAACTTTTCAACGACAGAGACTGAATATCGATGAGGTAACGCGATGGATAGTTCACAGCTATGCCTATGGTTCCTATAGCAACCTTTTCAACCCTGTCTGCAAGGCCTTTCAATTTTTCATCGCCGTATAGAAAAAGTATCGATCAATTACCTTCTACCTGGTTTCCATCTCGACTCACGAACCAGAGACTAACCAACCAAGCAACTAATTTACACCCCCCATTTCACTTACCTATCATCGATGAAATTTCAAATTGCCAACCCCTTTCCACGAAACTGGAAAATATTCTGCGTTTCGACAGGCGACTATTAAAAATATTGGCTTGGAAACAAAGTAATTGCGGGTTTTGTCATTGGGTGGTATTGACAAAATCCGCAATCACTTAGTTGCCAAGCCAATAATAATATCCACTTAATTGTAAAAGCAAAATAATTTTTACTAATTTCCATTCCCGTTTCGTAGTGACAAATGAGACATTCCATCAAATAATAATAATTTAACCGCAGCCTGGTAATGTTGTTCAACGTTTATGTTCCTTCACGTTGCTATTACGTGCGAGATCGTTGTTACGTGACTGAACTTGCATTAAACGCTGTTGCACAGTTGTAGACTATGGTATTACACGTAACATTACATTTTTACAAATGTCGCTTTAGAAATGTAAAGTAGAAAATCTGTGACCGAAAACATTTGCACGCTGCCGTGTACAAAATTCTCATAGAAATCTGACTCGCCTATTAAATATCACAAACAGTACTTTCGCTATTTTACAAGTTTTACCATGTCGCACGCCGTATATCGTCGTACGCGGTTTTGTATCTTCGAATTTCTCACGATAACATAGGAATCTGCAGTTTAATTATTGGCTCGGCAACTAAGTGATTGCGGATTTTGTCATTAGGTTGTATCGACAAAATCCGCAATCACTTAGTTGCCAATCCAATATATTGGAATGTACCGAATGTAGATATAGCAGAGCCGAGGTATTTAATACGCGTTTCAACATGGACATTCCGCTTTCCAACGTATGGCAGCGGTGTTTAACGCAAATTGGGCCGCGCCCGTTTATTATTCGCAGAAAAAGCGCGGACAATGGCCGATCGATAGGGCTGCTCGGAGACAGGATGCAGGAAATGAAGCAAACAATCATCGAGAACAATCACGGTATTCCACAGTGTCCCGTGGAAGAAAGACACCGATGAAAATACCTTCGACAATAGGATAAAGAAAGAACAGAAGGAAAACAAAAGTCAAAAGGAAAATACCTTTAGTCGATTAATTTAATATCTCCCATATGCGTCTCATTTTTGTACAGTCAAATTGTAATCAGGTCGTACGAAATTTAAATCTGACTTGAATCTAATTAATTTAACAGGTACTTTCGCATGTTAATTTTTATTAATATCGAACTACCTGAAGAAGAAAAAATTTATTAAAAATGAATTTTAAATCGCAACAATAGAAATTTCCAAAAATCTTCGCTCCAGATTACTGCAACGATTTATAAAGTTTCCCATTGTTTCGACTCGATATTTCTAGATAAATAACAATGGACGTTCGTGAATTGTTTTATGTCAACTAATTAATTATAACTTATATATTATGTATCGTCTAAACGTATGGCGTTTATTATATAAATCTATATCAACTAACGAATAAATAAATAAACGTGTGTGCTTATCGCGTCTGCTATTAACACGACCACATCTATTAAATTGGCAACTAAGTGATTGCGGATTTTGTCATTAGGTGGTATTGACAAAATTCGCAATCACTTAGTTGCCAAGCCAATAACTCGACTATGTCCAGCACTACAATTTATATTCGATATAAAATAGTTTTACCCAAATAGTGTACCCAATAGTGTACCCAAACTGTGTGGCAAAAAATAAGCGACGACGAGTATACACGTCAGACTGGGAGTACACGTGGCTGTTATAGTACAGAATCAAGTTGCAACGAAATAACGGTTTTTGAAGCTCGCCAACTCGGACCTCGAGGGAAGTAGCGAGAGATCTTCGACTTCCAGAGGTTTCGATCTATCGACATTTCCAAGCAGAAGAGATTCGTCGAACGAAAATTCGACGTACAGAAGCTTCGTACCAAAGTTCAATTACATTCAGCTTGTCAGAAAGCGTCGAAATCAGCCAACTGTTCGAGAAGAATTTATCTGGCAAACTTGGACTATCAAATGTCGAGATAAAACCTGCCTCAAGATTCGTCCTGCCAACATCATAATGGTCTTTTGTTCGACTAACAAATAATGCTCGTAATGGTAACGTTTCACGTTAGTCTCGTGTTCTTTCGATTTCCGCGAGTGGAAACACAGCAAGATCCTTTTACTCGGTGTAACCACGGCCCACGGCCGGATTAAATGGCAACTCGTGTAATCACACGACTAAACCAGTTCCCCGTGGCGTAGCCTCGTTGTTCGACGCTGTGAGCTGGATAGCAGCTAATGCGTGCGTTATCAGGATCAGAGGATCGTGCGGAACGAAATTTCATTTGCAACAGTGGGTTGCTGCGTTTCAGCGTAGCACGGTTTACCGATGTTAAATCGTCCGACGATCATTGTCGACGTGATGAATTCCTAGCATTGTTGACAAGATTGAGATCGCGTGGATCGTAGATGACACATTAGAGTATTAGAGATATAATCAGAGATATACGTAATTAGGTCATTTCCATAAGCAACGTCCTGTTTATATAGAGGCCGGTTCATTGCCATCGATCAGCGCAATTATCTGGGAAACTCTACGATATTCGAAAAAGTATTGGGTTGACAACTAAGTGATTGCGGATTTTGTCAATACCAACTAATGACAAAACCCGCAATCACTTAGTTGGCAACCCAATAAAATTCGTATTTTCATGAACTTTGCCAAATGGGTGGTAAATTGGTTCCTAAACAGATATTCCTCTCTTCTAGCAAATACTCGACGAGTATACTCGTCGTATTACGAATCTTTACGTATCTTAGTACGTCTGTATGTATTTTTATACATTTTAGTGTTTTGGCAACTAAGGAATGCGGATTAGTCGGTATTGACAAAATCTGCGTATCCTTAGTTGGCAACCCAATAAAATTCGTATTTTCATGAACTTTGCCAAATGGGTGATAAATTGGTTCCTAAATAGATATTCCTCTCGTCTAGCAAATACTCAACGACTACACTCGACGTATTACGGATCTTTACGTATCTTCGTACGTCTTTATGTATTTTATATACATTTTATATCTTTCCGCATCGCATGCACGTTTTGTGCATTTTTGCGTCGGTAAATCTCCTAATACGAATGCACAAATATCCGCAGTCCAGTCGCAAATTTCAGACTGCCGCGGTGTTATCGACGTACATAGGACATACATCGCGCTTTAACAATAATCTGCAATTCTCACTCTGTTGGAAAAATATACAGAGCCGGTAAAGCAGTATTAACGAAGACACAATGCGAAACGAAAGGTAGAGCGGAAATAACGAGTTGGAAGGATGCAAAGGGAGTTGGTCGATCGATTCGCCGCCTCGGGGAGAGGCGTATAAGCATCGTGAAAGTAGCGGGAAAACGGTGCGTCACGGTTAAGCCGCATAAAATGGAAAAGACAACGCGGTGTGGACCGTGAGTTTCAAGCGACGGCCGGCATAATAATTTCATAAGCAACGCCAAGTTTTCCCCTCTGGCGGTAAATACCCGTAATTTCAACACCGCCAATTGTTTCGCGCATCTACATTCCCCTCGACCCTGATTTTCCGCGCTTCGCTCTAAACGACGTTATTTTAAAAATAATCACACGGCAAACTTCCAGCCTTCTTTCAGCGTTCATTCGCGCAACGTTCGTTCGTCTGGAAATTGTTTCGTCCAATTTTTTTTTTACATTAGCCATGTTTTATCCTTCCTTTTGATATCATTTTTATGGGCGTATTGATTTTCTTTCCTCTTTTGTTTCTTTTCCTTTCTTTTCTTCCCTTCGTTCGTTAACGAGAATTTAATGGAAGTTTCGGATTATGGAAACGGTCGAGTCCTTGCGTTTCGATGGATCAGATCTGCCGCGTCGGAATATTCTCGCACCGATTCGGATCATTCGGCAAAGTTTCTACGACTCTTTTCCTTAGGTATAACTTTCATATACGATTTAATACTATTTTTAATACGGTAATTTCCACGTTATCGCGACATTCCAGGCTTTGAGAATTATTTCAAGTAAAAAAGCGCCAACGATATTAACACTTTACCGACCGCTAGCGGTTCAACAGCATACGCACGTCCGATCGGCAGCTCAGGCGCAGATTCTCCCTGGCGTCGGCTTTATTTCGGTTTAGACTCTTCAACACCGTTCTTTTCGATCATCGCGAACGTTAAGTTTTTCAAATTGGTATAAAACTGTGAGAGCTTACAAACCAACGCAACTGACGCAACTGAGCAAGCACCTTAGTACTAAATAACAAATTACTGCTCAAATAATGAGAAAGATTGTCGGCAACAAAATGCCGATTAATAGGCTATCGGTCGGTAAGCATCGGCGACAAAACCGATTAATCAGTCGGTAAAGTGTTAACAACCGCTACGTCAGATTACTTTCGACTCTGCGAGTTCAATTATTAAACTAATTACTGGTAATATGAAAGTAAGTAATATGAAATGAACGAGTCACTCGGATCTTGTTTGGGTGTGTCGCATCTCGAATAAAAATTGAATAAAACGAGAGAGAGAGAGAGAGAAGGAGCGCTGACAGAATGGCAAGTGATGCAGCAAATTCAGTAAGTGGTAATCCAAGTATATCGGCCTACCATAAAGAGGCTCTAAAGTCACTCGAAAAAGCTCTTGAGCGTCATTGAAATTATTCGTGCAAGTTCGTTTGCGTTCTACGTTATACAAGGTGTCTTCATTTTAAATGGTCAAGCGTTATACGCAAACATAGGTCTACAAACGCTTTGTAAAAAGAATTATGACAAAAATATACCTACAGATGAACGTTATCGTGGCTGATGTATCGAAATAAGTAAATAATTTTCTCAAGAATTCCGACAGTGGCACTTCTCTCGCATCGGAGTGAAATTTAGAGACTAATTTCTTTTTGTTTCTTCTTCCTCTTTTCGAAATTTCTGGCGCTAGAATCGCTGCGTTTTACTTTTTTACGTCTACGATGCTTCCATCAGCTAAGCACAAACGCAGAGAATTTTCCAACGCCGAAGATTCGTCGAACACGTTCCACGTTGCGAAACTCTTTTCTTTGCGCGAGAAACTCTTCGATAAACAGTGCTTTCTCCGTGTTTATTTTAGAGACGCTCAGAGATGAGCGTTTTTTTAAGAAATATTTCCTATAAAACGATTTTAGTATCCGCTGTGCTGGTACAGTGCTGGTGAATTGACGCGAAAGTTTTCACGCCGCTAGAGGACAAGTATTTTCCGGATAATTTCGACGATTCCAATTTCTCCATCGATTCCGGCCGCGACATATTTTTCAGTGAGGAAAATATCTGCGTTATCGTTATCAGAAACGAATTACTTTTACGACGGTGTTATCGTTTCTTTTCCAGCTTCCAGCAATTTCAAGCTCTTTCGTATTTACTGCAAATATCCGCTATCACGAATCAATATTCTTCTCCGCCTGTTCTTCCGATAAAAAATCGCAATAAAAATATCTCGCAATTTCTCCCTCCACGCGATTATCGTTCAACTACGAATACTTATGCAAATTCGTATTTCTAGAGGCACTCGTAAGCAAATACAACTCGAATAAGAATATGACTCTTTATTCGTGCTCGTTCGTCGTCAACGTCTTATTTATTGCTTGCATTTTATTTCCTCGCGTACGTACGCTACCCTCCGCGAACGGCTTTTCTTACTTTTTGTATTTTATTTGCGCTCGTTTGCGTACGCTCTCGTAACGAATGGAAAAATCCGCGATCTAATCGAGACGCGGTCCAGCGTAAAGAAACAGCTATGCCACGATAGCAACAAGCGTTCTGGATATTAAGATTTTTAGGATCGTACGCTAACATATGACAAGCATATAGCAAGGAGATCGTCAGAAGGTCGACCGAGCTCGGAAATTTCATTTCGATTTATATTTCCATTCGATACATATTTGTCGAATTATATAGATGCCATTTCGTTCCACAGGCTTTCTCCATCTTTCACGCAATTCCGAGATATTCCATGCTTGCGGAACCTCTCGGATTTTTCGACCGGAAACTTCTCCGTATGATTTTTTACATCGACCAAGGAGTTAGAAATCTGAACGAACTTTCCGACCAGCATCTAACGAGTGCGACATCTTATTGAAAATCAACGAGCATATTCAAGAATACTTGCAGCGACGTTGTTTAGCGTGATACGCTTGAGAACAATTTACCCGATGGAGAGGTAGCAAGGAACATTTCTTATTTTGTTAAATTCCTTAAAAATAGGAAGCAACTTTACCAGCGACCAATATCGTGTCTAATATTTAGGTTGGCAACTAAGTGATTGCGGATCTTGTCATTAGGTGGTATTGACAAAATCCGCAATCACTTAGTTGCCAACCCATATCGACAATAATTTCGTATTATTCAAGCGTCCACTGTAAAAACAGATTCACGTTTTGTTGATAGTATCCATTGTTTTTTCTTCCGTTTTATTGAACGGTAGTTGACTATGATTTTTATGTCAACTGTATCAATAATTATATCAATAATTGCGTTGATTTTACGAACGATGGATTAGCTAGCAGAATTTGTTACTCGTCGCAGACTGAAATTCTAACCGAGAGATAACTAAAATAATAAATAAAATTCTGATAACAAAATTCGAATCGGCGATTTAATTTCTAATTAAAGGATCGATTAATCAGCGAAGTTAAGACGGTCGATTAATCACGAGCGAATAAGAATGTAATCGATCTTGGCTACGATTTACGATTGCCTGCAGGCGAAAAAAGCCAAAGAAGCATAGAAGAGGGGAGAAAAAGTTGTAAGAAGAGCAGAGTGGAGCTCGTCACAGAGAACTGCCCTTGTCCAAGTGAAACTCGTTAGGTATTCGCCATGACGCGTCGTTCGACTTTTCTGCACACCTCGTTAAGCCGGCAATTGGCCAACGACAATCGCGTGTTTGTTCTTTATCCCCTAATTTAGCGTTATCTGGCCGACAGAGGTCGTAATTCAGCGAAATCGTCGCTCTCGTTTTACAAACAGACCGTATTTGTACCGACGAGCGACAAGTGTTCGCAAGTATCTCCACTTGGAGCGCTGATTTATATTGGGTTGCCAACTAAGTGATTGCGGATTTTGTCATTAGGTGGTATCGACAAAATCCGCAATCACTTAGTTGTCAACCAATAACATGGAATCAAGTTGTGACGAAATGGCTGTTTTATTTTTCAATTTTATTACCGACAGAGTTCGCCATAACGCAAAATATTGCCATTTCTTCTTGACGAGTATACTCGTGAGAAACAGCGAACCGGTTAAAGAAGATACCAACAGTCGGAAGAACATTTACTTGCGAAAAGTTTGAAAGTCGCATAATTTAAAGATAATGACGAATAATCCAGAGCGTTCAAAACGTATCAACGTTTGTTTAATTTGAAATTAATCTACGTTTGCCTAATTCTAAACATCTTGAACAATTCCCTGAAACATTCGTCTCTGTCCAAACTTAAACAGAAATCTAATCTCACAATCTGCTTTTACAGCCAATTAATCTCACGCGATAACGTTTCCTTATCGCAGATACTGCTTACCCAAAAGTACAGTTCTCTGCCAAATCGTTTTAGTATCTCCCTTCGCGTTCTACACCTCTCCACACCATCTCCAAATCTCCAATCTTGTCTACACTGAGTCTCGCTATTAGCCTGATCGAACTCATTCCGTTGGAATTTCTGCATGTGCAACGTATACGCAATAAGTAACGCATTAATCGTGCAGCAAGGGACCGATCATCAAACTATCGTTATATCCATTTCCTGTACACATAATGCAATATACAGTGCAGCAATAGCAAACAATGACAAACAACATCAATTTAGCGAACGATTAACACATTCACTGCCACGAGAATTTTACATTTATTTTATATGGAAATATATCGCATTACGAGTTCACTGTAAATTTTTTAAGCAAATTCATATTTTTCAGAATGCAATTAAAAATGCAAAATCTTGGTAGAAAATTGTTTTACCTGTTACGTATTATAGAAACCACTATACTTTGAGTGTTTTGTGTACTTTTTCATATTATGTGCAGTTCCTGCAATTTTGCACTTTCAAGCTTTCCACTTGTAAGTAGATTGCGGGTTCTTATGCGAATTCATATTTTCCAGAATGCAATTAAAAATGCAAAATCTTGGTAGAAAATTGTTTTGCCTGTTACGTATTATTGAAAGCACTATACTTTGAGTGTTTTGTGTACTTTTTCATATTATATGCAGTTCCTGCAATTTTGCACTTTCAAGCTTTCCACTTGTAAGTAGATTGCGGGTTCTTATGCGAATTCATATTTTCCAGAATGCAATTAAAAATGCAAAATCTTGGTAGAAAATTGTTTTACCTGTTACGTATTATTGAAAGCACTATACTTTGAGTGTTTTGTGTACTTTTTCATATTATGTGCAGTTCCTGCAATTTTGCACTTTCAAGCTTTCCACTTGTAAGTAGATTGCGGATTCTTATGCGAATTCATATTTTCCAGAATGCGATTAAAAATGCAAAATCTTGACAGAAGATTGTTTTACACATAACGTTTTGTAAAAAGCAGTATACTTTGGATGTTTTGTATATTTTTTCATATTACGTTTATTCAATGCACTTTCGAATTTGCATAAAAATCTGCATATATAAAACAAGGACATTTAATTTTTCCAAAATGTCATATCGTATTTGCGCGTTTATTTCTCTGACAATTTTATCTAAGTGGATCATTTGACGAACATTTTCCAAGAAATTTATTTCATCTTAATCGTTGTACAAAATTCAATGATCCTACGTCACCGATGTCAATGGCAATGAACGTATCAAGAAACAGCACAGATCTCCACGAAACAACGGACGAACCATTGAAAAACAGCGAGGAAGACACAGCAGCGTGGAAAAATCTGAAAAATGCCGCATGCAAACTAAGAAACAATTTCTCCTTTCCACGTCGATCGACGATAATCGAGCTCTTTGAAAACAACTCTCCGTTACTTCTGACGATTTTCGTCTGTTACTGTGTCTTCAAATGATCACGACGCGCTTCAAGTATTTTTTTATTTTTAATCCATAAAATACAACAAATCAAAACGTTTCTTTTTTTCATTTGCGTGTCTCTTTTCAGCTAACCATCAAAAAGTCCATCGATTTTTTATCCTCGAATCGTCCAAATTTCAACGTAAGTAAGTTAGCGATCAAATCTTTCGAGCAACAAAAGTAACTTCAGCCACAAACAACTTTCCAACCAAGGAATATCATTGCGTGAGAAATTGTGGCACTTGCGCGAACTGACGTTTGCTCGTCTCGTCTGCACCGACTTTATCATAAACCGAAATCGTATACACGTAGACACAACAACAGCGACACAAAGTGACGATCTTACCGGGCAGCGATGTAGCGAGGATCGTTGGAAGAGCACGCCTACGCTTGTCCGCACGTGCACGCGCGTGTAAGAGGCACGCAGGTGTGCCTCATGTGTGCACAGGTGTTAGAAGCTGTGTACGAGATCGCGTGCGCGTATGCGTTCAGACGCAAAGAGACAGAGGAGCCAGACCGAAAAGCAGACTCTACAGGGTGTCCCACGTAACTGGGACAAGCTGTACGTAACTGTGAAACGGTACAAGATAGAAAGAAACGTCACTGATCGATATTATACAGACTCCGTGCGAATAACACGTACAGACGAGATCGTATTTTTATTCCTTGCGAGATAACCTTAAAAAAATATTCGGTTGGTAACTAAGCGATTGCGGATTTTGTCAATGCCACCTAATGACAAATTCCGCAATCACTTAGTTACCGACCCAATATAAAGGAGGCGCTCTTTTCATCCGAATTCGGTCCTAGAAAGAATGATGGACTTTGAACATTTTGCTAAGTATACTTCCGCTGTTATATCTTTGTAAACGCAAGCGAATACGAACAAATTATCTTTACCGACAAATTATTCTACGTACGAAAACAAGTAGGAGACGTGGAACGGAAGACATGAAAGAAAATAACGTTTCGCTTGAGAATTCACTTTCGAGATGACAAAGTTTGAACGTCGTTTCCGAGTTGGTTAAGTACACGCGTACGATAAATGTTCGAATTTGTTTTTCTCGTAGACAAAGCGTGTTGCGAGCAAAATTAGTTACGTTCAGGACGTATCTTCACGCGTAGAAAGGTGCTCTTGTCAATTATCGATTCGAGCCCGGTAGTCCAGGACTTAGCTGTCTTCGCTTCACAAGAATCTCCATTTAATGATTTTCTCAAAAAAAAAAAAAAAAAAAAATAGAACGAAGAACGAAAAAAGGAAACGTCGTACGAGAAAATTTTATTCCGTAGCTCTCGCTATCATTCCGTGAGAAATCATTCTCGTTTGTACATGTTACACGATCCGGACCCGGTATACGTCTTAATCAATATCGAAATATACATCGTGCCAATGACTGAATATCCAGGATTGTCGATATTATGGTTATCAGTCGACTATTTAAATACTTTTTCTCCGTGAAATATAATACTTGCAGTAAATATCTTGATCAATATCAAGATATATATATACATATATAATATATTATATAAAAGAGCTAGAAATTATAAAAGACGAGATATCCTTTCGTAAGAAAACATCTTCAAGTGCAACAAAATTATTTCGAAACGAGGAATTACGTACACGAGTTACGCCACTTTCATAACAACCGTCACATACGTGTGTACATATATACGTATACTTGTATACGTGTGCGTATCTGAGAGATGGAAACAGAGGAGAGAAAAGAGATCGAGACGAGTATTTCGCGGTGAATGGCGAAAGCACGACTCGTGAATCGTTAGAGCGGCACTGGCGAGGGGACGAGGAAGCGTCGCGACGCCCATACTGCGAGCCTGCGCCGTCCAGACGCGTCCCTTTTGTCCCCCACGAATTTCTCTTTCTCCTTTCGCTCGTGTCCATGGACACGTCCAACACACGCGTACGTATTGCCAACTTCGTGTCACATCGTGTATCGTCGCCTCAGCCAAAAAATCACCTAAGAATATCAAACAGTCTGATATTATTATGATGATTATTAATCTTAACCGGTTAACAGCGTTCCATGTGTATACTCGTCGTGTGAATTAAGAAACTATCATTCGCTACGAAGACTGAGAATTTTTGTTTTATTCTATAGGAAACAGTTTATTCGGTTATTCGATTATTCTCTTTGGTATATCGGTTACGCTGCGTATAAATCTTGTTATAAATTGAGTCGATTATTTTCCCTAATACATCCTCATTTGTGTACTTTACGCAATTACATTGCGTCTCTCGGCTATTCCACTAAATTGTTTTGCGTAGCATATTATTTTCTGGCAATTTTTAAGTTCTTAATAACAGTGGTTGAACATTCATGACGAGTATACTCGTCAAAAAGAAAAAGACCACTGTTTAATCGATTAGTTCTTCGACTATTGTGCACGCTAGTTTACTGTAAGTTATAAGTAACGAGATAGATTAAAAAGTTAATAAATCACAAGAATCAAAGTCCTAAAAATATTACGCTCGTACGTCAACGTTACATTTACGTGTCAAGGAGATCTAGTCCCGTACGATCGGTAATTAGTCCAGAAGAAATTCATAAAAATCATTTGCTTTTATCGCTGTTACTCGAAAGTCCCCATACCGATCATCGAGAAACACGACTGGTGAGTGACGAGGATACGACAACGTATACGTTGAAAGTTGGAACTCGTAACATTGTGCCGATTATGATTGCTGAAACCCTGACCAGATTAGGATCTAGCGTGTACGAGTAGGTGACTGATGAGACGTTAATACACTATGATGAAACATTGAATAGTGTTTAGCGCGGCACTAAGAAATCCAATCTCTATTGCTATTAGTCATCGTTGCGACTGTAGGAGTCAAAGTCTTCCAGAGAATTGCAATCAGCTTCTTGCGATAATTAACCAGTTAGCTGTTGCGACCTCTTTGGGAAGCGTGTACGTAAAATGTGTGGGGAAAAAGTAATCGACGACGAGTATACTCGTCAAGCGCAGTGACGGCGTGGCTGCTATAATATAGAATTGTCGTAGCGAAATAACTTTTATTTTTCAATTTTCTTATAGCGATTACTAAATAAACGGCAAATTCTAACTACTTTTTACGCGTGACGAGTACACTCGTCCTGACGCGTATACTCGTCCTGACGAGGAATATTGCCATTTCTTCATGACGTCGATCATACTGACGAGTATAATACTCGTCGATCATACTGACGAGTATACTCGTCGATCATACTGACGAATATACTCGTCAAAAACAGCTAACTGGTTAATAAGCGTAAGAATCGGGTACAATCGGCGATTGTAAAATTAACGAACAACAAAGAAATTATAATATAAATATAATTCGTAGTATTTAGCCGGGTAAAAAGATTTTGCCATCTGGTCAAAGGCTGAAGAAACGAACTTTCAATTTTCTAGAGTGAAAATTACAAGTTCGTATCGGAGAGGTAGAAAATTTTGCAGGCCATTGCTCCTACACCCGGAACAAGATTCTAAAATGAAAATCCAAAGTTGGCAGTAATTTCTAAAACTAACGTTCTCACGTTCTGCAACAAGAATTCCTGTTCCAAGTAATAAAAATTAATAATATACGTTACTTTCGTAATACTTTAAAAACATGTTCCAAAAGTGATACTTTAACAAATTTCCATCGCAATTATCCAACTTATACCAAACTATTTATCCTATTTATCCTGTTCTTTCGCTTGCAATAATTTTTATCCGTCAAAATTAGTTCAAAATATAGGTTAAAATTCTTCTGGAAACACAAAGTGAAAAATCTCTTCGGAACTCGATCTACGCAAACCGTAAAAAGAGAGTTCTAGGCGGAACCAAAGTTGGCAATAATCTCTAAAACCGACGTCTTTTCGCGACAATAATCCCTGTAACCCAGAGCCAGCGACTGTTGTGCAATTTCATCTAACCCAATAAAATCTCGTTTCTATCGCGCTGTATATTCCACGCAAACGATTATCGTGGTGTCATTGTATAACAGATTGTATGGCGTTGTATAGTCGCTTGGCTGCGGAGAACGTGTGTCACCTACATCGTCGTAGGATACACGGAAAAGGAGAAACGAGAGAGTGTGAAAGCGCAGCGATCGTCGAGATACAACGCCGGATGCGAAACGGCTTTTCTCTCTTCGCTGGGCAATTCCCGCGGGAGCAATCGCGCAAATATTTACAACGCCTACTCGTGTACACGTTGGCTTTAACCCTTTTATTCGAGTGCAGCCGAAAGGGTTCGACCTCGACTACCATTGGCCATCCTGCTCGCTTATCTCTCTTTATCTCGAGTGTCAGGCTTGCACACAAAATCGAAGCTCAGTCGTCTGCTGAGAGGCAGGAAAAGCAAGCTGATCGATGTTTGGAGAAATAGATTTTCGATGAGCAAAAGTTGCAACTTTTTTCCTCATTCTTTTCTTTCAGCAGTTGCTGCGACGTCGTACGCTTCGCAAATTACGACTATAGTCGCTATAAAGTAGCGTTTCTACGTGTGAACAAAAATATTATAGATAATATAAAACAGAAAATGTTGTTCGTCTATTATTTCCTTATGAAACGAAAGAAACTTTTCAGATAAATTTAATTACGTTTAGTAGCCGATCTATTAAACGCTCGTGTTTTATTCTATGATTATATTGGATGGCAACTAAATGATTGCGGATTTTGTCATTAGGTGGTATTGGCAAATCCGCAATCACTTAGTTGCCAATCCAATAGTCACTCACCAACGTAATAAACAGTTCGAGTTTCAGCGACTACGATAGTTCTGTGACCATTACGACGATAGAATATAACTGTAATTGACTATAGCTATGATGTAACTTCGAAACATTCTCTAAAACCGATAGGAGGTAAAGGATTAGGCTCGCAGAAGCAAGCGTAAGAGCTATCTGAAATCCAAGAAAAAAGTTGTTGGTTCGCGAATAGTCGAATATCGTAGTCGATCGGTTACTTAGAAAACAGAGTTCAAAGAAGCAGGAAGCTAACGTGGTTCGTCGTTTCCCTGTGGATTTTTCATGGAAAACAGGGAAAGAGAGTTTGGTAAGGCGTTCCTTTCGGAAGTCGTCCCGTAAAGATTGAAAAGCTGGCTAGCACGGGCAAATATAGATTAACAGTTGGAAGTTGAAATTGGTTTGAACTTCAGCGTAGATCCTGGTCCAACATCTTTGCGAAAGTATGTCAACGTGGTTCTATTTGTTCGGTGAATAGGATGGCTCTATTTGCTTGAAAACTTTCTTTACAACTCAACGTTTACGTTGTTTTCGTTCCGTGAAAGAACGAGTTTTAAATAGATACGTATCCGAGCATCGTAATTTAATCTTGTAATAGCAGCACGTAATTAATTGGCATTACAACAACGTGATGCAAATAAATAAGTAATAATGGTAATAGTAGTAGTAGTAGTAGTAGTAGTAGTATAGTTTATTTTCAGTCTCGGTTCACAATTATTTTTCCTATTGCCTTGCATTCTCGTTTATTCACCTACACACACCTACACACACACACACTTATTTTTTCTATACTACATATTCTACTACATATCTACTATTTCACTATCTATCGTCTATCTATCTATTTATTAACTTTTATGTATGTCTGTTATCAGTTATCTACTAAATAAATAAGTATAAAAGATAAAGCAAAGGTAAACGTTAATATTCTTAAACGCTTTCACGTATTTAATAATCACGAACAAGCAAAAATCTGATATCAGTTGCATACTTTGATTACTTTATAGGTTGCAGCGTTGAAGAACGTTTGAAACATTTATACTTTGTTAAACATTTGCTATCTGTTCGATAAAGGGCAACATATTCGTTCGTTGAAGTTCTGCGAAATTTTTCGTTCAAACTTTACGCCCCTTCCTCAGCAATAATTCAGAAACGAATATGATAAAAGTAAGGAATATTTGTTGGTCAACTTAGTTATAATATTTTGCTGTGGAATATCTCCAAGTATTTTTGAAGAAAGCTTCAAACAATTCTCAAAGAATAGAATCTAATTTAGTTTGGTCTTCGACTTTGCTGCACGCGTCTTCGAAAGCGCTTAAAAAATCCTGCCGCCACTGAAAAAGAGTTGGTTCGCCAACCTGTTGCCCCACGCACAACTCCAACATTCCATTCTCCACTTGGCTCACCCTGCACGAATTAAACTCAAAATCCAGCAATGTCATTCTCGTCCCTTGCACACGATCGTCCACCATCGCCGCGCGATACGATACAAAATACAAAATAGAAAACACGTGATTACGTATACAGAGTGTTTCGAATAGAAGAAAGAAACATAACTTCGTATAAACATCCGCTGGCACGGTAAGTGGACTTGTGCGAGTAAACGTTTCTTTCTTAAGTATGTTAAAACGTTATTCTCGTAGCTTGAGGCGAATCCAATCGAATCGACGACTTAAAACGATCGCGATATAACAGTACGTCGTTATATTGGCTTGGCAACTATGTGATTGCGGGTTTTGTCATTAGGTGGTATTGACAAAATCCGCAATCACTTAGTTGCCAAGCCAATATTCTTCTTATTTTCGTGCGATTCGTTTCGCCTCGATGTAGCCTGTCTGTAAAACTAAATGAAGAAATCTACGAAAGCCGGAGTTGGTCAGTTTGGCTTCCGGAAGGTCTATGATATTTTATCTCTATATTCGAAAGTTACGCGTTACGAAAGAACCGAGTAACTTTAGGTAACAGATAATACAGTGGAACCTTCGTAACTCGGAAACCTCTGCAAGTGGAAATAAAACTTGCTTTAGCAGAAATCTCAGGAGGCTCGGTAAAACGAGCCGTTTTACAATTTCATTTAAAATTGTACGTTCGTCTATTTTTATATCAACAAAAATTGAGAAACTCACTAATCTGACAATAGAATCAGTTTGAAGATGGAAGGTTAACGCTATGAAAATTGAAAAAAAAGAGAAATGTAGATAAAAGAACCTGATAAAGAAAACACATCATTGCAAATATCTTTTGCAACTATCGTATATATATATATATATATATATATATATATATATATATATGAATTATTTTTCTCATTACGTTTCGACACACAGATGCACCATCATAAATTTCTAAATCTCTGGCCAATGTTTCTGAAACGTCCTGTGCAGCTGAAGGCGACCACCTAATCAGATTACCAGGCAAAACGCCTTTTAATCCAAGTGATTCATTCACCAACTGACCCGAAACGGACGTGTGCGAGAAGAAGAAGAAGGAACAGTGTTCCGGGGGACAAAGGATCGGTGCTGAGCGTTGTTCGCCATAGCGTTTCAATAAACGAAAGAGAAAAGAAGAGGAAAGCGAAGGAGAAACGGAGAAAAGCTGGCGAGGAGAGGGAAAGCATTGGAAAAAAAGGTCGACGACCCCGTGGACTCGCGTGGCCAAAGGCATTTAAGTGCGCGCGTAATTACGCGCAGCGACAAAGGGTGCGCTTCGCTTTTTCTCACGAACCTCCCCCCGCCCTTTGGCACACCAGGCACCCCTCATCACCCATCGAGTCCAAAAGCTGAGTGCGCCGCGTTTTTCGTCCGATTCAATTGCACGCTTACACACAGGGTGACCTGTGCGATTTTATAATGCGAATTTTATAACAGATTCTCTTCGGGGAGAAGATTGTAGCTTCATAGGACGCTTTATAGGATAATTCCTATTATTTCCTGGCCAAGGATTAGGTTTAGAATTGTAATAAAATAGTTTCTTCAGGAGCTTTTCTCGGGAGAAACGTTTTATTGTTGTCGAATATACAATTTTTTAGAGGGGCAATTCTGGTTTCTCTTTGGGTTCATAAAAAAATTTTTTTTCTTCTTTTTTTTTTTTTTTTTTTTAAGGGAAGATTGAGCTTAGAATTGGATCGCAATTTATTTAGGATACTATACTATAGTTTCTTTAGCAGCGAGAGATTTTATTGTTGTAGAATATAGAATTTTTTTAAGGGAAGATTCTATTTTCTATTTTTGGACGAATTAAATTATTTCTATGTTTCTTTTTCCTCTTTTTTAACAAAGAACTAGGTTTAGAATTAGATTGCTATGTATAATACTCTAATGTAATAGTTTTATGAGGTCACGCTAACAAGCGGAATTGTACAGGAAGCGCGTAAAATTAGTAGAAGATATGAAAATCAAATTTTCGTGAAATTAGCAACGAGGGGAAGAATACTAGCAACGAAGGGGACGTAAATATAAAAAAGGACAGAAAGGCTTCTATAGGATTACTTTTAATTCATATAGACAAAATATATTTAATTGTACTGGTTGTTACGGATCTAGACAAGTTTGTAAAATAAAAATAAATTTTATATATATACATATATTCACAAACACGAGTAGTGTATCGATGGTGAAATAAATACACATATAATAGTGTTTAGAGACGAAAGATTATATTTCCGTGGAATCGACGAGATCATTTTTCTTTTACAGGAAACTTGATCGTAGCTATTCAACTCTGGAATTTTTGTACAACATTTTTCCCTTGAAAAATTCTATTCTTGTCGTATGTATAATTTCTACCTTTCTAACGAAAAACTACGTTTACAATCAACTTGCCAATTTATAATACTGTAACGTAACATTTTCCCCAATCTGAAGATTCCTTTCTTCCAATTTCTTTGTCAAATCGATATGATTTTTATCTTTTATCTTCCATTTTTTATGTTCCAAAAACATATTTATCTTCCAAAAACAGATACACGTAAAACGTCTCGTTAAAAAATTCCTCCCATTTCTTATCTACAAATACGGTCGGATGAAGAAGCACAACAGAGAAAAAAAACAACAGAAGAAACGAACGAGATTGTTGAACGAAGCTAAGCAGTGAAACCGTTGCATGAAAAAGACAATAGAAAAATAAATAACAGAAAGAAATTTCTCCAAGAGGATAAGCATGGAAATTATTCTACAAAATTTCAGTACACCCTGTGCATCGCTACGAGCATGAGAAGCGACTTATGTAACTGGTATCGCAACCCTTTGCCAACTTCTTTCTTCCAAAGGTTCCAGTCCAACCCTTTCCAGCGTTTCTTACGAGGATAATTCCTCTAACCGAATGTTGAATGGGGTGAGAGATGCTTATTTGCAACGATTCGTTCGTTGAGTGTTGTATCGGGGATGTTGCGGTGGGTTTGGCTCTAGTGTACAACGTTTTCATTTTGAAAATTGTATGGCGTGGTTGAGAAAGTGTGCACGAAGATCTTTAAGTATGTATGTATGTATGTATGTATGTATGTATGTATGTATGTATGTACAAACATACGTGTAGAAATAAAAGTTGCAGAAGCTGTAGGCCACTGAAGGGAAGTGCGAACTGGTTGTTGCACGTTTGTAAGAGATATGCGTATGGTTCTGGTTTCTTTTTGTCTGTTACTCCTTGTTGTTGTTGTATTTTTGAACGATCTGTGCGACTAATGGCATGGTCGTAAAGATTGCTACGATCTGAATAATTTTAATATTAACAGATCGGTACACGTAATCGAAGAAATTGTTAAGAATCGTGGGAATTAATTAAGTAAGTGAAATAAGAATCGAAGGAGATGCTGGTTAACGTTTTGAAACGACGTGTGACTCGAAATCTTCTTTCCTATTTTTATTTTATTTTCTAGTGAAGCATTTCCTTTCCTCGTCGGCTCTTACATTTTATTTTGTATGAAATGTGTGTAACCGCATGCAAAGTACATACTACTAAATAATGCAAAGTCTAATATACTTAATTGATAATAAAAGGTATTTTGTATTAAGAAATTCTTTGGTAGATAGTTTTGTCGAGGTAAAGAATTCGAATTGTAAAATGTCAAAATGTGATAAAATTAAGAGGTGATTAAATATATATATATATATGTAGTATCGTGGATGAGAGGCCTGGGGGGTGTAGTGCAGATTGTAAACAAGCGGTTGCTGAGGTATGAATTATAAACAAGCGGTTGCTGAGATGCGAATTATAAACGAGCGGTTGCTGAGTATGTGCGTAGTGAGGCTAAGATAAAAGGCAAGGAGTTGCTAGGGGACGATAAACGAATTGACAGGAGAATGAGTTGAGAAATCGAAAAGTGCGGATTGCGTTGTTGAGATAGTGTTGTTAGCGTTGTTAAGAGAGAGTTGAATCTGTGTTGACGAGAGTTGTTAATTAATTATCTAGTTGTCTGAATTATAATACGTTGTTGCGATTAGTTCATGTTAAATAACCATTGTTTTCTGTCTAATTAACATCTGTTTAATCCTTTTATCCTTAATAAACTAATTATAATAATTCACGATATATATATATATATATATATATTCAATCACCTGTTAATTTTATCACATTTTGACATTTTACAATTATATATATATAACTGAACTTAATTAATTTGTACGTAAATACGCGCGAAAGTGATCGATACAATGGTGTGCAGATAATTTTTTCTAGCCACTGTGCGCACATTTTTTAATTCTTTTTTCACTTGTTTTTCACTCTATTGTTACGCTACGTTTACCAAACTATCTACAACGGTTATCATTTATACGTAACGTTTATAGCAATTACCAGTTTCCAGTGTTTAAATTAGATACAATGAGCGAATGATAAGTTGATCAAGGAATATATATATATATATATATTTCATCTTAGAAGATGCTCAACCTCTTAAACGTCGAACACACTGTTCCAGATGTATCCACTTACAGATTAAACCGAGACTCCCTTTAGCCTATACATCAGTCAAAAGAAATGGAACGTCTGAAGACACTAGGGAATAAACCAGACCGAAGTTGCGAATGACTCACTCTTTTTTTTCCAATTTAATCGAGTCTACTTCGTGGAAATCAGGTCATTTCATACATTTCACAGATCATTAAGAACGCATTAGAGTACATTAACTTGTTGGTAAAAATGGCTCGTCTGAAATGATTATATTAATAAAATTAATCCTAAGATCCAATTTACCTAATTTTACTCATCTTCGTGACTAGAATATTCAGCTGTTTGTTGTACCACTAACGTGATTGCATATATATATATATATATTTAATCACCTGTTAATTTTATCACATTTTAATATTTCACAATTCGAATTCTTTATCTCGATAAAACTATCTACCAAAGAATTTCCTAATACAAAATTCCTTTTATTATTAATTAGTGGCAACTAGGTATACTACTACAATTTCATTACTGTATTTCTCTAAATATTTTTACTGTATTAGAATTTATTGCTATAGATTTATCTATTTATTTATTTTCCTATATTTTGTTATACTGTATTGAGCGATATGTGTACGAGTGTATAAAAGCACATTCCATTTTCCTACAAGGAAAACGGTAAATATATGTTTTAAATACGATTAATATTTTAATTTAATTTAATATCTTTAAATACAATTCTTCCAATAAGATTTCTAATAGCAATATATATAATTCTATGAAACACTTCACAATTCAAACTTTTGCTCGACAGTGCAGGTGTAGTACAAAGTCGTAGGGTTAAGAACTTGTCGCGGTTTCATTTCGCCAAAAACAATATTGTCTTTGTCTCCTGCCAAGCAGAAATAATTCCACTGCATTCAAAAGACGAAAAAATATTCTTCGACGAACCACGGCTATACTTGGGTCAATAAAAGAACTGGGTGGTATAATACAGCCCTTACATCTTCTTTTTCCTCGTCTAATCTTTCGTCTAACTTTAGAAACGGACAAGTGGGCCACCTCCAAACGAAACCTCTTGGTAATCGAACGTTTTCCACGAATTATCCTGCTTGTCCTGTTCGACGGAACGCAACAGGATCCGCTCTAATAATTTTGCGGTTTCAAAAGATTGTAGATGACGTCACTGTGATTCTTTTTTGTTTCCTTTTCTTTTTTTTTCTTTTTACTTTCTCTTCGTGGAACAAGCTGAATAATAATCGATAAGAGCAGCCATGTACGCAGCACCCAATTTCTATCGGACATCTAAAAGCTATTATCAGGTAAAAACACTCTTTATCTGACTGTTATCGACACTTTCGACAAACTCGAGACTATTTTAGTAGCCAACACAGTCATAAACGATAGATAGAGAATCTAAGAAAACCTAAACAAGAATAATCCAAAAGAAACCTAATCGAGAACCTCAAGTCGGACAATCTTGCAAGCATGTAAAATCTAAAGACACTTAACCTTAAAATCTTAGGAAATCTGAAGATGCCTAACCTTAAAACCTTGACAAATCTAAAGACACCTTAAAACAATCTCAAACATTAAAAGATCGAGAAAAATCTAAGCAATAACGTTTTACAGAATACAAAGAATATAAAGAACCTTAAATCGGACAATCTTGCAAGCATATAAAATCTGAAGACACTTAACCTTAAAATCTTAGAAAATCTGAAGATACCTAACCTCAAAATCTTAAAAGATCGAGAAAAATCTAAGCAATAACGTTTTAAAGAATGGAAAGAATCTTAAGAAAATCTCAAGTCATGAAAACTTGGAAAATTGGAAACTACCATGGAAGATCCAAAAACACTTAACCCTAAAATCTCAGACAATCTAAAGATATGTCAGGCTTAAAAACTTAACCACGAAATCTGAAAAGAACGCAAAGAAACGTAAAAAAAATCCGAAAAGTCTAAAAACGAAAAACGAGTAAAAATCGTGAAAAGATGAGGCACACAGCATCGCTGAATTCGAAAACAACGCGGCGAGAGCGAAGCTGTCGGTGGCGAGGGTGCGTCTAAAATTAAGCTTGCACTTCGATGGCTAAGCACTCCACCACTCGGTCGCGCTTTGATCGAATATTTCTTCTTTTCTCTTTTCTCTTTTTCCACCCCCTCTCTACCTCGTGGCGACGACGAGATTTCCGCGTAAATAGGTCGGTAGATGACGTAATCTACGCGAGACCTGCTTATTCCTGCACGGTTTATCCGATTTCAGGATTAGTCGAATCTCTTGGCGACTTTCACAGGTGGAAAAGCCAAATAAGAGGCACTCGTGAAACACGAGTCGCGGTGCACTCGTCAAGAAGCTCGGCGTAATCGTTTGAAAAAGTCTGTGCCCGGAGTGAACGAAAGCGTAATGACGCGATTGGGATCATCGATGATCGATATTCGTCGCTGGAAAATTGCCACTTTGCCGGTCAATGGGTCGTGATTTTCCAGTATTTTTCCATGTGTCTTTTCGCATCGATTCTCCATCGTGTAAATTTAATACGATAACGCCAATATCTCCATTATGCTAATATCTTCTATCACACAGACTGTAACAGAACTGTACCCCTAAAAACAGTGAAAAATGTCTGGCACAAACGTGTCTTCTATCTATCTTCGTTCGTTCGTGAGATGTAACGAATTTTCTGCTTTGGTTACGCGTTATCTGATTCCCCATTGTCTTTACCGAAGATTCTGGAAATGTGCAGCTTGTGTTTCGACGAAAGCCTGCAACCGTTTCGTCATGGATCCGATTACGCTTCGAATGGTTGCCGGTGTAGCCCGAATTTGTTGAAAGGCTCGTTCTATTCTGGACCTTCGTATTTCAACATTTCCCCTAGCTATTACATTTTTTATTATTATTATTATTATTTAATTGTACTTTACAATTTGTCCAGCTGGACATTTGGTAAATTTTTCTAGGTTTATATGCTACGTAAATGCACAAATACTTGCGCGCTTCCTTCAATTATTTCAAATGTACAAAACACATACGAAAAACGCTTGAAACAAAGCTCTTTAATCTAATTTCTGATAAATAACTTAGGCGACATATAACGATTAGTAGGTATTGATAGTAACAATAGTTTATGTTAATCGATATAAGTAAAAATATAGTAATCGAAGGAGGATATATTTCCAAATACGTTGCAAAAGTTTCTGTACAATTTACATAGCGTCAGCTATTTGTCAGAGACAAATAGGAAACCCTATACGGGTATATTCCTTGTCTCAGTTTCAATTCGGCAATTCGATGCGACTTCCGAGTTATTATTAGGCAAAAAGTAAAGAACTAACAGCTGAGAATCAGCGTTCTCGCATCGTAATCTTCAGAACGTAACAAAAAATCCATCTTCCGATTCGGTCGCGCCAAACCTTCCAAAACTGATGCACCATAGTGCACGTGTGTGAATATGTGATATATGTAACACGATACGCGTAGAAATGAGCCAAATTGAACACGCAACGGAGCGGAAGCTCCGTTCAAGCAGAAGTTTAAAACAGAATAATTTCTTTTTTTTAAATTCGACCAAACGACCTGGTATTTGTTGACAAGCTACGAGTATCGCCGGACGCCAGACGTGTAGAAAAAAGCTTGCACGAAGAAAAAGATAAGAGCTACTTTTTTACCACTCTTCTATCCGAGGCCATAGCGACAATTCGAACGACGTGTTTCAAGGATCTGCGTCAGTTACATGAATTCGCAAAATTTTCTACCAATCGCCGATCTAACGTGGAGTTCGACGACGCAAAAATGATCAGAAAATCTGGCTTTTCATTCCCCTTCGTCCTTGTCGTTTTCCCTCGATATCGCGTTTCCAGTAAAAACAAACGAAAAAAAGGAAGAAAAAAGGAAGGAAAGAATTAAAAAAGAAAAATACGCACGGCAGTCGGAACAACCCCGTTTGGTGTGCGGGATGGAAGGACGTTGGAAAAATGAAAAATTCACGAAGCGAAGGCTTTTAAAACGCGAGACAGCCAGAGCAGGCAGATAGAGGGGGAATAAAAAACAGCAAAGACGATGGCAGAGAGGAAGAAACGGAAGAAGCACTCTGGGCTTTGAAAAAATCCAAAGTTCCCTTTGCAGTGGTCCACCGGAGAAACCAACTATTTTTATCTTTGCTTCGAAAGCACTGGGTAACCAGGGCCTTTTTCTCCAGCGGCCACAGAAAACGAGCGAGAAGAAAGAAGCAAGGAGAGACGACGGGTTAACCAGCGTCGTTGCCAACGAAAATTACGTCCGACGTCGTTTCTAATTAATTTCGAAACGGTCCGCCGGGCTCGGTTGTGCCTCGAGCGAGCCTGCGACGTACACTGCGAGTTGTTCGAGGAAGGATCAAGGTGAAGAAAGAAGAAAATCGCTGGTTGCAACGATTTGGAAGAATGTTCGGAGTTGAGAACGATTACCAGAGTACACATGAATTTCTAGGCGATTTTCTATTTTTACGAGCATAATCGAAGAAATTCAATCTGACTAGAAATTTGTTCTACTTGCTAAATATCAGAATAAGCGGTGTACTTTAAATATTTTATATGCGTAGATTTTTTTAATATTCTTCTTTTTTCTTCTTCTTCTTCTTCTATGTTTTACTTATCGTATTTGGTCTGAGTTAGATTTTGTTGAACGTTACATATTCGATTATTGATAAATTTGGAAGCTCTAGAATTAAGAGAAGAAATTCTGTTTTGAAGGAAAGAAGGAGAAGAGAAAACAGAAAAGGGGGGAAAGAGTTCTATCACTAGGTTACGTGAAATCCAGTAGTAAAATTTCTAGAAACCATGGAATGAAAAATTATAAACAGAAGCAGGTTCTACTTATTAAAACATACGATTATCTTCATCCCTTAAAATGCTACTGTTATTACAAAAGAAAGATTCCAATGTCCTAAGAAGCGTGGCTTTTACAAATGAAAAATCAAGAACGAAGAGACACTACTTATTAAAAAATAATTTAATTATCTTCATTCCTTAGAGCCTTATTTTCATTCCAAATATTCCAAGTCCTATTTCAAATAGAAAACGAGTTCCAACACACTGATAAACGAAACTTTCCAAATTAAAAAATAAGAAAGCTATCGCTTGTCAAAGGTTACTCTAATTATCTTCATCCTCCTGAGCGCTATTTTTATTTCAATAAATTTTATTTCAAATATTCCAAATCCCACATATATGTAAAAAAAGAGGAAAAATATTTCAAAAGTCACAGGAGGAAGGAAAAATGTCACAAGAACAGAGACATTGTATCCGAAAGCCAATGAATCCGAATTCTACATTGTCCTGGAGGAAACTGTCGGCTTGTTCAGCGTGATAGGGACAAGAACACATCTGTTGGACGCGTGTAGGTTGTCGACCGTGCGAAACGGCAATTACTCTGGCCATTCCGCGGAGACAAATCTTTCGACCCATCGAAGACGCAACGACACGTTCCCTCCAGATGGAAGCTGGGGGCCACACTTGTGGAAACTTATGTAGGACACCTCGTGTATACGACTCTCTTACGTTTCCAAGAAGCGTAAATCTTTCTTTGGTCACGTGGAACACGAACACACACGTGTCGTAGTCCTTTGTTTCGGATTGCAGTCGGACTTTCCTTGTTTCTGTCTCCTCTTTTCTTTCTAGTATCCATTTTCACTTTTTCAACGGTAGTCTATAGTCTACAGACGATTATATTTCACTGCGTGTCTCATTTAACTCTGCTGGGACCTGTAGCTTATTTTTGGTCGTATTTTTCCATAGTTAGAAAATTTCTGGACAGAGCTGGAATAAGCTTTGGCTTATAATTTTAAATAACACGAAGAATAAAAATCGCGCAGCACAACACCCCAATTTCCTATAACCAGGCACCGTAAAATTTGGGGAATTTTTATTCAAATTAATACGACACAGCTAGCGATAAAGCGCACACGCGGCGGCATACGAAAAAACCTTCAACTTTAAAATTCGTCAAAATTGACATTTTCTCTTTTTCCCCTCTACTTTTCGTTTTAGTCCGAGTTGCCAAATTTTACAAGCAATTCCGCAAGCAAATATTATATGTGTAATAATATTCGTCATAAATTCTGTAATAATTTTATAACAAGCATAAATATATCTTCGAGAGAAAAGATTCGAACGGTCGAAGAGTCAACGTTTCGCTTTAGAGAAGAAAAGGGGCGGTTTCACGCGTGGCCTTACGCCGTTCTCCATCCAACGATCAATGTGGCACAGTTCCAAAAACGTTAGATCGTGTGCAGTTGCGTCTTTATTGGGCAGGGAAGGTCATAAAAGCGAGACCTACTGCAAAACTGGGCTATGCACGCGTCTGATTAGTATTTTTGGTGCAGTTTCCTGTTTCCTGGCAACTTCTTCCTCTTCTTCCTTCCATTGATCTTGCTGCGACACAATTTGGCGAGGAAAAGAAGGTTGCTCCACATTCCACCTAATTTTTATTCAATTTCGTTCGATTATTCTTTCCAAACACCTTCTTTTCTTTCATCTCCATCATAAAAGATCATGGAAATCATAAAACCTCGATTCTTTGATACAGGAAGGCGTTCGAGCTATCAAAATTAGGCGAGAAATGAAACGCCACTGTGTTTTTTGAATTCATTGTTATCTTTAAAAGATGCAAATTTGTCAGTGTCCTGGATTATTTAGTTAATTTATTTTGATTTATTCCAGTCTACTCGTTTTTATTCCATCACGTTTAACCAGTTAGCTGCTGCGCCTTTGAAAAGCGTGTGCCGAAAACGTGTAGCGAAAAGTAAGCAACGACGAGTATACTCGTCGAACATGCAGTCTGTGTAGCTGTTATAATACAGAATTAAATTACAGTGAAATCACTGTTTTATTTCCTTTTGTTTTTTACGCGTGACGAATATACTCATCGTAACACAAAATATTGCCATCTCTTCCTGACGAGTATACTCGTCAAAAGCAGCTAACCGGTTAAAACAGCACAAAGCGAGAAATCCACATCCTCTTACGCAATAAAGATATATATGAGTGTGTGTGTGTGTGGGTGTGTACATATATGCAAATAAGGATTTCTAAAAAAGAATTGATATAGAAAGTTAGAATGTTAAAGATCCAAATATTTTTACATTAACATAGAGGATGTAAGACAACACGTGCAACCCACTTTGGCAGCTGATTATACACCTAAAAACAATGAACAAAGTTCACGTAAACACGTACTCTATCTTGGTTTATGCGATACAGCGAAATTTTGTAAACAGAGCAAAGTCTATCGAAAATGTTGAAATACCAAGGTTCAGAATAGAACAAGCTTTTCAACAAATTCGGCAGAAGGCAGGAACATTGTTCAGGGTGTAACCGGATCCACGACAACGCGTCTGCCAGGCTTCCCTTGAAATGTAAACTTGTCATTTTCAGCGTCTTCCGTAGAGGCAATTGGACACGAGAAAATGAGAACAGAACATTGCCTTTGTTTCTTCTAATTCCAAATTCCATATCTGGTAAACGAAGATAGACAGAATCCTACGTTTACGCGAATCTTCTTCCTTGTTTTTAGCTGAGCCATCGGCTTCCAAAATGGATGACACGCGTTACACCCCGTACAACGTCTTGTTTCGTTCGTACGATAAGTTGTGCAATAAGATTGTACAACAAACCAATTCGATCCGTATATAAAATATACAAATATACAAAAAAAATAATATACAAAAAAATATAATCCATCGGGTGAATTCAATTGTTACGTAAAAATTCGATAGATTACGGTATCGACCTCACTCTCGTTCGAATGAATGAAAAACAACGTCGATATCTAAGAGAGTTAGAAAAATTTACCGAATGTCCAGCTGGACAAATTGTAAAATACAAATTAAATAATAAAAAAAAAAATATCTAAGACGAAAAATTGTGACATGGAACCGTACGCGAGATGACAAACGTTGCGCTATACTAACAACGATCATTCTACGATATTCTTTGTTTCTTCGTTTAAGAAATTTTTCTTACCAGAATAAAATATACCAAATAGATTTTCGTCTTTAATTATCTTGAAATATTCTCGATATTCGACGATACTCGAAACTTTCGTGTCTCGTTTTGCTCTTCTGGTCGATAGATGGAAGCACCTACATCCGATTATGTAACGTACGTTTACACATGGAAAGACACATCAATACGGATGATAAATTGAGACGTCTTGGATATACGAAAAGAACATATTTCGTACGCGATTCGATGCATCGAGATTCAACTATATTTGGATGTAGAATAGAGTTACATTGAAATACAAAGAGGGATCAATTTATATCCGATATTTCTTCCATCTCGAAGAACATACGTTTAACAGATAGATATATCGCTTCGTTTTACCATGAACTATATACATTTGTATTTTTGCCATTACTACAGTATCTCGGTTACGTAATAATTCTATTTGCGCGTCGACAGTGACGTGTCCGAGTTTCCAGACAGATTTTCTTCTTATTATATTGGATTGGAAACTAAGTGATTGCGGATTTTGTCATTAGATGGTATTGGCAAAATCCGCAATCACTTAGTTGCCAAGAATTTTTAATAATATTCTACGACTATATAACGGTATCTGCGTGCTATACTACTTTCTTTGAATTATTATACTCTTACAGGTCAATATTTCTTAGGGTTCATTTGAATATTTCGAGTATAAAATTAAAACTGTACTGTGACCGAGAATTCTTGCACGTCCAGTTAATCTGCTAGGAGAATTAATTTAATACGATTATTTTGTCGAAAATTTTACTCGGACTGTGAAAATAAAAACTCAAATGAATTATACGGACGAAATAAAAATTCACGCTTTGAGAGAAGAAGTCTTTGATTAAATCTATCGCGCTACGTTATACGTTGAACAAATTTCGTCGACCAAAGTGGAATTTAAGTTTCTTTTTAAATGAAAGTTAAATTGAAATTTCTTTTAACTTCCGACCTCTACACTTTCCATTATAAGCGAATGGTCGAATTAATTCGATATTCTTAACCATGTCTGACTTAATTATTCTTAATTTTTTATATATTTTCGAACGATCGATAACGTAGAGGAAATATCTTCCTATACATAGCGTGAGGAAAAATTTAAACTTTAAATTCTAGTATTAAAAAAAAAAAAAAAAAAAAAAAAAAAAAAAAAAAAAAAAAAAAAAAAAAAAAAAAAAAAAAAAAAAAAAAAAAAAAAAAAAAAAAAAAAAAGAAAGAAAGAAAAAAAGAAAAGAAAAGGAAAGCAGAAAGGTAAAAAGAGAGAATATCGAAAGTTTCGATCGAAAGATTCTTTACGAATACAGTTATTTAGAAGATCGCGTTCCTGTTCTTTATACAACTTCGCGTGTCTTGATACTTAGCTGCTCTTAATTAACTTCCAACTTTCCAAGAATTAATAAACAGCCTGCCACAAGCCAATAACCGTAACAGCTGGTCGATCGTTCTCAACGATGTATCGAACGTTATCGTGATCAAACGCAGTTTGAACTGAGCTACTTGTTTGCGCAGCTGTGGTTACGTACCACGAACAAAATCAACGTAAAATTCCGTGTTTTAGAATTTTAGAGATTAGCAAATTGCCGATGATTATTCCAGGTAAAATTAATTTCCACGAACAATCACAGTTACCATTTATTGCGTTTAGGCTCGCGATCGTTTTAACGTTAGAAGCGTGTAGATGGTTTTAAATCATCTAAATATTCATAAACATTGCAATTTGTAAACGTAGGAATGGAAACTATACGGTGACAACTTGGAAAAGATAGAGAGAGAAGGATTTGTGAGGAAAAGCGAGTTTAAAGGTAAAGGCGTGACGTTTGGAAGAACTTTGGTAAATCGATTGCTTAAAAAGGGCGAATTGAATCGGGACGAACGTGGAGAAACCGTGCGAACAGCGTTCCACAAGAATCTGTGAACGGAATTCTCAGAGATCGAATGGAACCGAAGCAAACGTGTAAAAATTCTATAATACAATAAATTTACAGTAAATTTTCCTTCGAAAATTCAGGCGACAATTCCCTTTTTTCACCGATCGAATCTGTCGCATAAATCCGACTGGATGAAAACTAGAAAAATTGAAAAAAAAAAAAAAGAAAAAACGATTCTATTCGTGTCGCGATAGTTGTTCAGCGTGCGTGGGATTCCCAAACAAAGTCCTAACGCGATCAAAACTGGCGGAAAATCGGACGGACCAGTTAAATGAATATAAAAACGTAGAAATTCGATGTAAAAAAATAAGCAAGTAGAACGAACGTGTCTCGACAAAAGGCGAACAAATTGGTAAAATCCCATTTACAAAAGCGACGCGCGTGGTCTCGCTGCGAACTAAATCTCCGAGCAAAAAAACCTAATCTAATTAACGACCACTGAGATAAATACAGAATATCATGCGAAATGAAGGCCGGGATAGCTGAAAGACAGAGCGAGAGATCGTGCGTATCCAGAAAAGATGGATGAACAGACTCGTCGAATAGGGTATCGATTTTAGTGGCGACAGACTCACACGTGGAAGGAATTGCACACGCTTTCGGTTGCAATATTGTGCAAGTACGCCGACCGGTTAACCGGTCACGCCAAATATATCCACACCTGGTAATTGGTCTGCCACGATTGGAAACTCGGAGAAATTTGACACACATTCGCCACACTTGTTTGTACACATTTATTTTTTTTACACTCCAGTTTTCTCACATGTCCAATGTCAACCAATACCCCCGTACTATCCATTTTATTAGCCCTTCAATTCTACTTTCAATTAGCCCTGAAACGAACATACAACGACGACCATACACGCCATGGCTGGAAGACAACAGTCCCGTGGACAGTCGAACACCACTTTGATCCATCTTCGTTCGAAAACGTATCTCATCGTCGCGAAGAATATACGCGAGGTTCGTGGAATTTTCGTTCGTTTGTTGGAAAAAGTTTGTTCGTACGCGCGTGCATATGCTCTTTTAAATAGAAATTGTCACGTTCGAAGCAATTTCCATTGGATAGAAAATAGATTTTCGTCGATGTTTCTATCGCCATGCTGAAAGAGTCTTTCGTAATACCACGACGCATCTATGGCGCGCTCTATCTCTCACTCGGTGATTTTCGGTTTCTATCTTCGATAGTTTTCGGAACGTTGTCCTTTCGTGACCTTTTTTCATCCTTCAGGCCGATAGAAAACAGTCGTTGGAAGCCATATCGGGTGAATAGCGGTTGCGGTATCGATACCGCGCTATTTTTGCAGACAAAGTTTTTCAAAGCGATCGGTCTAAACGTTGCTTTCCCAACGAAAACCTCTTTCGTCGATTAATCGTTACGCCACTGCAAAGCTGCCCACTGCGATCTTGCACCGCGTCCCTCGTTCCAGTTAGAACACTCAACGACCCGAGATGTTCGTGCACGCATATAAATTAGTTAGAAACATTTACCAAATATCCAACTGGCAAATTGTAAAATACAAATTAAATTAAAAAAAAAAAAAACATAAATTAAGACATGCACCGTGTACGGACAATACCACTTGTTCGATACTCGGAGAAGGAAATTAGTTCAACGACTCGTACAACTCAAACAGCAGCTACTCCCGAGTGCGACTGTCTTACTCGCCAAGACAAACGTACGTTGCACGAACAAACGTGCGCTGTCGTTTCTCCAAGACTTCGCAACGTTGAAATATAAATTTTCTTTTTTTATATTTTAATTCGTGCTTTACAATTTGTCCAGTGAGACATTTGGTAAATTTTTCTAACTCTATTGCTAAATAACACGTGGATGGCTACCCCCAGAGGGGCACCATCTTCGAATTTGTCTATTTTATTTCTTTGAGTTTTCAAGTTGAGCTTTTTTATTTTAATTTGTGCTTTACAATTTGTCCAGTTGGACATTTGGTAAATTTTTCTAACTGATCATCGCACGCGTGAACATTTTTTCATCGAGTCTGCCTATCGCGAGAAGGCGAACGATTGCAAGAAACTTTCTCGACGAAATTTTCACGTCTCGTACAAATCGATCGCTAACTAACGATGCGTTTGATACTTTACGCGGTACATAACAGTGCGTGAAAAAAGTAAGGATTTTACAAGCACGTTTCTTTCATAATTTCAGTTAATTCTATCAATAAATTGTTAGACACCTGCACGGGACTCGATGCGTTGAATTCTCAGCAATTCGAATATTCAAAATCGCTCGACCACACGAGAAACGTGAATTTAGCTGGCGGAGGCCTGCACTTCCTAAATAAGGCCTGTTCACGGTTGTGCGCGTACGAGGGCGCACACCGAGCGATTTCTCACAAAGGCTCGGGTGTGGATGTGTGAATTCGCAAGGTTAAGCGTGCTTCGAGCCTCGTATCGTCCATCTGAACGAGAAAAATGGCAAGAAGAGAATCGTTCCCACAGGTTGAGTCAGACGGATGCGACTGCAATTCGTGTCCCTAGTTGCGCTTCGCTATTACGAACCTAATTAATCATCGATCTCGACGTGGAATAATCGCTAGACCGCGGTGTTTTATGCATTTGCGAGAAATTCGAAAACGCGACGAAAGCATCGAATTACACGTAACGCAAGAAAATATATCGTACAAATGTTCAAAGTAACGCGATGTAAAAATATAATGAGACAAAAGTCTTTTCGATCATATTGATAAGAGAAATAAAACACCTTGTTAACACACGATCTCTTTAGGTTTGAGGTTATGGCTAGGGCAAATACATAGCTAGTCCGATTATCAACTCTCTTTTTTAGAAAAATTTTAACATAGTATGACTCCAATAAAAATTTCGCTATTTTGTAAACTCCTCATCAGTGAAATTTGCATTACGAATTAATTTCCGAATTGATATTATCAAAAATTTGTATTTATTACAGTATATAGTAGATAATTTTTTTTTATTAAATTATAGGCAGCAATTTAGAACACGTAATAACCTCTTCTCGGAATAATTATTTCTTTATTTAGTTTATATTCGAGGCACCGTCTGCACTTCAGACTAAACTTTTAGAAACTAACCGTTAATAATAAAAACAGAAGAAAAGAGCATGGACGTTCACTCATAGCAAACAAATGGTCGCCTTGTGATTCCTGCAATTTATATTACGGTCCATGTACAAAGATAATTTATTTGCGTACTGAACGCACGCACTCCTTTCTTATAACAATTCAAGGCAAACGATAAACCAATAGAACAATTGATCGTTTCGAATTAGATGTTTTTATCTTTGTACAGAGATACCAACAGATCGAACATCTTTTCAACTAGTCAGCTGATGCGCTCCCAGTTAACGATATCTCCAGCTTTTGAAAAAGTAAAGAAAAAGCTCACATAAGATTATAATAATTGTACCGGGTGCAGTGGTTTGTAAGTTAGAAATCGGCTAAAATAAATAGCAAAAAATATTCCCAGCTGTTGAAAATACACTAGAAAAAATTGCTAAGATAAGGTGTATCTATGTATATCCGCGACGCATGTCAGCCCTGAACGTGTATTCTCGTTGGTATTTCTGTACGAAAACAAAGATATCCAATTTCAAATAATTAATCGTCGTTTTATTATTTATAAGAAAAAAAAAACGCCCCAGTGATATGACTATGACTAGAATACTCAGGTACAACGTACCGAGTATCCGGGTACCCGACGTCCACAGGTCAGGTAGTAACAGCTCTAATCTCAACTATCTGGTGTAGCCGAGTATCTGATACATAAGTAACAGCTCTAAGTACTAAGACCTTTGTTGGCGATTATACGAAATTCTAGCTCAGCATCGATCGTGTCGA
The DNA here is from genome assembly GCA_014737365.1 of Bombus soroeensis. NCBI lineage: Eukaryota > Metazoa > Arthropoda > Insecta > Hymenoptera > Apidae > Bombus > Bombus soroeensis. The sequence continues at coordinate 290,548 of JACXIL010000255.1, read as the reverse complement.
ATGTTCAAATATTCCAAAATTTCGCAATTTACGATGCACCCAGACGATCGATAACATTGTCGCATAATCATGAACGCATAATCGTCAAATTAACCTAAAAGAATGCAAATCTGAAGAGAACTACTTTTACCCTTCTAGAATATTAAAATTACCCTATTCCATCTATAAAACAGAAAAAAAATAGTTACGTGAATTTGTATTATTTTATTTTAACCTAACCTATCTGACCTAACTTAACCAACGAGGTATCACGTGGAAGAAGGATGAAACACGATAGTTTCCTAGAACCTGAAGATGATACGTATCAACGTATCTCGCCTGAAAAATCTTCGCACGCATATGAAATCGATCGGCCAAAGAGAATCGCGAAATGTACAGTTAGTTTTTCCGAAGCGTATTACGGGCCATCGATTGTTCGACGAGCAAAAGCATGATTTTAGATAACGCGGAGCGATTTAATGATCGACCCAATTTCACTACGAATAACAATGCAGCATGTGAGAGGTTTCCTGTGTTCTCCTCGTGTCGCAATAATCAATAGAAACAGCCCGGCTGCATCAAGGTTAATTGTCCGTCTATTAGTCACTGTTATCCGTAAAAAAAGAGCCTGCTATTCTATTAGCTTATTGAATTTTATCGCCACTCAGATAATTCTGCTGGTTATCAAGCAATTATCTATAAGAAATAAAAATGTTTTACTACGAGAATTTCGAAATTTTTGTATCTTACTATCGGGGTATCTGTAATTTTATAATTTTCCGATATTGCGTATATCGCATTTATTGTATTGAATAATGCATACGTCGTGCAAATGTTATTAGCTGGAAAATGTATGAAATTGGAAATATCGAATTCCTGCTGCATATAATTGTAGTTCTTTTATTTTTCTCTTGAATATTTTATATTTCAATATTTTTCTTCCTACTGTCTACTCTTATTTTTGCAATTTTTCTAACGTTTCAGCTTCCTTCTTTTTAATATTCCTTAATCTATATCGCAGATTATTAATCGAACAATTTACAGTATTTATTTAAATATTATTTGATACAATTACGATTGCAATTTTTATGCTTTCGTTACTTTCTTTAATATTCCTTGATGCACCTATTGAGAATTACTAATTGAAGGATTTATAACGTGGAGGATGTGAAACGGGAATTAAGAGTACGAAGAATTTGAAGTTTTGAAACAACACTGAAAGCTAATTATTATTATTACTTGGTACCGTGCATATTACACGTCGTTAAAATGTTTATACATATGTATTGTATGTATAACGCATGTATAATGTATAAGCTTGGAAAACGTACGGACAACGTCGATCTGTTAAATGCTTAATTATATAATCTGCTACAACTGCCACGAAATAATGGAGAAAATCAATGCATAACATTCCACCGGGAGAAATTTTCAATGATGCAACTTTTACTAATTAGATTATGTCACGAAAATTGCACGAAACCGGTGAAGCAACGAACGAAATAGATCGCTTCCTCGAAAATTTCTGTTGTCTGAGTTTTAATAAATTAATACGAAAACACGTATAACGACTTATATAGAAAAAAGTTCCTTTGTGTTATGCCAGTTTACGTTCTTTCGTTATCGTAAAATTAAATTGGTTGCTGATATCGTATAATGTTTCGCGAGACACGCAACGTTATTCAAAACCGATGAACAACTTTAGCGATTATGAAATTTCCACTCGATCAGAAGTTTCGCTGGAAAATTCCATACGCCGCGTGTATACTCATCCCCGATCACCAAACCGATCCGCATCGTTTATTTCGTCACGAGAATACCAGACGCAGTTAATTAAAAAGACTATCATAAAAGATTTCGCCGAGAAAGAAGAATAATGTTTTAAATTTACATATTAAGAGATGGAAATTCTTTAGGCTTTTATTATTTATCGTTAAGGTTATCGCTGTGTGTGTGTGTGCGTGCGTGCGTGTGTGTGTGAATAACAAATTAGTAGTATCGATAAATAGACATAAACGTACGAAATTTCGTTTAAAAATACTCGACGACTGCAGCGCTACCAAGTTCGATAATATCGGTTACGATTTACGATATACGATCATAAACGGTTCTGATTGCACTAAGAAACGATCGTAAATCAAAATGCTTGTTCATTTGAAAGAATTAAAAAGATGTTACTTCATTTTCATTAGTGAAACTTGAACTTGAAATAATATATATATATATAATAAATACTAAATATAGTAATAATATATATATAAAGATAAAGCATTTTACTAAATGGTTTAAAAATCATGTAATGTTACATTGTGCTATAGAGGAATAAAAATAAAGTTTAGATCTAATCTTCCTCGATAAACTCTTAAGAAGACCTAATATTTCACTAAACAATAAAAAAAGATTCTAGAACGTTCTATTACATTAAAATATAAGTATAAAATAATCATTTAAAAATGATTAAGGAGAAAGAAGTTCTTAATTTACAGTATTTTCTATGTAGCCCGTTAATTAATGATATCGGTAATAACAAAATAGCGTATAATTTTATGACGAAACAAACTATGTACTTAGATCAGTTTAATATCTCCGCATCAGTGAGCAACGTTCGCGAAAGGCGTTAATTTAAAGTGTCGATAAGTATCGCGTGAAAGATACCAGAAGCAAAGAGCCGCTGATCCATTATTTATACGCCACTGCATTTCCACGCTGATATACGGACGCTTTGCTGAATTATAACCACGAAACCTTCACCTATGCCTGTGTAAAATAATCGCGACAACACAACCAGCGTGGCGCGTCAACAATTTTTTCACTATAGGAGCTACGTGTCATTGTACCGATCCGAATTGTAATAAACACCGTGCTCTTTCCATGAATTCGAATAATTTCAAATTAGAATTTCACATTTCCGATTACTAACTAATATTTCACACGTATACGTATGTATAATTATAGTATATGTGTGTATGATTTCACAATTACATTTAATAATAATATATGATATATAATGTATAGTATAATATAATATAAGGTGACAAGTAAAAGAAATAGGTATTAACGAAGTTACGTTAGACAAAGATGTAAATATCAATTTCAGTTATTCGTGTGATATACAAATATTATCGCAATTCTTTCATATTATACGAATCTACCTCATACAAGGTTCCACTATATTTCCACGGATAATATAAATCGAAAGAAATCTGTCAGTTAGGAAACGAGTTTCATTTCCGAAAAAAATTTATGGAAGATAACCTATTAAACATATCTATATATATTTACAACGCGTCGTATCTATTCATTGTACCGGTATTGTATATGTATATAACCTTTTTGGCACGTTATATAAATCCCCATTATACACTGGATAATGGATGGGACACTGCATAAATCGCATACCATATATTCTAACGAACACAATAAATCACGAAAGTATTCAAACACTTACCACAGAATGTTTTTATCAATAAATATATCAAATATGTATAGTATATAAAAAAGGTTAATCCGAAAATGCTATATAATATTAAAAGAATATGTCGAGAAAGTTTTGAAAAATGATTGCCAAAAGAGAAAGAACTAGATTTCGTTAAAAATTTAATTAACGATATGCATGCAATTATTTTGCGAAAAAGGAATGGCCACGAATATGAACTACAACGTGATATTAATTAATAATACCGTACGAATATTTTTGTCTCGACGAAATGTTACCATTGTGTGAATCTCGTTTCATTATAAGTTACCAAAGAGTTTAATTAAAATATGTTTCTGTAAATTTAATATTGCGAGTCCCTGTTCATAACACACAATTACATATATTTGAATTTACTTAACAATATAGAAAATATTTCTCTCTTTATTTTCACGTTCCAACTGTCTACATGCTTTTGTCTCTCACTGTGCATAATATGTTTCTGGGAGTGTTGAAATACTTTCGTCAACCACTGTAAATACAATAAACTCGAAAGAAAATACCTGTCATCCAATAGACGCGTAAGATCAGTCATCTCGCGCTCGAACTTAAATTTTGACACCTCGCACAGAAGGGCGTCACGTTCTCCGATGACCTCTGAAAGTTCACGTTGCAGCCTCTCGATCTCTGCATATTGCCGGCTGATCAGTTGATTCTTCTCCTCGAGGATGCTCTCGACGTCGGGGTCCAGAAGACCGGCCGGGTCACCGACACTTCCCAGTACCGCGCTCATACCGTTTGTTTACTTTCACTGAGCCGCACCACACACGTTTTCGTCCCGTACTCGTTCGGCACTGGTACTCCGCCAACGTTTTCCACCGATTAGATAAAAAAAATCAACGACGATCACGAATGGCACGCGCGTCCACTATCAACACGCGCCACGCGAACGAACGCCCCCGTCCCCATAACCAATACGAATATCACGCAGGATAGACGCTCTGCCCGTGAAAAAATCAACAAAGAATCATCCACGGCGCGGAACACCGTTTCAGCGCGTACTCGCCATCTTACGTCTATTGCCACCTCTCGGCCGAATGCCAGTCCTGATTCACGATCGTTCCTGTATTCCAATTCCGCCGGATCGTTTGTCCAGGGATACTTTCACACATGCGCATGCGCGCACCGCTGGAACTACAATGGTCTCGTTTCATTCCAAGCAAGGACCAATAAGAATTTGTAGCACCTGACATCTGGTAGCGGAACCGAGAATTTGAAAATTTAAATTGACTTCAATAGAATTATTGTTGATATTTTTACTTACTTTTAAGAATGATTTTTAGGTTTAAGGAGAAGGGTATTGTTATTTGTATTTTCTCGTGTTCTGAATGGTTTAACATCGAAGAGATTTGATGGTATTTTGAAGAGAATTATTTTTATATGTGTTGAAGAATGAGTTTGTTGTAATTCGTAGAGCTGACGCTTAGGTCTTCGAAGACATACTAGCCGATTCTAGAAATTGAAAGTTAAGGAAAGTGATTGTTGAACTGCGAACGTTTATGCAAATTATATTTTCATGAATAAAGAAATATAAGCTAAATAAAAGTTTCTTTCACTTATTATATAATTCTGCACAGTTTTGCGCTTAAATGTCGTAGAAATACATAAATATTCTACTAATTATTTTACTAATTATTTTTCAAATTTTCTTTCTACCATAAATATCTTTTTGTCAGAAATAAACTAGTGGAAGAGTAATTTATCCAATAAAGAAGTTCTATTGGGTAGAAACGATAAACATAGTTGATGTGTTCACTGTTTGAGAGGCTTACATGCCTTAGATTGGCAAAGCACTGTACCATTTCGAATTGAAACGTTCAAACATTCATTTTCTTTCACAATTCTTAATTTGTTAATAAACAGAATGCTTAAATTCAAATTGTGTGTTCTCTATTTCATTTTCTTTTAATAATAACAATTTGTTGACCATCTATTATTTATAATAACTATCTGATAAAAAGTTTTAGAGCGTTGTTTCTTTAAAAAAATGTTACTGTTTAAAAACTTTAATATTAGCAAAAGAGTTAATTAGAAAGAATTTTCGGTTACGTTTTTATGTAGATTTACATATCTTCTCTTTTACGATAAGACACATTATTTACATCTTCGTAATATTACGAATTCATAAAACAGTGTCTCAAGTTCAAAATTAAGATGATTATAAAATTCTCTTTTATAGATTTAAACACAATTATCCAGGATTTTCTAGAACATTGATGTTTTTTTACATTTTTTAAATCACCAAATGTAAAGACATAAGAGATTTGTAAAAAAATTTTGTACAACTGTAAATACAATCTCCCTTTGATAGCAATGTATAAAAATCATTGCTGCTGCAGTTTGAATAGATGTAAAACTCAAAGAGAATTTCTTGGAATTATTTGCATAAATGAATATAAAACAAATGAATTCTTTGAGTAAATTAGCAACTCTTGAAATATAACGTATCATTTAAATAATTTGAAAAAATATGAATATGTGAAAAATCCATAATGATCATATTCAAATGTATATGATACCGTATAATATGCGAATTTATCAATCCTCAATGTAAATTTTGTAAATTTCGTTTTAGTATTATCATCCTGCAATAATACTGCAACCAATGACTGTTCTATTTAATAGAAATACAAGTAAAACTATATATATTATAATACATTTCGAATTATTTTACATTTATGAAATAAATTATATTTATGAAATAAAATTTATTAGAAGTATACAAATTTTACTAGATTTAGAAGATTAATTTTTACATTTTAGGCATTCAATGTATTTTGAAGCTATGGAATTCTTTCTAAATATAATAACTAGAAATATATGAGATTTATACTGTAAATTTTGAAAAATTGACCCAAACAAATTCCATGTCGAATATAATATAAACGTAATTAATTAATCCAATCTATGATCCCATTATCTTTAATATTTAAAGATGATAGCTTCTAAGAACTAGAACTACAGCATCAAAAATGTAAAATTGGCTATACCACCGGAGCAAAAGCACGCGTTCTCCACATTGTAAAAATAGGTTATCTTTCTACGCTGCGTTTCACTTCGTACTTTCGTCCTGCCAGACGAGTAGTTTTCTCATCGCTGACGTATCGTACGAGAAAAACGAAAGATACGGTTGTTACATACAAATTAAGATTATTTTTCCGTTGTTCATTGTCGCGTGGGTGAAAGAACAAGAAATCAAGGTCGACGTACTGTATTGTGATAACCAGAGATCGACAAGCGAAGAAGAAGAGGGACACGCTCTCTTGTCCTTTTAAATAACTATAATCTTTAAATGCGACACGTGAACAGTGATAAGGAGATAACAGATTTTTTGGTGTACAACCAAGGAAAAGTAACGAACAAGGCGAAAAAGGATGACAGTGTATTCGGGACAGATTCGAATTGACGCGTGTAACGTGAAACAGATTTTCTCGGGTGTGATGTTTAGGTTATCTCGTCGGATCGAGATTGGAACACGATGAGATACCATGGATATTCGCCGTGACGAACTTTTCGTTTTCACGTTCGAACTACCGTTTCATGCGCATTTTTTAATGAATTTCATAAGGCAATATTAATTAAACATGTGCCCGCTACGATGAAAGCAACGTGCATGACTTGAAGGTTAAGTCTTTCCAAGGAAAGCGTTCTTGAACCATTATTACGATGATTATTGTTGCTCAAATTCCTGCTTAAACACTTTTGTAAACGGAACACAAAGTCCTCTGTTCGACTTCTGTTGTGTCGATAAATGAAAAAAAAATTATTTTTGCGGCACAAAGTACAGTTCGAAATTCAAATTTTATAATTTAATATAAAAGAAAAAATAATAACAAAAAGGAAGGGTACATACGATTTAAATAATAGAGTGAAGCTATTAAGTGTAAATTTGTCAAACTAACGGAAATAAATGAGATGTAGTACATGATATTCGAACTCTGATGATTAAGACGTTACCGCATTGTTTCGTCACTATAATTTGTACATGAAAGAAGAAGCTTGTTAAACGATAATTTATAAATTTAAGATTACTTTATTTATTATAATACGTCAACGCGTATAAAAAAGAAATATATATATATATTTATATTTCCGTTAAATAAGCGATCGAAAAATCGTAGATTTTATTCTTTAAAAGAATAATAGTGCTATTAATACAATGTGCAACTGTGTAATGTTTGTTTAATAGTATTTTACGATGATCGTTTATATTTATTTGAAAATAATTGTACAAACATTAAAACGTTTTTTGAGGTGAAAATTCAAGCTTTCTTCTATAACTTCAATTATCAATACTTTTTATTTTTTTGACAATCAGTATGAGTTTATTTTATAAACATTCTGTTAATAAAATCACCATCATATTCTAGAATTAAAGCATTCATGTATTCTGTAATTCTGTAACTAACATGATGCTCTCATAGACCTTAGAATCTTATTATGTTTACATTTAAAGTAACGTCCTTTATACTTAATAAGAAATCATGACAAGTAGAAAAAAAAAACCTTTAAATTGTGATGTGGTATATTTTAAATACAGTATTTGTGCCATTCCTCTCATGCGCAAGACATTGGCTACAATTAATGATTCATGAGCATCCTTATGAAAATTATAGAAACTTAGGACCACTTTAGAAAAGAAACCAAAAATTGTCCCTTAGTTTGAAAGTTTGGATACCACATACTTGAAAAACCTGCTTCAATCATGACAGAAATTAACATCCAAGATTTACAGGAGCTTCTTGTACACTTCTCGAAAAATACCTATAGAGCCAAGGATGCAGACAACACGGTAACTTTTTGTTATTTATGTATTAACAAACTTATGAATTAATCTTTCTGCTTTATGATATCACACAATAATTTTTTTTGTTTCTAGAGTCAAGCAATCATGCAAAGATGTCTGCTGCTCACTGATTTAGATTATACTCATTCTATCATAAACAATAATGGAGGTGATCTCAGTGCACACTATCCTAGCCATCTTATCATTTTAGAATATGAGAAGTGTAGGAATCCAAATTTGTGTGATACGCCGCCACCACTGCCACGCACATCAGGAACTATATACGAAAATATGTATGATCCTAATAAATTGAAGGAATTGATAAAAAGTGCTAGATTCGCCAGGTGTCGTTCAAGATTTCCACTGCCGGTAATATTGTATAAAGGTAAACATGTATGCAGATCGGCTACTTTGTCTGGTGGACCAGAAATTTATGGTAGATCTGGGCTAGATTATTTATTTGCTAGTAGTGAAGGAACAGTTTCTATTGAAGAGCAAGTAAGTGAAACTCGTGCGAGTGACTCAGTACTTAGTGACTGGCAATTGTTTGATAAAGTTAGGCACCAAGACATCAAGCTTTTGAAAACTCTTAACGTAAGAATTATCATTGATTTTATGGTCGAGAAGAAGAAAGTCAAGTTTGGAATGAAGTAAGTAATCAATTTTTACGGCAATATTTGATGCATGCATTAATTGTGAAAATAATGCCTTTCAGATAATACCTTTCCCATTCTTTGTTCTAACATTGTTTGCAATATTAGTAAAATAAAATTAATTACTTGAAATAGCATAAAATAAATCATAGAATAATATTCTTAATCTTAATTGTAAATTAGTTTTTTGTTATTAATAGGTAGCTTGTATATTAAAATATTTTTAAATATTGTTTGAATATAGTACAATAGATTTTCATTAATGCTCTTGTAATCAAAGAATTGCTTGGACTCAGATAGATTTAGAAATAAAAAACAAGCAAAGTTATGTAGCAATGCAGTCTTTCAGTTTTTCACAGAATCAACAAAGTTTCATAGTAGTTAATAACACAATCAGTATTTTTTATCTTATGAATCCACTTTTAGAGAAATTTAAACAGAGTTCTTTTTTTTGGTACCCAGCGTGACATCCTCAGAGAAAGTAGACAAAGAGAAGAGGTACTCTGATTTCACCCTAATTTCACTGCCATATCCCGGATGTGAATTCTTCAGGGAGTTTAGAGAAAAGAACTATACAGCTGAAGGCTTGGTATTTGATTGGTCTCAGACCCACATAGACGCGCAGATTGGTGTGCCAGAAGATTCAATCTCTACCCAGTTACGAATCAGTTGGGATCAATATCAAACCTGGGATCTAGTAACATTAACTCAAAATTATTTAAAACTGATATTAAAACATTTGAGCGACAATACCAGTGGAATATTAATTCATTGTATCTCAGGTATGCTTTTTTCCTAACAAATGACGATTTTTTAATTTAATTAATAACGAATAATTACATAACATAATCAGAATTAAACTCTGTTTAAAGGATGGGATCGCACACCTTTATTTATTTCATTATTGAGGATCAGTTTGTGGGCTGATGGTGTAATTCACACATCACTGAACGCGCATCAGATTCTTTACTATACCATAGCATACGACTGGATGCTGTTTGGCCATGATTTAGAGGATCGACTAAGCAAAGGAGAGGAAATATTCCTCTTTTGCTTTTATTTTTTAAAGCACATTTATGAGGAAGAGTTTAGTATTCATCTGCGTCATAGCAAATCTAGACACTCGGGTTCGCGCAACGACAGTGACTCGCAGTCAGACAACGCTATGTTCGATAACGAATCGGTAGTGACATTGAGTTCAGTTAGTTCCAACTTAAGTCTGAATAGTTGGTGTAGTGCTATTAGTCATAATAGCAGAGATAGCCAAGATAACAATCCACCAGCTGTGTTTTATTGTTCTTCCGCAGAAAGTCAAGACGACTATCTTAGTTCTGGGTACATACACTTTCTTTCTTATCGTATAAGGTATACGTTTCTCTCCAATTAATTTAATTGCTCATTTTATAGGAACGTGGTACCATGGTCAATTCATACTTCTCCAAATAAAGAAGGAATTGCTCATGGATCACGGTCACCTTTGCCACCTAATCGGACTTCTCCCGTCGCAGTTCCCGTATCTGGACGTCTTCGACAACGAAACGAATCCTCCTCGTCTGGTGGTTCATGGCAGATGATATCCGGAACCGGAAGTTTACGTGGTTCTACAACTGCTAATGCTCCGGTCATAGACGGTTCAGTTTCGAAACACCTCGGTGAAAATTATTCCGTACATACGTCCCAAGAATCAAGCACGACAATTATCGAGGACGAATTATATCCGTCGTTGGTACAGTAAGTACCATAAAGATTTTTAATTACCATAAAGTGTTTTTTATTCAATAAAACGAATTACGATTTCTACGTTTAACGTTTCTATTCTAGATCCCGCAAAAAAAAGTTAGAGGGTTTAAGAGACATATTTTACGGCGCTTATAGTCAAACTGTTGGATTCCGAATGAAGGATAACTCCGAATCTGGTGGCATTAGTCAAATGATAGGAAACTTTGTTGAGAAAGTTGGAATTATTTCCACTCAACGCACATCCTTGTGACTATAACATCATTAACTTCTCATCCCCTCTCTTCCCATCGGCGCAATTATAAGTTTACTGTTATCAATTGTTTGACTCAATTTAGAATTTTATAAGAACGCTATACAATGAAAATAAAACAATTGTACATTGTCGTTTATGCGAATAATGCGTTGTTATACAAAAAAGAAAGAATAGCGTGTAATCGCGTGACATGAATAAAAACTTGATATTTTTGTATATATATATAATATTTATACGTATATATATATATATATGTGTGTATATACCTATATATGTATATATATATATATATGTAAATGCGCGCGTGTGTCTACTAGTTTTGCTTTATAATTTACTGACGATACATGTATGTGTATTTACGACTGCCATCTGTATAAAAACGTTATTTGCACAGATGGATGATAATTAATGTTCAAAACAAAACAAAATTATAAGAATGTTAAAACGTATAAAATAGTGCTAGTGTGGATCATTTATCCCTAACTTAATAATTAGTGTAAAAAAGAAACATCTGCATGTTGTTTTTTATTAATTTCTCTTTATAAGTAGTTAAAAATATTTACAAATTCATTACATGCACTATTCTAGTAGGTACAACATGTTCTCTACAGAGTGGACACTGTGGTTTAGTATTCAACCAATCAGTAAGGCAAAACCAACAAAACAAATGACCACAGGGTGTGGTAGTTGTTGGCACTTTTTCAAGGCACAACTGGCACATCAGCTTACTATGTTTCTCAGTGACTGTTAAGTATTTATTAAAAGGGCTTTCACTGTTCCTGCTTTGCCAGATCTTTAGCGCACATTGTGCAAGCGTAGCAATTCCTAATAGTTTTAATCCCCAACTGATAGTATCAGTAGGCCGGTGACCATATACCTTTAAATTTAAAAGAAACTAGTAGAGAATATCTCAACCACCATCATAATAATATTATTGTGTAAAAATTACCTTTGCATAATCTACTCGTGCTATTCTTTTGCCTAAACTATAATAGTGACCAAACATATAAAATAGTCCCTTGTGCACTAATATGAAAATAGGTATCATAGTATACATTTTTGTTATGAAAGAGTTTAAAAATATTGCAGCTGCAGGAGTTAATTTACTATGAGGATGATTAACAGATAATTCTAATCTTTTTAGTAATCTTATCAATGCTTTCTCTCCAAGGCATTCTAAAATTACTGCCAGTACCCTTGCCTGAATAGTAAGTTACATATTGCATGTTAATAGAGCTTAGTGCATTCTGTTTGCAGTATTTTTAAAGTATTTTAACGTACATATATAGATGGAACTTTTTGAGCATCTAAATTGGCCTGCACAATTCCAGTGTATTCTTCCCCTAACGTCTGGTTGCCCATTCCCGAGGTAAAAAAGAAATAAATTAACTTGAATGGAATGTCTGAGTGTATTAGGGGTAGGAAGCCAATTCTCCTTTCAAGAATTTGTAGAACATCCGCAATCTTTTCTCGTAGATATTTAACAAAGTCATCGTCCCTCTGATGTGATCGTAGAATTTCGGCTTGACTCGCAATTTTTAACTTTCGATTTCTTTTCCTTACTTCCATTTTTGGTGAACAACTTGTTAAACTTTCTTTGTACGAAAAATTGTGAAATATGATCGCTTTGTTGAATTAAACACGAAGAAACCACCAATATTAAAAATGACACTCATTGAATTAATGAATAATGACAAGTAAAGTTATACGAAATAATATACATATATAACCTCAAACATTTAAAAGAATCTTATCACTTTGTTTCTTATTGACCTCTAACGTGACAATTAGAATAAAAATATGTATTTGTTATCTACTAAATATTAGAGAAAAGTAATAAAAAACCATGTAAATACATGTTTCAAAAAAATTAAAAAATATGGTCAAAATTACATCACGCAGTTGCTTGAAGAAGGTCAATCATAGAGTGTACAATCAACGTGAAACAAATTTTTTGCAATTTCAAGTTATTTTTATCTGACAATTTCCATTTTCAATACTGTATAATACTATCTTAATTTTCAGAAAATTAATTTTCTAAACATTTTATTTATAATAAGAAATACACATACACGTATACAATTTAAGTATATGTGTTCCATATACGCATAGACACACATTTATAATACTAAGAACATAAAATATCTAATATACGTAAACCAAACAAATATATCCTATTTTAATTCATAAATAAAGAATTATAGACTTCTTTGCATATATAACGCACCATATAGTGATAATGAAATTTAAAAAATGGAAAAACTCACCAGTGCTGTAATATTTCGTTATTTCAAGTAATTAAGCGATTGAAACGAAATGCACTGCTCTTTAAACCATTTTACAGCTAATAACACCAATTATTTACGTCTAACGTCATTATAAATTAATAATAAGATAAAAAACGAAGCATAAAAACGATTTGAAAAGCAAGAAACAAATGTCCACTGCAAAGAATTTGAATACGATTACGTGCATTTCCCTAGACAAGAAACGTAACTAGTTGGTTACTTATAAACGCCCGAAAATCGTTGCAACTTTTTTCATTTTAAAACACTGCTGCCATTTTTAATTAATTCTATAACGTAAACACGTTATATGCATTCTAATAATCAATTTATTACTAATATATAAATTCTAATCCACACAAATGACTAGTATTTCAATAAGTTAATTCACAATGAATTAATATTGCCGGTAAAATCGTTGATTGTAAGAACTTTAGAGTTGCAATTTTATTGCCCCATTTAGTTCTTTTATTGTTAAATTAAATTTTTTTCTTATTCATTAGGTATGGTTAACAAAGTTTTCGTAATTTGTAATATAAACGAGAAAAATAATATTTTATGTATACTTTAAGCTAAACTTTGGAAATTTCTTGTTTTATACCAATAACGATAAAATTTAACAAGAGTTTTCATATTACATCATAGTTTGAATTTTGGGAATTAAGGAAATTGCTTTATGATTTGGATTATGGAAACTCAGAATGGGGTAGTTTAAGGGTAAATGTGTGTTATAAATTTCTCTAGGCAACTTTTCTCTTTCAAGGTTCTGAGGCAAATGCTAAACTGTTCGACTTATTTCTCTTGCCAGAAGGTAAATCGACTTCTCCACTCCGTGACCAAATCCTTCTAAGACATTGTTATCACTCTACATGCACCGTAGGACACCCTGTTATCAGACCGGAACACGTGTGTGCGCATTTCTGAGAATTAATTAGGAAAATATCCGGCTCCCTGTCATCACCCAAAACTATAACATAACTACGCGCATCTTAACTACCTGTCATCGCCATGCCTATGCTTATGGATATTGGTAGCCCAATGGTTTTTGTGAAACCTTGACACGTGCCGTCGCCTCCATAAAGGACACGATGCTAACATTACAATACTCTCGTGTAAGCTCGACATCTTGTTATATCTATTTGACACGATTTAATGCGTTTAAACTCGTTTCCCTTAAAATCGTAATTTTTGAGTTGTTGTAGCAAATGAGCGATCACAAACTTCGCTCCCAATTTACATATCGATACCGCCAAATTTAAAAAAAAGCTAAATTCACAGGACAGCTAAAACCGTATTTCAATTGTTATCGACGCAGCGCCAACCGCCATAAGTCGGTAAGGCAGACGCGTGCCGCGTATCTGCTACTGAGCACGGCCATCTTCGCAGTCTACGTAGCTGCATAGTCTGAGACGGAGGGCAAAGCGGCGAGCAGCAGAGAGGCATCGCCCTAGATAACGGTAGAATCGTGGGCTGGTGTCGTGCTGCTTTTCGCGAAAGTGCTTTGGAAAACCGAGAGGAACCGTATCGAGGCCGTTCGACCGTATCTAGTAAAATCATTATACGAACTGAGGTTGTTATCCGGTGGTGTGTGGAAGACCCGCCTCGAGCCAGTGATTATCGGCTCATCGAGGCGATCGTATAGAGGACCGTGCCCTAAGGAGCTTTGGTGCACCCGCGGCGCGCGAGATTTTCGACCGAGTGCGGAATTTTCTCAGCCACCGGTGGAGCACGTTTCGTTTCGTTCGTAGCGACTATATCTGGTTCGTGGCGACCGTATTAGTCGGCACCAGTCCACGGATTCTCCCCGCGGTCGCTTTCGATGTGTTCGCTACGCGTACGGGACGACGAACCGACCAGCACAGGAGTAGGAAGCGAGTAATCGCCGGAGAATCTCTGTAGATTGGGATATAGTGGGCCGTGGACAAGGACGGAGAACGTACGATAAAGAGGGAGGGAGACGAAGAGAGTGTAACGAAGGAGTGCGCGAGGAAGAAAGAGAGGGACGAATACGAGAGTGCGATAGAGGGCCATTAGATCCGCGGGGTACACGGGTGTACGAGTCGAGTACGCCGAACAGATTCAACGAATATTTTCGAAGGTGCAAGGTAAGGGGAAAAAACCAATGTCTCTCTATAGGGATAATATAGTTTTCTAAAAAAAGAACAGCGTCCATACCCCCCTGCGAGGTCGTCGTGGCGTGGCACGCCAGGCAAACGCCGCCGGAAATCATGCACGGTGGCCGCCCGCGCGTTTTCTCAGGCGGTGCCCGATTCTTTGCTACATTTCTAAGATTAGAATCACATCTATCTATCTATTATCGTATTTATATATATTCTTGTTTGCAACTTGTTCTTGCGTCGATTGGTTATTAACACATTGACTGCCATGGTGGTCATGTGGGGTGACTCATGTTTTACTAAATTTTTTGGAGCGATTAAAATAAGATCAATTTCATGGACTATCGAATTTCGAATAATGTGATTTGGATAATATTGTCAGAAAAAAGTGCTCAAATACAATATAATATTTGATAAAAATGAAATGTTATGGTGATGTATATTTATTACGGCTCTCAAATATATAAAATTCGCATGGCAGTCAATTTATTAATTGCATATATAGCGATCGTTTTCATGTGACGATATTTCGTTCGCGTACACGCCGGTTTTCCTGTGTCAAATGATGTCGTCTGGGTGGCTGGAAAGGGATCAGGTTTCCTTATAGGTTAGGTTCGACTATCGGATCGTTTCGTTTCGACTTATCGAATTCACGATAAACGTAGTGATTCGCGCGAAAAGTTGCTGGTTTTGAACATATTTTGGCAAAGATGAATAGCGCATGGAGACTCTTTCGAGAATACTTTCGCCTCTTCGTTCTTCTTCTTCTTCTTCTTCTTCTTCTTCTTTTTGACTGTTCGGTGATTCACGTGAGTCACTGGCAGCGCAGGAAGTGACTCGAGAAGAAAGAAACCCGGCAACATGCAACGACGACGCTTTGTGCCTCGGATATTTATTTCTTGTATTTATAAGTATATTTATATAGTCGCACTCGTGTATATGCTAGTATAGTGTTTGTGTGTACAGTTATTTAGATCGAATTTTATTCGTCTTGCACTCGTGTATCAAACATTCTTATAAAAATCAATTTTTTTTTTGTACAAGTTTAATATCGCACCACCTACTAATATTCTTCGATTTTTGTATATAGTTTTTTGACGTTTACAGTATATGTGATGAAAAACAGTAGCGTTTATTTGTTTACTATGTTTAGAAATTTACTTGTATTTCTTTGTATTAGAGCCAGATTTTTCTACTGCGTATTCTACGCATATATTTAAAGAACTTCTCAAGTTTCTTTGATTCACAGCCATAATATTTTAAAACGTGCGATAATGTATCACCGTCAATCGATTCGTTATACGTGATTGAACTATTGACTCGAGCGGTGTATATAATCGTGTATCAATTCTAATGAATTTCCTTCGTGTGAAAATAACGTGTTGTGTTAGTCGCGATAAAAAATTATGGCGTATAATCGACTTTTCTAACCTTACAATGGTACACTTGGTCTTTTATGTTCCCATAAAAATTGTCTATATAAATATATAATACATATATGTATATGGTCGACTCTACTCTCTAAAATATTCTCGTACTGACACATATAACTTGAGTAAGTGTGTTAGGAAAAGACGAGCTCGATTTTGAACAGTAGAAAGTTTAAGTTAGTACACCCTAGTTTTCGGAAGTGCAAATGTATTTGGCATGATAAAAGAGGTAAGAAATTCATTTTCGTGGATAGAATATTTCTATGTTTAGTGATTCGATACTTAATTCGAATATTTTGTATAATTTAATGTTTGACACAATGAACGAATGAATAGGAGGCAATTTTTAAAATGTTTATTAATAATATTTAGAAATAGTAATACTAAAAATAAGTAATTGATTGTCCTGTACGATCTTAAATTGTATCATTAAATATAGTTTTTTTATGCAAAATATAAACATCGAGTTTCATAACCTCAAACTGTATGCATACGTATCTGAATCTACATCAATGCATATAAGTAATAATGTACGTATGTATATGGTAGTGTATATAATGTACGTTAATAAAATTATCTAGAATATTTTACATGATTTCAAAGTGTGAAAGTCACACCTAACCTAAAAGACTCTAGTGTACAATTTGATAGTCCAAAGTCCACAGACACAGGGTGCCATTACATGGTTAATTCAACGCACGGAATTTTTGTGATTTTGTGGTTATGTTCTGCGGAGACGTTCTTTGTCGATCAAATCTGGTGCAAATAAGTTGCCATTCGGATTTATTGTTGACACAGATAGACGATAGAGGTGGAAGCTAATTATTAGCGCTTTTGAATCGTTTCGACGAAGAATGCAACGCGCTGTCATGTGACCCGTAAATTCTATGGCAGTTTCTATGGCAGTCGGGAGCGTTCGTTTTCGTGAAAACAGGTTATAACAGCGTTTCGTTGCCACGGTTGGAATCACATTTGTGGTAAATAATTATTCTAATAAATGAACTTGTTGCTAGTTATTTGTGTTCGTATTATTTAATTTAATTGAACGCGCGTCGAGTTTTATTTTGTTCTTATTAATGGTAGTTTGGTATTAAAAATTCCACGGTTTAATATTTATCAAGTGAATTAATGAATAAACGCGGTAAAATAATGAAACTCGCAGCAACTCGCTGGAAACGAGAATGGTGAAGGTGGCAAGTTATCAGGAGCGAAGTAGATAACGAGTTTGAAAGCCACCGCGTGGCTAATTTAACGCGAGTTATTTTTAGTCATCTTTTTGAAATTCGATACGTCAATTTATTTATCCGCAGAATTCCGTGTTTAACTGGCAGACGAAAGAACGGACCGTGCAAATTGAAGTCGTTTGCTCTTGAATAACATTAACAGTAAACCTGTTATTTAATTATTTCGTTCTTCCTTACATTCATAAAATCTGATTAATAAAATAAAAGGGCAGAGACACATTCTAAGATTACTGACAAGTGACAGGATAATTTTTCACCTTTTTTGTTTTAAGTTAAATAGAATTCCGGAGATATATCGATATTTATTTATTTTTCTCTTTAACAGTAAATCATTTGATAACTCGTTACGTGAAATTCATAAAAACAGAAAAATATTTTATAGGAATTTTTTGATATTTCTGACAGGATGTACAATTTTTTACGCTCTTTCGAAGTTAAATGTAATTCCGGAGATAAACCGGTATTTAGTCATTTATTCTTTCGTTACTTAATTTCACAGAAAAAAATATAAAAATTGAATGCTACCAATGAAATTAAACAAATCGAATATATTTCGGCGATAGAATTTTATTTTTAATAACGAGATAAAAAAAAGTATGTAAATAGAATTTCCTCTAATTCTTTTTAATGCTATAAATCAATTACTCGTGGAAAATCGTATACGTATACGACGAACTTTTTTATTATCTTCAATAGAAGAGATAAATAAAAAAAGACAGACATATACATACATACATACATATATATATATATATTTCATCACGTTCAATTTAAATTATAACATGAATAAAGATGATTTGCCGAACGATATTGGCAACCGTTTTTCCCCTACTCCTTTACCCTTTCTCTCTTCTTCTCTCTTTTGCTCGCTCTGCTCGCCGATAAAAAACGAATTCCAATCGTCGAACGAACTAACTTACAAAGTCCTGGAAATTTCGCGCATATTTTCAGGCGTGACGCAATATCCGAGATACGAGATAACGAGAAGGTGCCGGATATATACGAGGGGAAAAAATTGGATCGGAAAAGAACACGATATGGTTTCGTTTCTCGAGATAAATTCTAGGGGAAATGTTGCGTGTATCGAGAAAAAAAGTTCGAACGGTGCAGCAATGACGAAACGATAAACAATGGAGCTCAACGTGACGAATGTCAGCCGGACAAACGTTTTCAGTATTTTGTTTGGCTATGTTGGTGGTACTGGTAAAGAGAATGGGGAAAAAGTTTTCTGACTGAAATACATATTTGGTAATTTTTGTTCGTGACATTTTATACGTATGTAATATTGTCAGACTTTTTTGTTGGGAATATTCCCCTCGGGATTTTTGTTTGTAACATGTTCATTAGAAAGCTTTTTTTTGGTTAGGCATATTCTTTTTAGTATATATCTTTGATATTTTTAGTCGAATTGTTTTAAAAGAATTGTAATATATTTTTGAATGTTTATATTTAGTTTTAGTTTCATTTGTAAATGAATTACTTTCTAAGTGCCTAGGGAATTATTGTAAGTAGGTAATACTCTTGCAAATTTCATTAGGAAACTTTGTAAGAGTAAAAGTAAAAATACCAAGTTAAAGTAACAAAATATTTGGATAAAAAATTTGTATGGAAAACGAGGGCAGCAGAGTTTTGTCAAGTTTTTTTTTTTTTTAGTATACGTTTCATTATATTGTTCGTTTCAAGCAAGTCAGCAGGTCGGTGAGTAAGTTTCGCAAGGACAATAAAAATGTTTAGCTGTCGTCGAGTTTCACGATGGCGTCGTACGTCATCGAGGAATAGAGCTAGCGATGATTTCATTACCTATTATTTGGGTGCACGCTGATTCAGATAAATATCGACCTTAGCCTCCATAAATAAATAGATGGTACAATACACAAGCTCATAGTTTGTCGACTAATTTCCTCTTTTATCTCGTCGCACGAATTCTTCGAATTCTCATTTTTTTCCGAATTAGGAGACTCAAACATGCTTTCAAATTTCCAACCTTGCTTGGACTTTGACATATCGGACAATTTTTTCATCCGAAAAATAAAGATTTCTTTTCTCTAAGTTAGCGAATCTAGGGAATTCTGTTTCAAAATCTGGAAACTTGCAGGTTTCCCTTCTTAAGATTTAGAAATTTAAGGATTCTTTTCCCTCGGATTGGAACGTTTGACAATGCTCTTTCGCAATATCCGGACTTTCATATTCCAAATTTTATAATTCAGAAAAATTGTATATCATCTCCCATACATATTTGCCAAATTTTATCCCAAATTCCCATAGACACACAATCGTAAAAATGTCGACTTTTATAAAAACGATAAAACACTGTTTATTTGACGCGTGATATTTAATAAAAAATGAAGAGAAATAGTTACTGTAATCTAGATAAATAAATTATATAGTAATACGTTACTCAGTGCTTGAAATAAAAATTGTACGCATATCGCTAAATATACATGGCAGATCGTATCGTTCTAATTATACGTATCGCATTTTAAGGTGGAGCATGCTTCGCCAGTGTCTATGGAGCAGAGTTCCGTGCAAAATTACTATTACGTTCGCTTGGCGAGGCGAGAGTGACTCATGAACTAATGCAATCATTTGTAACGCTCGCTACGCGAGAAATGACGTAACGAAAGTGTATCGCGTCATATCCGCGTTATTCTCAACGATACTTTTCCACATTTTATCGCGTCACTGTGTCGCTCGCGTCGATTCGATCTCCTCTGCTCTACATTCTATCGTTCTCTATTTCATAGCTCGTTCTCTCTACTCACCAGTCTCCTACCTATATTATATATATCGAACTACTTAGAAAGTTTCAATTTTTTTGTGGCTATACAGTGGTCAAGTTTGAAACCAATCTGAAAACGTATAATATTCTACAAAGATTATCGAAAGATATCTAACCAGTTAGCTGGTGCGATCTCTTTGAAAAGTGTGTAGCTACAATGTGTGGCGTTGTTCACGCTGTATACTGTTTCTTCGTAATAACTATTTATATCTTTTTAATTATTTCAATATATTTTAATTTTCGTTGAAATTGCAATTTAAACGTCAAATTGTAACTAGTTTTTACGCCCGACGAGTATACTCGTCGCAACGCGAAATATTGCCATTCCTCCGCGACGAGTATACTCGTCGCAGTACGAAATATTGCCATTCCTCCGCGACGAGTATACTCGTCGCAACACGAAATATTGCCATTCCTTCCCGACGAGTATACTCGTCGAAAACAGGTAACCGGTTAAAAGAAGCGTACGGTCAATTTATACACTACCGTCGCCCCATCCGCTACGATTCAGCTTCAGCGATCCACAGCGAAAAATATAATTCCATTCGACAAGTGAATCTTCTCGTTTCGTTTGATTAGAATTTTTCTCAATTTCTGTCATGGAAAGTTTTCGATAAAAGCGTGGTAAATGGACTGTGCTTTCATGATTTTACAATTCGCATTAGATACATTAATCGGATATACACTACAGTGAAAACAATGCAATTGTTTATCGTAGCAAACATTGCTGCGACGTAGCTAGCACGTGAAATGTTATGGATACGCATAATCTTTCGATGAAAGTATCCGACAAAACGACGTTTCATACGCATCACGGAGAAAGGACATTTTGAGGTGAACCGCGTGCGTGTCCACGTATTACGCGTTGGATTACATATACTTTGAACTTCGATAATGTTGCACGTTCAAGTGCCATAAGATTTCTTCAGTTTTCATTCCAAGTTTCTAACTTGCCATTTATTTTTGCAGAACATACATGTTCACCCTTTCCGTAGAGAGATTTCCCTCGAATTTATCTACCCTTGATAACTGCACGCTTATTTATAAGTTATTGGTTCTTTATTTATAGTGTAAACTTTGCTTAGTAGACTTTGACGAATAAATGCTTATCGATACTTATCGCTTGATCCGGTGGAATGCGGTTTCTCAGTCTGCTCGCAGTCTTTTTTAAGAAACTTTTATTCTACAAGGAGAATTTAACGCTTAAGATCTGTTGCTAGTACGTTCTATTGTCTAAGATCTATGATCTACGTTCTGTCGAACGAGACTCGCAATTTTTGCACTTATTTTTCATTTACAGACAAACTTTCTTTCTTTCTTTCTTTCTTTTTTTAAGAAACCAAGAGTCAGATAGATCTCTTTTAGATAGGAAATCAAAGATTTATGACCAGCCAAAAAATTACATATTTTCATGAATTTTCCCAAATGGATGATGTCTTTATCTATTTTATGTACATTTTAATGGTTTCGCAATTAAGGAATACGGATCAGTCGGTATTTCAAAAACAGCACAGACTTAATTGCCATATCGAACAGCCGCACTCACTTAGTTGTCAGTTCGAACAACCGCACTCACTTAGTTGCCAGTTCGAACAGCCGCACCGACTTAGTTGCCATCTTGAACAGTCGCGCCGACTTAGTTGCCAGCTCGAACAGCCGCACCGACTTAGTTGCCAGCCAAAAAATTCCATATTTTTATGAATTTTGCCAAATGGATGACGTCTTTATCTGTTTTATGTACATTTTAAACGGTTACGGAAGCGGCGATATATCCTCGGTGGCACTTCTGGCTATGTACTATATTTGAAAGGGCGATACATCGTCGCTTGCCACTAAAAGGGTTGATATAGATGCACGCGTTATGCCTCTGTAATCGATAGTTTCGGACTAGCCTCGACTACGTACTCGATTACCATAGCGCGATTATGCTGTTAGCTCGAATTCTGAAGGCAAATCTATTTGCTGTTATCAAAGAATTTTCTAGACCGTCAAAAAACGAAATTTCCTGTTTTGGTAGAGACAATCGTTTCGAACACGTAAATATTTTGGTAAAAATTTCGAAGATTATGCAATGTTTCTAACTATAAAATCGTCTAGCTTGAAATTTGCAATTGTACAATTTCTTACACGAAAATCTGTTATCTGGGAAATATCAAAGATTCTATGTACATTACGAAACTATATATCCAATTTTGTACGAAAAAATCTGGTACTTGCGACGCTCGCACGATTTTTCTATCTTGAAACTTGATACGATCCACGTTTGCAAGATTTTATTAATTTTAAGATTATCGCAGGCCGAAATCTGGTACCCGTGACGGATGAGAAATTTGTTTATTTCGAAAGCTGGTATTTATGTGTACGAGTTTCTTGCAAATTATGAAATTGTACAATTTTGTACGTCAAAATCTGGTACCTACGATGATTGGCAGATTTTTTACCGTTAAATTTTTGTACGGTTTATACTTGGAAGATTTTATAATAAAACTTTGTACGCCAAAGTTGTTGTCTCGCGCGGCGCACCGAAGCCACATATTTCTAACGCACTTTGTGGAATTTTATAATCGGGCTAATCTTTCTTATCAGCCTGTTTCCTGTTACGAGAACACGCGAGTACTGTGTTTGAAGGATGTTGATTACGAGAAAAAAATCTTCCTATTTAAATAACTAATGTACGTAGACATTGTAATTCTTTTTAGTTTTACTCGCTACAAAATTCTATCCAACACTACACTACACTACACTACACTACACTACACTACACTACGCTACACTACACTGCGCTACACTACACTGCGCTACACTACACTGCGCTACACTACACTGCGCTACACTACACTGCGCTACACTACACTGCGCTACACTACACTGCGCTACACTACACTGCGCTACACTACACTGCGCTACACTACACTGCGCTACACTACACTGCGCTACACTACACTGCGCTACACTACACTNGACGAACTATAAAAAATCGAATAAATTAGGGAAATGAGTAAATAAATGTCGCGTTAAAAAAGCGGTTCTCTTGCACAAAAATCAACGAATATAATACACAATGGATTCGGTAACTGGAATAAAAGTCAGGTGAAGGTGGGCGAACAAAATTTAACGCGTTATATGCTATCGTTTTCTTTCTCTCCTCTCCGCAGGAAGAAAAACTTGGCAAAGAGAAATTTACACGAATCGAAGTCGTATTAAAAAAGAATCCGATCCAGCGGAATTATTCATTCGGCCGGAGACTCGTTTGCAAACCATTTCCATATTGAACGAGCTCGTTCACCAATACTCTTCTTACTAGCTGCAACGAACGAATTAACATGACGTATTAAACGCGATAATATCGATGGAATTCGACCAACAGATCACAACTAACATTCGCCCAAAATTGTCACGTTTTCGTGCAATAATAGTGACAATTTCAGGGCTAACGGTTATAACAGAGTCGTCAATTAAAATATCTCTTCAACCTGTTCGCCATTCGAGAGGTCAACGGACGTAGGTTGATTTGTTGAAGAAACTTGTTTGATAGGATTCGTCGTTTGAGAACTTTGGCAGCGGAGTATAAAAACTGGAGTATCACGAACGCTTGAATTTCATTTGCATAGGATTAGATTTGGAACGCAAAACCTGTACGCTAAAATACGCAAAATATTCAAAGTATAACAGACATCGTAATATTCGATCGACGAACTAAATTTTTACTCAGATTCCATTTGCTTGATCGAGTTTGTACAAGTACGAATTTGCGTAAAAATCAGCGCTCTAACGATCACGTCGATTTTCTGTAGTCTACCAACGTCTACCAACATCGGTAATATTACGATCGAGCACCGACTTCGGACATGCAGTTTCCACCATCGAAGGAACCTTCGACTCCATCGTCACGGGAAAACCTCTAGCAATTAAATTCCATTATCACTTTTCCACCACCAAACCGATTCTCATTTTCTTGTCTCGATCACGACGAGAAAAAAGCTCGTAGCAATTAAATCGAGCGACGATCGACGAGTACACGGCGATATCGGATTTCCTCGGGCGAGACAAATCGATAGTCTGCGACGTATCATCAGCAAGAAATCGTATAGATTTTAAACCTGCAGTCTGCGGTATCGAATTCTTCGAAGTCGTGTGCGGGGTATCGTTTTCAAAATTGAATCACCGTGACCGCTTACAACAGCGTCGCTGGTTCAACGTTGTATCCCACCGCGACTATTATTTTATCTTTTCGGTTTACTTTTACTTTATATCGTACGCTATTGTATTTATTTATTTATTACAGTTTGATAGCCCAGAAATTGGATTTGTCTTTGCAATAGTTTTACGAACGCGAAACAAAGCGGAAAGCAAACCTGCAGATAACAACAACGACGTGAAATTATATCAATTCTTTGGTCATTTCTTTTTTTTGTAAATATTTCGTTTCATTTTTATTTTTTTTTTTTTTCATTTTATGCATAATCCTTGGCTTGCGGTTTCGGATGACTTCCGGTTTGTTATATACTTGTTTCGTCGTTACGATTACCTTGTACGCTTATATATTCCGTAGCTTTGTAGACTAGTATACTATATTTATTGCATAATATCACGTCTTTATTGCCCCTTTGTTCGGTCTAATGGAACCTTAATTACTAATTCTTTCTTATCTCCTCGTAAATTGTTTCTTTCTTTCGCCAGCGTCTTCTAATTTTTCTGAAAGATCCCTTCGCTCCTTTGTGGAAGCAAAGAAGCATCGTGCAGCGTCGTGTTTTACAAATTTTCGCTCTTAATATCACAATCGATCACGAAGGTTTCTATCTTTCTGCTGGTCCAAAGATTAGAACTAAAGCACGCTAAGTACTTACACCGAAGAGCTATCATCTCCAAAATCGCTAACATTGTCGTTCGGACAGTCGGGCAAGAGTATCCGCGCAGAATTCGCAGAAAATTTCATCTTGGCCGAAAGATTCATTTTTGAAGATTCGAAGGTCAGGAAAAAAGTCAAATGTGACGAAAGGCGAAAAATATATATCGTACAATTACAGATTCTATGACGAGCAGTTTTTCTCTTTATCGACTCTAGGCTCTGTAGGCAACTTATGGTAAAATTTAAAGATGTAGGCAGTGCATAGACTGCATGTATACGTTAGAAGCGTAGAAAAATATAAAATAACCAAGATCCGATAATCGTTGATAATATTTAGTGAACGAAACAGATCGCTACCTGCGTTTTGTTTATTTAATGGCTAGAAAAATACAAAGTTGCTCGATTATTCGTGGTCTAAGTACGGCTGATACATTGAATGGAAGCAAGGAATGGAAATTGAAATAAAACAACGCCGGAAGGTTGTACAGCGATTGTAAAGAAGCAGATAGGAAATGCATTGAAAGGGGGAAATTTAAGGGAACCCATTAACTTGCCATAAGGTTCACGAACCTATGAGTCATTTTGCGTCACGCAATGACACGAAGCATGTAAGCCCTACAATTTTCTTGGCTGACCGTGTAACGCATCGCTGGTGCTTCCAAGAACCGTCACGATATCGTTCAGTCTTTGCGGAGCCTCTGTTTTCTCCTTTCTTTCCATATTTTTCCACTCGAAGCTTTTCGACTCGCGATTACGATAACCTCGAGGATCATCTTCGCTGCTCTTTCACGCTTTTTATTAACATTCTTACGATTGTTGTTGTTGTCGTTGTAGTAGTATATTAATCGACCATTGATAGATAAATTCGCTTTCTTCTTTGTAAGATTAGGTTAGGTTAACGATCGAGATTTTGAGGTTAGAAAAAGTTCTGGAGGTAATTTTAAATTTTTAGGTTATGGTATTCGTATTCATTATCGTGTTTGTTACGTTTGACTGTTATCGTTATATATCTTATGTTTGATACTGTATTAATACAGCGGTAGAACGATGATTTTTAAAATTTTTAACCGATTAGATGTGCAAACATCCAATTAGTTTCTCCATTTAACGTATAATTCTGTTACCATATTCTATATGTTTATTATCAAGTATACAGTATGAGAATTTCAACGAATGCTCATTTTTCAAATGAATTTATATTTATTATTGTATTTACATTATATTTCTTATATTTTATATTTCATTAACACAGCTGACGAACGATGCTAGGAAAATTCGGATCATATGGTGTTTTTTAATGTCAAGGTTGGCACACGAAAGCTCTAGGATCAGTATTTTAATTTCAAACGTAGTTACAATCTGTTAAATATGAATTAATTTTTACATCCGACGCATAATTCTATCATTATGTAATATATATTTATTATTGAGCGTACAGTATGGGAATTTCAATAACGAATGTTCATTTTTCAAATGTCAAAGCGTTACGAGAATTTTTTGTCGGGTATCCGCGCAGATTTTCAAATTCATTTGATATACGTAGTGGGATATAAGTATGTACAGAGTAACTTTTGCCGGTCATCATTTATTCAGATCATTCATATAGTCGATTTTATCCATTCAAAGGAATATCCGATTCGAAGGTGAACGTATCGAAACTCTAGTTTCTAAAGCAAAGTATTCGCACAGTATCTTTCATCTATCGTTCGCGGAGGCGAAAATTCCCTGATTACAGTTTTACGAACCATCGTTCATTTTATCAAGCTGCTAAAAATCAAAGAGTAGTTGCTCATAATGGCACCGCTCATCAAAGATAAACGTTATCGTTTAATTATCTTTTTTACTCCGCAGCTCTTCGTCTTCGAAGTCTTGCAATCTTCCCCACCGCGAAAATATTCCGAATAAACGTAATTATCCATTGAGGTTTTGTAATGAGATTCTTCATAATTCCACTACATTAACCTATGCGATGGCTGTCTATTTTTTCTTGCGTATTGTAATATCTAGAAGAAGAAAAGGAATCTTCCACAAAAAGCTTCTGCATCTCAGATTACCGATACTTGATCCGTATCTCGAATTGTCAATGTTTGCCCTCTTTCAGTAGAGTGAAACTTCTCAACCTCTGCAGCGATCTGTACGAACGTTGCCAAATTTTTATTCGTCTCTTGTAACAGACGAAATTTGTCTCCAAACTGTATCAATGTTCAAAGATTTTCGTATTTTTCTTCGATCCATTAAATTATCAGAAAAAGAAAGAATTCTGTGTAATCGTCTTGTTAAAAAGATAAAGAAACGAATTTATTTAAAAGTAAACAAATGGAATCTAAATATTATAACAAGCAGATACTTCAGTTCGTGTATTTTCGGATATTTTCGTACATTTAAGCTTCCCACAAATAGGTGGGAGATGATCCAAGTCTGATAAAATCATTTTCGAATTCCCAGACAGAATATGCCGACTTTTAAGAGCGCCACGAATGTTGGTATCAGTGAAATATGGCCAAGTGCGTTATTCTCGTGAAATGGCAACGAAATCACGCGAGAACGATGGTTGTTAAGCGACGAAGTTTTATTTGAAAAATTTTATTTGAACATTTACTTTCAAACTGCTTCTGACGAACATCTCTTCCTAAGTGTTCCATTTTAATCAGAAAAGTTTCAGACACCCGGTATGTTGTCCAGTGATGGCTCGATGACTATGCTGTGACAATATTAAGCGAAGTACAGGGATGGTAATTTTGATAATGCAAAGCTTAATGCGGTTAGTAGTGGGCCTCATCGATTTTGTATCGCAGAAGCTATTCGCTTAGAGTAATCACCTGCCAGGCCACGATTAATTAATCTAATTATCTGGTTTCTATTTTTCTTCTTAAGTTCGATTACTTGTAAACATTTCTTTGCCGTCGAAAATATTTGAAATTCTCTGTATTCGATTAGCGCCGTTTTCGCTTGTGGCAAATTCGGAGATGCAGAAATATATAACATGCTCCAAGTATAGTACTCGTTCTAATATCTAACGGGTCAGACATATTTTTCAATAAATTTCAATTTTTTAATTTTGTTTACAGAAATGTAGATTCGCAGCTTAGATATTATCGATAAATACAAAATATCGATATTAACGAAAATGATATAATACGAAATAGAACGAAATCATTTGTTCCATCCATTGAATATTATAGTACTATAATACGATACTTCGAATACTTGACGTATTTTCGAACACCGTACACGTTCTGCGTATTTTGCCACTTTTAACGACGTTGTTCCCCTTTTTCTAACTATTTGGTCGTCCCATAATTACGTAACGCCGTTTCTTATCTTACTTTGGACAAACGCGCGTATCATGTTTCGCTGATGTGTTTACAGTACGCGATTCCTCCCTTTGTTTCGTAAAGAATATCCTCACGGCAGTTTGTAGCGCGCGTTCGAGGCAATTGGATCGGCACTTTTTTCACGTTAAAAAAAGTTGTGAAATGAGCGTCGACGATATAGCCGTCTGCGACATTGTACGGCAGAGGAATTCAAAAAAAGCAGAACCGCTAAAGGATGCTGTTACAAAAAAAAACCTGCTCGAAGTACGTATACGGTGGGTACATGCCATAAACGTGGGAGAAACCGTGAAAGAAACGGTTTTTAAGCGGTACAAAAATTCAACGACAGCGAATGAGTAAAATCAGCGCCGAGCAACATTTTATAATTCGAAACCTGGAACATTTTTTCGGTAATGTGGACGAAAAATGGACGGAATAGGTTGCGGATAGCGACTATTTTAAAAATGGACACGAGCATTAATTTTCTCCCCGCGAAGCTAAAGTCAAAGGACGATATTACTTACGGATACGATGCAATATTTTTAACGCGCTTCTTGTCCTAGTTACTCGAAACGTCCCGATTATAAACATAAAGATAGAAATTAATTAGAAAGATAAAAATTACAGAGATGGAAATTATCAAGGCGAAGATCGTAGAGATCAAAAATGAACAATTAGAATGTTAAAAATTACGTCGCTGCGAGGTAAAAATTTCCAACGAGATGAGATTATCAATGGTGGCCGTGGTGATATTTCTCGCGGAATTGTTCGACGTATAATCGATGGGAGAGAGCGTCCCTGTTCGTCGTGTGGAAGGAAAACTCGCGCTATTATTGCAGGGCTCGATATAAGTGACGTTTTATGTAACAAAATATTGAGGTTCGTGCGAGATACCTGTTACGTTGTAGCTCATTTGTTACGAAATGAAATGTAAGAGAAGAGAGGAGGAGGTCGCTAGTTGCGTTCCGAGGATGTGGAAAATGGCGCAGAGAGGAAAGAGGACGTTGTGCCGGGAATTACCAGCGAACGGATCTTTCTTGTTCTCTTGAAAATTGTGAAATCACAACGACGAGAATCGAGAGGAAATTTTCGAAATGAATCTTTAAGAGAGTTGTTCTTCCAGCGTCATTTTACTTCGGCAATTTAAACGAAGGAGAGGAAAAATGGATTATTCACGACGAAAGTTACAATGAGGAAGACGAGAGAGAAAATTTTTGATACAATATACAGGTGAACAGTATAGAACGTCGTTAAAAAAATAAAGCAACTGTTACTTATAGCATCTTCTTCTAACCGATTTGTTTCCTCTCTTCGAATTTCATCGACGTTCGCTTGTACTTAATATTTTATAGTTAGCTTTTACTTAATATTACAGCGGAATTTTGTTATACAGAATATTAACAAGAGAGAGGGAATTCTCGTCTGTAATATTCAGTAATTTGTCTTTTCCCCGAGTTTTGTTGATACAAGTTTTCGTTTAATTTAAAGTTGAAGAAACGAAGAGGGGAGGGGGAGGCAATGCAAAAGAAGAAGCAAAGAGAAAATGTGATTAATAAAACGGAGGAATTTGGAACAGGGATAGATCAAATTATTCGGAAAATTCTTCTGCATACAATATTCTAGCTCGTTTAATATTTTCCGTTTCTTTGAATTTTATTTAATATTAATTTCATTTAGTCCGAGGCAAAGAGCGAAGTTACCAGGTCAGAATTATAATTAACATATTGGCTTTTTATTTCGCAACTGGTTATTCGAATTTCATAGAAATTTATTACTTTTAACCTGGGAATTTTCAACGGGCCGTTAATTGAGAAATAAATCAAACGAGAAGACCGGAGCGTCGGAACGTTCGCTGCGAACAGTTTAGATCCGCCATGGTGCATCAGCCTTTATTGGCTGAATTAGAAATTATTAGAGGTTAAACTCTGCATCGGTAAAAAAAAACCTCGATGGAACACGATGGAACGTGTCCTCCTATTGCTACGACCCTTTTATAATAATTCTCGTATCTCCGGACGCTGGAATTCCAACAAAACGCTATCTGAGAATCTTCTTCTCGCTAAAATTCACTTTTCCCTCTGATTAGTTTCCCATATTTTGGTAAATTCCAAAACCTAACCTCTTCGTAGATATTCTCTTCACCACGAGCAAAGTTCAATTGTCCGAGCATGCAGCTCGTGATTTTCCAGTTTCGAACTTCGACTCGACGTTTCGATCACAGTTTCCACCTATCAAGTATTTCTCTATCTATTCGTGATAATGATTTCCGAGTTGAGCATTAAGGGGAACATCTAATCGACGAATATCATGGTCGAACGTGTTGCAACTCGATTATAATTATCAACAACTCGCCGATTTATCAGATAAAACGAGATACGAATGGAAATTTGATTTTTCCCATTCGTCGATTCGCGCGAATCGAAAGTTTGGTGCGTTAATGTAAACTTAATCGACGAATATCCCGCGCAACTCCCTATGTTTACTATGCTCGAGCACGATTATTAATTGTTATCGAGTTTCCAGCGAATTACATGTATTACGGCGTTCCGTTTCGATGACGTGTACAATACGAGCACAGGGATTTGGAAATCGTAATTAAGGTTACTTGGGTCCGTTTAGCAGCGGCCAATTACGCTGCGATGTTAATTAGTCGTTTGTTTCTAGCCACGGAACGTCGTACGATGCGGAGTTCGAACGAGGATTCGGGCAGAGATCAAAAAATTCGTATAACGTGTGCAGTCTTCGTTAAACTTGCTGTTAGAAAGGTTCGACGCGAGAAAAAGTCCCTTTCTTTTTATCGAATTTTTGTTGGTATTTCTCCTATTTTTTGCCTCGGTAGAAATATCTCGAATATTCGTTTCTTCGTCCAAACACACACGGCGACGTTTAACACTTCGCGTCTTTCGTCTCGTTTTTCAACCGTTGGCCAGAAGACACGCGAATTCGCTTCTTACACACTTCGCGTGGTATTTTATGAAAATATTAAATACTGTTAAATAAAATATGGGAAAAGCAGTGGATGCTATAAAGAAAATATTATGACGATATGTTCGATACAATATTGGTCTGTGGGAAAGTTCGTTCGGATTTTTCAAGAGTATCACGTTAAAAAACGTTACGAATGTTCCACGTTTTAAATGTAACGAACGCTATTTGACAAAAATTGGCAAAGAAGAATTTACGATAAGCGAGCGAGCTAATCTTCAAGTAATCAGATCCTCGCGTGCAGACGATTTTTTATCGACACTTTATCGATTCTGTTGAGGAATTAGCGTTTGTCTGCGCGTTATGTTGCAGCGTGACGATACCATTGAGCGATAAGATGGGAATCGAACGAACGATTGTTTTGATTTTTGCGCGTTTGCACGCAGCGCTGCGCGTGGTGGCGACCAAAGTAGATATAACGCGGTACGTCACGCTGAAAAATCTCGTGTATCTTCAATCTACGACAATGAGGCTTCTTGCTAATTAGCCTTGCTTCCCTCCTGTTCTCTGTCTACTTCTCGTGTTTTACTTTCTTCCTTTTTTTTCTCTTCTTTTTCCCTTTTTTTCACTCTTCTCCTTCCTGACTTTTCAGCGGATAATTTTGCGTCGGGTTTTGGCCAGACTTAAAATATTAAAAAATATCCAGATGCTTTTAGTTTTTCGGGCGGAGAAACTTTTTAGTGTTACTGTTATGTAACATTTTTTTTACGGGAAAGGTCATTGAGAGAAGGTTGATACGCGTTAAATTTTCTAGGCATTTTCCCGCTCTTTAATCAACACGAAAGTCTCGTATATGAAAGATCACATTCTTTTCTTCTTATTTTCATAAACAACGTGTTTAGAGATTGGTTCTAGCTTTGTAGACTTTCAACAGTGGAATCAGAATAGCGGCAAAGGGAAAGAAACGTAAGAAAATTTTCGAGAAACTGAAACTTGCGGTCGAAGATAATCTTCTAATTAAGGTAACGTTAAATTGTACTGCGAGATGATGCGATTTTATAGACACAGCATCGGAATATAATCCAAGCTTATCATTTGCAATTACGGAATTAATTCTGTTAATCGTGTTCCTTTAATTTTAATTAGCCATGTACAAAGCATTCAAGTATTAAAAATCGCTAGTTATGGCGTTACTATCAACGAAAAATAAGTTCGGGCGTATTAAATGATTTTTCCATTGGAGACGCCAAATATTGGGTTGGCAACTAAGTGATTGCGGATTTTGCCATTAGGTGGGAATGATAAAATCCGCAATCACTTAGTTGCCAACCCAATAATTACGAAATCGATCGAGATGTTGGTGAAAGGTGGTTCCTTGACCGCTCAATATTTCATGAATATTTCGCAAATATTTCACTCTGAATTTCGTGGCTCTGCACGCTTTAATTACACACCGTTCTTCGCTCTTTATTCGATCGATCGCACGATGGAAATGGTCGAAAAGTATTCGCATTACGTTGGTTGTATTCGATGCGAATGTTTCTCGAAGGATGTGCTGTCGCATCGTTCGATCGACCAGTGTTTGAACACAGACGAAGAAAACGTAGCATTCGCAGACAGGCGTTTCCACGCACTTTCGAATCATCGTTCATGAGGATGACGCTTAATGAGCGTGCCCTAGATATAGACAGGCCATACGGTGGCGCGACTCGCTTCCTGTGCAATCAGGTCCGATCAATTAATGGTCGAGTGCCTTCTTGCTCGACGGTATAATGAACGTCGATCGACGATTAACAAGTCTTTCGAAAGTGTGTTGGAGAATGATCGACTCGTCGATCGAAGAAAGAGAAACGTAGGCGCGGTTCACGCTGACCTTACCAGACCCGGTCAAACGACCGGTTTCAAAATGTAATTTCAAATTCTACATGTTCATCGTTATTTCTTTTGTTCGTCTAATTTTATGTAAATTCTTGCGTTAACAAAAATTGAGAAACTGATTAATCAGAAATCGACAATAGGAATTTAGATGAAAGAAATAGAATTTTAAATCCAATTTTGAAACAGGTTGCTTGTTTGACCGGGTTAGCTGAAGTTGGCGTTAAAACAGCAGAAATCGAAAGATGTCCGTGTCCTTGGTGCAAGAAGCGTCGGTGTCGAATTTCCTCTGCAACGCAAAAACAGAGAATCAACAGGCTTATTCCGTTTGTAGTTCTCACGTTTACTTTGCTATTTCTTTCTTGAGGTTTATTTTACGAAAAATTGTTACATTAGCGTGTGTACAGATACTACGGGAAGTTGCTTCTACATGGAATTTGAAATTTTTCTTTTTTTTTATGACAAGAATGTGGTTGTCTTACAAGTTGTATATTATCGTTTGCAAACTCGTTATCGGGTTTGACTCATTTTTGCAAAAATACCACGTCGGCGCAGTTCTTGCGTGAAGCCACAAATACGCAGCCTTATGGTGTCGAAATATATACAGGGTGCGGCCAAACAACACGTACGAGCGGATATGACGCGACTGCTGGTGAAAAAGTAAGAACAAAAAAGAAAAAAAAAATAGAATCAAACTTTTTCGTGTAACGCTTCGTTTTTGAGAAAATTGAGTCCGAAAATTTATCAAGCGTACTTGAACATGACTAATTGCCAACTGTGCATGAATAAACAATAATCTGGAAATTATTCTACATGCGAATACAAGTAAAAAAATGTGGAATAAAATAAAGTCTGAGAATTGGCTCAGTGCACGATAAATGTTGAAATTTATTTTTCTCGGAAACAAATTATCTTGTTGTAACAAATATTCTTCTACATTTTCAATTTCATTTTTACGTGTAGAATAATGTCCTGCCGATTATCTATTTGCGTCTAGTCCGCAATTAGCCATATTCGAGTGTACTTTAAATTATAAATTTTCAAACTGGGAATTTTTTCGAGAACGAAACGTCGTATGAAGAAAATTTGATTCTACTTTCTTTTCTTATTTTTTCCGCAAGGATTCACTTCGTCCAAGCTTGTACGAGTTATGTATGTTTGGGAATGTAGTATTACGTGTGAAGAAATTAGAATAATTGGCCTGGAATACGAATAAATTTATTGTTATTATTACGTTATATACAGAGTGAGCCGCGAAACTCTAAATAGAAAATATTTGTTATATTTGGTTGGCAACTAAGTGATTGCGGATTTTGTCATTAGGTAGTATTGGCAAAATCCGCAATCACTTAGTTGCCAATCCAGTAGTAAAAGTGTTAGCTCGACGAATTTCGTCAACAGTGAGTCACAAATCGTAAAAGTCCAAACGATTTATTCATGAAAAATTTGTCAAGAAAAAAGATGTAAAAATAGGTTGCCAATTTTTATACGTTTGTAGGAAATTTGAGAGTGCAAAATTCCACGGAATAATAAAATATCCAAAGTGTAGTACTTTTTATAATAATTCGTAGGTAAAAGAATTTTCTACCGAGATGCTGCACTTTTAATTGCATTCTGAGAAATTTGAGTTTGCATAAAAATCCGCAGACTCGTTATAAAGTGTAACGTTACGAAAATTACATACACCTGTTATATTTACGCGAGACCATAAAAATAGTAAGCTCAACATTATATTAATATCTCGTAGGTCTGCCTGCCCTACGCGCTGGCGGATGCTGATCCACAACGTTCTTTTATCTCATTGAAAAAATTCAAGATTTTGTAATTTCTGTTGTAACTTTATCCCAAGATTTTTGTCAGTTCGATTCTTTAATTTTTTCTACTCTCCCTCGAAATACATAAATAACAATTGTATCGTTGTGTACGTATAAATAATTCTGTTGCAAAACGTGTTTTTAATTTCTTTTGCGACACGTTTTTATCTTCTTTTCTCCATTTTTTTTTTTCAAATGAAATGTTAAACACACATATACAATGTTTGACGAAAGTGAAAACTTATAGGAAACATTGATATACCTATATGAAAATCTCACCAATAACACCAATTTGTTAATGTTATCAATTAGCAAATTATCGTGCAAAAAGGCTGGCAAACAATTATCTTAGCTTGTTCGGAAGGTTCGCAGTGAAAATTAGGAAGATTCAATTAGAACGAGACTTTTCGCTATCCGTATCTTGCCGAGTCTTTTCTTGGCAAATGGTCCGGCCTTTTCAACAGCGAATCGCTCGAAATAGACTCTTACAAGGTAAAAAAAAAATTATCTCTATTCAGAAAAATAGTTTCCACATAATAATTTCCATATTCATCAACGATCTGTTCACGATTTTTCACAAAATCTCGCTCTACTAAATTACAAAGATTCTTCTACTAAAATCGATCTCGAAGAAACACAGTTCTCCCGAAGTAATAAAAATTCAATCCAAGTCTCTTACGAGTTTGATTCATCCATTGGAAAAGTGACGACCCTTCTATGAAAATATCCTGAAAAATGTGCCACGTAGAATATAAAGCACGAAGCTAGTATAAGGAAGCTAGCAGCGCCATAAAGCAGAAGAATCGTGGAATATCGAGGATCTCTGCAACCGCGTTGAAACTGTGACGATGGCCAAAAACGCAAAATTCATTCTGTCGTTGGAAATGGAGTAGAAGCAGCGGCGATAAATTAAACCGGCTGGCTGCCAGCGAAATGTCGAAGAAACGGTATCAGCCAGTGCGTTTCGTTCGGATTTAGATATTCGTGAGAGACAACTGGGTCAATCCGCGTCCTAGAAGCGGTTAGACGAGCGGCGTGACGCTAGAATACCGGAAACCGGCTGGCTGGGGCCGGAAACCGACGCTGCAACGTAAGATTATCCGCGCTCGCACATAATCGACCGCTTCCATCTGTCTTTGCTTTACCAATGTTTGTTCCAACGAAACCAAAAAAAAAAAAGAAAGATAAGAATTCTTTCTTCTCGCGTGTTTTTCTACGCCGTATTCTTTCTCGTTCTCGAACATAGAAATATTGGAATAGTTTGTTGTATACGAAAGATAGCGAAACGTTAGATATACGTGGAATATCAACACGAAATTGAATATTCGAACTATATGCGTCTTTTATTAATGAAACGTTTTAACATGTCTGCGGAAGAAATGGAACCGAGAAATAAAAATTCTTTGTTCTCTTACGTTTCCATTCTGCTATTTTTCTCCTCGTTTCGAAGGATAAATTTATTTGAAAATAAAAAATACTTTGTTCTCGAAACGCATGGAATATACGAAAGGAATATTTGAATGTATCGAATAATATCGTCAAATTATATATTTATGCTATCCGCGAGTATTTTATTAATTAAGAATTTTTATTTTCTTCTTTTTTTTTATAGGTGTAAGAGACAGAAATAAAGGTTCTTTGGTTTCTTCATCGTTTCGTTTCATACTTGCTATATTGTCTCTTATTTTCAAACATAAGTTTTGAGATACCTGGTTCTTGGAAATTCTAGGATACACAAAAGATAGTGAAATTGAAATGTGCTGTGTTATCACGAGTCTAGATGTTTGAACTATTTTTAGTATTTTGTCAATTGGATATTTTCATAGCTTTATGAACATACCTAACGTTGTTGACAAATGACATGAAGTATATGACTCTCTGTATATTTTTCTCTGTTTTAAATTCTACGACAAATAGAATGCTAATAAAAAACCTGATAGAGTTAGGCTAATGCGAACACGATAATACTGCAAAGCGATGAAAAGTGAAGAAATACGAATATTAGCAGCAAGAATAAAGCGTTTTGATCTTCGAGAAATCCAATATACCGTTGAAAG
Organism: Bombus soroeensis; assembly: GCA_014737365.1. Taxonomy (NCBI): domain Eukaryota; kingdom Metazoa; phylum Arthropoda; class Insecta; order Hymenoptera; family Apidae; genus Bombus; species Bombus soroeensis. Next base: position 252,973 of record JACXIL010000255.1, on the reverse strand, counting down.
CGATCAGTTTGTCATTTATTTTTCTTCTCGCTACGAACTTTCTGTTTGAAGTTCTTTATGCTCTTTTTATTTCTCGACGTTTTATGATATTTTACTCGATCGCAAACGACCTACTAGAAACAGTCGATGACGATTCGGACTGAAAATAAAAGTGAGCGCACACGTGTGCGACGTGTAGGTCGTCTCGCAACGTGTATTTTTCCCATCTACCCACGTTTCCCACTATTCTATATATCTGCTTTCGTTCTTCTTATTGATTTCGTGACTTTCTATGAAGATTAACACTAGAACTGACACACCAGTCAAATTGACTGATTTTACAATTTCATTTTAAAATTCCTACTTCATTTTATGTATTTTTTTCGCAATGATGTGATGACTCTTGCAACGATAACTAGAAGAATAATATAACGAATTTTATTTTGTTTTTTATGTATTCAAACTGAAAATAATTTTGTACCAAGGCTACTTATATCAATAGCAATCAAAATGACTGGTACTCGTCGAAATGTAAAAGGGTCCAGCAATCTGTTTATCGAACTTCAATTAAACAGTTTCCTCGTTTTGTACAACTTCCCACACGTTTTTAAATTTATTATACGTTTTTAAATTTATAATATTTCTACCGCATATCATTCGATATGATGATATCAGTTATCAGGAAAATTCCGGATCGATCGCTAGATCGCTAGATGTTAACACTAGGAATACCACAGCAGTGAAAATGACTGGTGCTACAATTTTATAAATGTGGCAACCCTCGTTTAGGGACCCCAGATGAATTAGTAATACCAAAAATGTACTACATAACATGGAATTGCTTCTGTAAGAAAGTAATAAATCAATAAATATAAAAATATTCTATTATTAAGTATTTTTTAAAGATCAGTCATTTTCACTGGTTTTGGTAGAAATAGCTTCGTGTTAACTATTGGTAGTTCTTAAGTTTTCTGTAAGAATCGTCCGATCGTCAGTGGGACACGTTCGTCTTCGCGTTTCTTCCTAAACGAAATTCCTGCGTTAGCGTTTTTGGAAAATTTTAATACCCTGAATTATAGAATTTGTTGTATCTTTTCTTGCCTATAGTTTCACATTTTCAATTTACAAACTTGCGTTTCAGATGAAATTTATATTGTGTATCGTTCAGCGAGAAAACACCGGTATTTTTAATTTCTTAAAAAGTTGGACGTTTTATCTAAAACGACGAACCTGCGATGTAAAGATGAAACACCTGCTAACTCTTTGCGCTTCGACTTTTATTTCAATTTCGTTGACAAGCAGCTCCCAACGCTTTTAAATGTTTTATTTGAAATTTACTTCACCCAAAAATAAGACAATTTAAATAAATAAAGGAAGAAACAAATTCACTTAAATAATAGTTTTATTCTCACTATTGTTGTATTTTCTAATTTTTAAGTGTACGATATATCTTGAAACAATTTCCAGGATACAATCCTGGTTGAAATATAAATATAATAAAATAATGAAAAATAATAAAAAATAAATTGATTGCTTAAATTAAAAATGAATAACAATAATAATAATAATAATAAAGAGAAAAGATATTCGCAGGGAATATGATAAGTTGGTATTTGTTTGATCGTTTGGAACATGTCTGACAGTCGTTTACCGAATTTGTCAGCGACAAGATTAATTATGATCTTCGTAATAGCACGTCCCAGCACACGAAATTAATCGTGGAGACAGTTCGTAGACGCATCTGACGCGATCTAATCCGCCGTTCTCAAAATATCCGGGCAGAATCAGGTCAGAATATACATTTGTTCCTGTAAAATATGATATAAGAATCATTGCCTGTCAGCAAGATTTAAGCTACGTATTCGAATCGAAGTATGTAAATTGCAACGTGATTTCGAATAAAACTTTGATATATCGTCGCGTACAGTTCTATGGCGAACATAAAACAAACTCCAATGTACTGTCTTTTACCAAGATTTAGTGTGGCGTATTTAAGTAGAACATTGCATGCCACAGAATCAAAATTCGAAATACAAAATGTGTATTATATATATATTGGCTTGGCAACTAAGTGATTGCGCATTTTGCCATTAAGTGGTATTGACAAAATGCGCAATCACTTAGTTGCCAAGCCAATATGTATAAGTTTCAAATTTCTTAAAGTAGAAAAATTAAATTAATGATAAATTTCAATTCGATAAATAAATTATTTATTGTTGCCCGTTACGGTTAAGATGGATGATACAAATAATTAAGATCGCGATATCTTTGCACCTATTTCCTTTTTCTTTTTTTTCTTGGCACCTCGTTTCCTCCGATAATCCACTGTACAGTGAGTAAATGGCCAAAGACAGAGGAGCCGCCGTGTCGTGGTTGTTAAAAGTCTTTTGGGCAGGCTACGAAACTTGCCGCTTAAGCATCGTCAAAGAGCTTCATAATGCTTTAATGGATCACTGACAGTGTTCTTAATTGCCGACTGGACGAAAAAGTCAATAATAGTAACTGCTTTTCAACGTAAAAATGATGGACCACGAAAGGTCAGGTTGATCTATCCTGCTTTGTGTCGTATTTTTCAGTCAGAAAGGAAAAACCAAAGCTACGTTGTAACGCGTTAAAAACGACTGAAAGAAACTCTGAAATATTTGTAGGAGACACAGCCATGAAATTTGCCAGCTTATTTTCATCGATTGTTTCATTTTCATGGAAAATTTCATCTCAACTGAAAGAAACTTAGAAATATTCTTAGAAGACACGTCTGTTGAAGAAGCACAGCCATGAAATTTGCCAGCTTATTTTTATCGATTGTTTCATTTTCATGGAAAATTTCATCTCCACTGAAAGAAACTTAGAAATATTCTTAGAAGACACGTCTATTGAAGAGGCACAGCCATGAAATTTACCAGCTTATTTTTATCGATTGTTTCATTTTCATGGAAAATTTCATCTCGACTGAAAGAAACTTAGAAATATTCTTAGAAGACACGTCTATTGAAGAGGCACAGCCATGAAATTTGCCAGCTTATTTTCATCGATTGTTTCATTTTCATGGAAAATTTCATCTCGACTGAAAGAAACTTAGAAATATTCTTAGAAGACACGTCTGTTGAAGAAGCACAGCCATGAAATTTGCCAGCTTATTTTTATCGATTGTTTCATTTTCATGGGAAATTTCATTTCGAAATTCTCGATGTGTTCCTTCTACGAACCCGTAAAATTAGGTGTTGCTTTTATCGAATATTTCACCTTTTCAACAACTATCGTCAAAGTGAAGGTTAACGCCATCACGGAGAAAATTTCACTGAAATTTCCTTGTATTTGAAAAATCAATAAATTCAAACGAATGTAATGAACTCAAACGCAATCTTTATCGCTTGTAGAAATTTCCTGCTGCCAGATCGTGTTCCGATATTAATCCATCTTGTACGATCACAGATATCATCGTTACAATTGCTACAACAGAATTTTCTAAATCGCTAGGACATACCGATCCACTCGAAAAATTCGATCGATTTGCAAGATGAAAGTTAAAATTCGCGCCATTCCGATCAGCTGGTTAATTGAATTCACAACTAGATTTAAAATAAAAAATCGAAGTTCGAATGGAAACTTTGAGCTGTTCGAATTTCATCGATATAATTTCATTTCACTTTGTCAATTTCGTCGTTTTAATCTGCTTCGCGCCATACCGAACAATTCTTTCTCTTTGCCTCCTGTGATCGAAAAACAAAGTAAAAGCAGGTAAATTAATCCGACGTTTCGCGCTCGATTAATTTAACGTTCAAAGTTAATTCGACGTTTGAACGTTCGTTTCCCGTCACGTTGCACTTCAGTTTCTTCGAAGAAATGTAATATTACGCCAGTGTACTGCGACTTGCAAAGCTTTTGGTAGCAACTGTGCCGTAGCTAATAACCGGAAATCGAAGAGGGAAACGCGTCGCAACAAAGAACGATGACGTGACGCGAGCCAAACGTATTAATCCTTCAAACTCGCATGATCGAAGGATAATTGTTCGCGAGTTGGAATCGAGACGAGTCAACAGGCAGAGAGCGTGTGCTGACGTGAAAATCCGCTGCTCCTTCTCTTTTTATTCTTCCTTTCTCAACCCCTTTGCGCGCTTACAGTGGCGAACAAAACGAGGTTTAAAGTTGATACACGCGATTGGATCGATCGTATCGAATATCGTTGTTTAATGGACAAAATTGGGACGAAGAAATTTTATTTACAGTCTAACGTTGACCTGTGCCAGAATCGAGTCGAAAGATCGAGTCGTTTGGTAGGTAGAGTGGAAAAAGTGGGGTAACGAAGGTTGATAATTTAACAATTTAGAAGATTATCAAGAATCCGGATGAATTTCTGCTGAATTTTACGCTACTAGTGAGAATGGATCTATGGAAACTCGAAAAACCGGAAGAAAAACTTGCAGATTTCTCGTGAGACTTTGTAAACCTACCTGCTGTTCCTTTTCCAAGGTCATGCCTTTCACATCGTCTACATGTGTTTAATAACGCATTTCCTTGGATAATTTAGACAATAATAGATAGATTGAGTGTAATTCTTGACGTTTGAAGCAAAAATTGTTGTTTTCGTCGTAGGCCAACAGTTCAGATTGATTCTATTGGCTTGGCAACTAAGTGGTTGCGGATTTTGTCATTAGATAGTATTGGCAAAATCCGCAACCACTTAGTTGCCAACAAAGTAGCAACGAAAGATAACGATATATTGGTATTTCGATTAGTGTGAAATTATCATGCGAATGGTATCTCTGGAACGACATTTTTTATACCTAATAGTTTCTAGTTATGAGGTAATTACCTCGTAGATTACTTTATCTTCCATAGAGATATCGTGTTTGAAGGAAATAACAGAATGCGTTGTTGAGTTCCGATAGAAGATAGAGGAAAGCCAGCTATGGCAGAACCTTACCACGGAATATCTGAACGTAGATGGAATCTACAGCTTGTTCAGCAATGATTACATGCCAAGAGAATCAGCTTACTCCTGACATCGCGTCATGCTACGGAGAATATAACGTGTTCCTTAGATACACCGTAATTCTTGAGTAACGTTCAACCTGCAGCAAGTAGCTTCTACACCTACGTATTAGCTGTTTTCCAATTTTGCGTTCGCAAAACAATCGATTATAAGACAGTTGCTCATCGAAGTATGTTCATATGTTCGTAAAGTATGTTAGGGAACATTCTTTAACAGTTTATTATCGCATGTTATACGAAACTTTTCGAAATTTTGTTATCGACGAAAAGTCAGACGCGATCGTCGTTATCGTTAGTCGGTAAGACTTGAGATCAACGCGAAAATGTATGTGGAAGTTGCAAAACATGTTTGTTGCAAATATACGCTTCGAGCGAAATTAATACACAGCATGAATAGTAGGCTTAAACGTACAATTACAGCTAAAAATAGTCTCGTTAAATAAGCACGTTATCGTTGATTATTATTGCCATTATATGTCTGGATTTTTTGAATTGAACTATATTTAACATAGACCAAAAGTCTCCTGTTTGTTCATGGACTTTGATTATCATAAAACTCTGTAGCGTTTAAGCTTTCAGAAAATATACATTTTCGCATTTTGTGTTATTGCTACTGTGTATTTCAATCTTTTAATTTGATCATATTTAACGTGAAATAAAGAACTTTCATATTAACTTACATAAGTAAATCATAATAAAATTTCATAGCGTCTGAGCTTTCAAAAAATTGCATACTGCTGTACCATGTTGCGTGTTATCATACATTATTGCTACTATGTGTTTGAATCTCTTAATTAAAACAATTTAGCATTAAATACAGACCTTCTATTTGCTCATATACGTAAGCATAATAAAGTTCCATATGATTCGAACATTTGAAAAAATATATGCTATCATACCGCGTTGCATGTTATCATATATCATTGGTATCGTGTTTGAATGTTTTAGCTGAGACATATTTAACGTGAAAGAAAAATCTTCCACCTACCCACGCAAATGTAGATCATAATGAAATTCCATAGCATTTGAAAATTTATTATTATTTTTAATAATAAAAATTTATTATTATTTTTAATAATAAAAATTAATCTTAATAACACGTATAAAACTAATCTTTATTTGCAAGATTTTATTCTACGATATTGTGTATCTACCCGTTGATTTCATAAGAGAACCAGATGATAGTAATCGATACCTTTTTTGTCAGATTTTTTTTTTTTTCTTCAAAGATATATTGAGAGAAGATATTTCTCTTGTCTGGAAAATGTCTCTTTCCACGCAGTGAAATTTAATTCGTCGATCTCGAAGTTGAATCAAGGTTCACTAGGTCGTGTACCGTTTTAAGATACAGCGGCTGTAATTCTTCGTGTTTTTTCGTGTCGCTGCAATAAAGCGAGAAACGCTCGGATTTCCATGGATGCGATGCACCCGAGCTACTGAACCGTGGTAAATCCGGTTGGCGCATTTGGAATGTCCAATCGAAGCACGGAATACGGTGGAAAAATTACTTTCGGTTCGAAGCACGCTCCTTAGGAAAATCTTTCCACGGAGAATGGCGACTGTAATCTACCTGACCATCCGATTCTCTGGTTATTTTCCTGTATTCTCTTCCTGTCGATACTTTGCGATTTCATCGGTATTTCCGATTTCCTGCAAGCTTGGATATATCGAGTGGCGTTATTTGAATAAGCAGAATGTGAGAAAAAAGTGTCGCAAACTATTATAAGCACTTTTGATTCTACTTTAAAACTACGTAAACCTAACCTCGACCTAGTGCAAACCGTATCGTATTTCGTCATTTTTATTTCGCCACTCGTCCGCCAGAGGCGAAACCTAATCCTAATCCGAACCTCGTGTAAGATTCTTTAAACGTTGTTCGTCGTATGCCTCGTAATCTTTTTTCGTTGTACGGCCGCTCTATCGATACAGGTTAATTTAAATTGTTCTTCTAACTGTTTACTTCTGTCGCTTAATTTGCTTAATTTGCACTTAATTTTTTATTTTTAGAGAATAAAAGTATATTTATATAGTTTATTTTAGGTTAGCTTTAGTTTCGATATGGCGTTAAGAGTACGTTAGAATCGTTTGTGACGTTTCACTTTTTAAACGATATTTTATCTTTTTAGATAACTATTTCCGATATATTCTAAGTTTAAAGGAAAAGCCAGAGTGAAATTGTCCACTTTCTTTTACAGAAATTTTAGACTTCAACAGATTCTATTCTTGTTTTATAGATCTTATTTTATAGATTTTGACGTAAATACCTTGTATAAATATATGTAAATAAATTTCAGCCGCTGCGTAGTGTCACTTGACTGCCGCCAGTAAGAACGATCGTGTAATAATACGTGTAAGGCTATGTGCGTAGCAGCGACAATTTGTCGTGCTCGCTTCTATCAATCAAAAGTTCAATTTATTCTTCTTCTAACAAGAAAACTGTCGCCGTGCAGCCGCGTCGTCAAACGTGCGCAAGTTCGTATAAAGTAATATGAGCGAACGCCATTTTCGTAAGCGACAAATTGTCACCGGTGTGCGCGAAGCCTTATTGTCGACTTTAGTCCATGCACGTACGGAAGAGATTAACGCTAAAACTACCACACAAAGGAATAATATAATGAATTTTTTTTTGTTATTTATTCAAAATTAAAATAATTTTGCATCGTGGCTACTCATACCAATACCAGTCAAAATAACTGGTACTTTTCAAAGCGTAAAAGGTTTACCGAGCTCGAATTAACCAGTTTCCTCGTTTTGTGTAACTTTCCACGCGTTTTTAGAATTTTTACCGCCTATCGTTCGATACGATGGTGTCGATTATCAGAAAAATTCCAGATCGATCACGATGCTGACACTACAACTACCACACCAGTCGAAATGACTAGTTTTACAACTTTTTATAAACGTGCCAACTCTCGTTCAGGGATCATAGTCCCAGATGAATTAATAATACCAAAAATATACTACGTGACATGGAATTCCTTTTGTAAGAAAGCTACGATCAAAAAAATATTACGTATTTTTTATACATCAATCGTTTTGACTGGTTTTATACTGGTCGATAGTTCTAGCGTTAAAATGTACTTTATTTGAAATATTCTTTAGCTTGGACATCTTTACGATCTTGGTGTCTTTCAACGCGACTATCCATTTTTCAGCTTTATCTCGCTTTTCAAAGTATTTAACAAGGAAAGGGTTCTTAAACGCCAGATTTCCTCATGTGCTTCTATTGTTCTCGTTTCAGAGAAGTGGCGTTGCGTGAATTAGCAAGAAGGGGGTGCAAGGTTGAGCGGCGGTACTCGACTCGAATATTCTTGTAGTGGCTCATCGATTGCGTTTCCCTGGATTTTCTGACGGTGAGTTTTCCAGCGAATTTTTTCCACCCACTTGCCCCACCCCAAAATTAGCAACGTGTATTCCACTCTTGCTCTGTCGTATACAAACATATAATCTTTACATAAGGCCTTCACTAAATACTAAATATTAGTATATTATATTGTACATATACAGTGTCGTGAATAATTTTATAATTATTTAACCCTGTTTTTAGATCTTTCACGATACTAAAGCAAATGTTGAGAAAATCGTTTCGTATAATTTTATATTATAATGTATAATAAAAGAAAACTGAGAATACGATAGACACAAATTTTTTTATTTCAATGATTGGACAAGATTAAATTCTTTTTTAAATTATACATTTCGTTATTTGTGAAAAACTATAAAACCAGTGTTAATATCGTTAAGTCTTTATCCAATATTCAGTGAAATTTGCCTCCATTTCTGATTACCTCGATTAATCTCTTGGCCACGCTATCCACTGAACTTGTTTAAAGTTTCGTTTCGAATATTCCGCCCACGTGGATTTTATTCTTTCTCCAGGCTCAACGATATGTTTTATAGGTGGCCTGATCGTAAACTTTCCTTGTTAGAATTCACCCACTGTTTCCCGATCGCGTTCAGATCGGCATCCGATGCTGGCCACGGTAATAATTCTATTTTAAAATCTTTGCTATGGCCATTGTACGAATAGCAGCATTGTCTCGTTGAAAAATCATCCCTTCACCCTCAATTTCAGTTATTAAACGCGATAACTCGCCACGTAATATCTCCTAATGTTCTATAGTGTTCGCAAAAAAAAAAAAAAAAAAATTCGCTTAAAATATGATTAAATCAAATAATATATAAAAAATGATACGTTGGAAATATCGAGGAAATAACGCGGAAAGTATGTTCGAAACTATAATTATTCGCAGCGCTGTGTATTGTACAAATTTTTTGAACGAACATTAATTGGTTAGTTATTAGGAAACTCGTAATACAGTAGAACTTGGTTCATGTGAAACTGACGGGAGACGAGTTAGTTCGTATAATCAGGTCGCTCGTATAATAGGAGTCCATTTATTTCTCCCTATGACCTATTTCCACCTGTGATTTTTTGCTCGGTTAATAGGAGTTCGTGTCCGTACGAGACATAAGAGGATTCCACGAAACATTTCCTCCCAAATAACGTTTAATAACGTTGCAAACTTTTAGCAACTGCAAATTGTGTCATACGACGCGTGGTCAGCTTTTTGTGATAATTGTTCGTACGCATCTGCGACTGTTTTTACAGGATGGATGTGGTAAAAAGTGTAAAAAAATCGTGAAACGATTAGCTTGCAACACGAAACTCGTGTTAAATCGAAGCAAACAGTAGAAAATGCAATTCAATTAGTTAGCTGTTTTTGACGAGTATACTCGTCATGAAGAAATGGCAACATTCTGCGTTACGACGAGTATACTCGTCGTGCGTAAAAAGTAATCACAATTTGTCGTTTAAATTGCAATTTAATAATGGTAGTAAATTGCAGTAATAAAATTGGAAAACAGAACAGTCATTCGATTACGACTTAATTCCATATTATAACAGTCACACATACTCTATGTTTGACGAGTATACTCGTCGTCGCTTACTTTTTGCCACACATCTACGCGCAACAGTCAACTGGTTAAAACATAGGGGCGCGTTCGATGACGACGTTTTACTCGATAAACGCACGAAGGGGAAGGTAACGCGTTAAGGGAAATGGGAAAAAATCCCAATGATCAATATTTTAGTGATCGTCATTCTCCATATTATTATTGTACGAGCACGTATTACAAGTTTTCTGACTAGCAGCAAGATGTCACTTTCGTCGTTCGAAATATCGTTCGACCGATCTGACCAGTTTGTATTAGTCGTGTCGACGTACGTTCCTTTCTTTGATAATTCTCCGTAACAAGCCATACGAGTTTCTAAATCCCTTTGAAATCGCGTTAAACGTTCGAGATTGGTATCGTTTACGGTGGAACGATGAAACGCGTGAAAAAAGAAAAACAAGCGGGTCGTGTAAGAGTTAATAACATAATCAATAACACAAGAGTTAAAAAGAACGTGTAGAAGTGAATAAACCGTTTAAAATAAAAAAGCCGCGTTAAAGTGAATCGCGTAAAGGAAGAAAGACCCTGTGGAAAAAGAGTCCCACAGGTGTACGTAATATGGTGGATTGACGCTGAGCGGCAGTTCAGGTGATAGAAGCTCGGCTAATGTTCAGGTAATCAGCCGTCGCTAAAATTTCGTTCGTGTAAACCGACTTCCATTGTGTATTTTCAAACGTATCGAATATTAGATGGGGTGAACGAATAATACATCAAGATAGATGGAGCAGATTGTTCGGAATTAATGGGACGCTATCGTGTTTCTAGGAATAGATAATATTTGAAATTACATAGTTAGCACTTCGACGAATTCTGAACTTTGATATATCTGCCATAAGATTTCGAATAATGTATTTATGTTTCGTACGATATATACGTTGATCTCGGAAGACGATAGTAGCGAGTATTAACACTAACCTAACCTTGCCAGGCTTCGAACTTTCTTTCGAAATTGTATTGTACATTCGTTGTTACTTCTTTCGCTAGTCCAACTTTACGTAAATAATTGAGAAACTGATTAATCGGGTAATAGAAGAATTTACATAAAGTTAGACGAACGAAAGAAATAAGAACGAAGGTACAATTTTAAATTAAATTTTGAAACCGGTCGTTTGACCGGGTCTGGTAAGGTTAGTGTTAACTAAATGATTAACCATAATTATATTACTAAACTATAACTGTGTATAGCCAATAATTTGGTTAATTGTATTTATTACTTCAATTGCATTATTAACTAAATATTACGATCATACCTTCAATATTATACATACTTTTTTGTATCATATTTCGAAGCATCAAACTTGTCACAAATGCAAAAAAATCTGCAATCCACTAGTCGTCAAGTAAAGCCAACGCCGAACCAACTAAATCACCCCCTTACTACTCACGCTTTACGATCTCATTTCGAGCAACCATAATCTGTCCATAAAATCCACTGTGCGTCAATATTTGCGAGGAGGCTGGCGGGTGGCCGGCACAATGAACTCGCTGTAAACCGTCGTTGGCCGAGTATTTATGTTAATTAGAATCGAGGTCGTCCTTAAAACAGGGTGAAACACGAGCCTCGAGACACTCGAAGATGCAATTGGTTGCACTGTAGCGCACTTCTCTGCAAAATAGAATTAATTCCAGTGTCTCTCTTTCTCTCTCTCCCTCTCTCCCTCTCTCTCTCTCTCTCTCTCTCTCTCTCTCTCTCTCTCTCTCTCTCTCTCGCTAGCTCATTCTACAATTCTCTTCAATCTAGCACACGTGAAGCACTCTCGAAGCGCTAACGAAGCGGAATTAATGGCAGAACTATCGGTTTTCGCAACTTTCGCGTATCCTTTTATCTAGGGGCAGGAGCTAGTAAACCCTTGCCGCCAAGGTAGTAGCTACGAGTCGATGCCTCGTTCTTTTGATAAGATTAATCGAGTTGCTTCGGTTACACGAGTTCCCACCGCACTTTTTACGCGTTCTGGGGATGTTGCACGCGGTGGAGAATCGGCTGGGTGGATTTTTTGTTGATTGAAGATGGCGGAAGGAACATGTATACGTCGTACGTTTGGTTAATTTTTGCCTGCTGGATATAAAAAGGAGATCGTTGTTTTACATAGATTTCTCATTCCTCTTCTCGTTCGATCTCGATGTACGCTGGAGGAGGAAGAAATATAGAGATATCTATTAAATGACAAATTTTAAATTATAAATTATTGTTCTTAAGTAGGAAATTGTTTAGGTATCTTCGTCGTCCCGTAAGTTCGTTCCGTCTCTGTAGCGTGCTACTTGCAGCAAAATTTGAAACATATCTTGTTAAATGTTACGGAGGTTCTCTCGTTCCACGCAACCTCTTACCATTTTCCACAAAGACGTTAAAAAACTATCAAGAACCCAGGCGTTTGCATGGCGTAAGCCGGTTTTTCTAGCGGACGTCGATCGCATCCAAAAGACCGGTGCAACGCCAGCGAACGTTGAAACTGTTCCGGGAACTGATGGAGCACGGTAACAGTCGGCGAAATTTGCTCTAAATTTGATACATTACTTCGTGGAACTATGGCTTTTCCTCCGTGGGAGAGAGAGTCAGAGTTCCACAAAATCGCGACCATTTAAAGAGACGTTAGGAGGACGACGTTTCAACAGCGACGAACAAGTGGAACAACTCGCGTGCAATTAGCTTCCGACCTGGCCCTCCGCTTTCACCGAAGCTGCCACGAAAACATTGTCGCAATTCGATGGCGAGGCAACAACAACCGAATTCTACCTTCATGAAACGTCTTATCGAAATACAAAGTTACGAACAGACTCTTTACAAAGAAGATCTATGTCATTTGATCTTCGTACTACGTGTAACGCTACGTTTTATACGTCTTCTTGTTGATACAGTAGAACCTCGTTTATACAAAAAATTCAGACCCAACCTCACACATACAAACTCCTAAGCGAGCCAATATTATCTAAACACGAGGATCACTGATGTATTTTGTTCTTACGTATATATATATATATATATATATATATATTGCATTTCACGAAGTCCTGCGTATGGCTGAGGCGAAGCATCGACGAGCACACTCTGTGGTGTAAACAAAGCGTGAACCGTGAGCTTTTTGTCACCTTATATCTGCAGCATTTATACATTTGTATTTATATATATACACATACACACACAAATTTATCGCACGACATATTGTTGGGTAAACTGATACGTGCCGTTTCTATAGTTACCATCGCGAAACCAAAGATCGTGTAATCGTGAAAACGAATTAGACAAACTCGATTATCCGAACGGCAGTCTCTCGTATCCGAACTTATAATATAACGGGTGGGGATAGCCGGTGAGCCTCTCTTATCCGAACTTTCGAATAAACGAAGTAGTTGCCTGTTCTCGCGTCAATCTCAGAGTATTTCAATCGAGTTTCCTCTCTTTTCGTTCTGTTCTCTTTGGTCCTTGGAACACAAAGCCGTGTCAATTTCGTGCTTGCCTTTGCACAATTTGCTAGTTGGCATTTTCTTCGTATCTTCAGTTTTTATCGTTATCAGTTTTGTCCATTCCATATTCCTCGATGTGGTCGGCCTTATTAACGCGAATAACCGTAGCTCGGCGTTCTGGAAATACGAAAAGCAAGCGGATAAGACGAACAGAATGGAATACGTGCGTTGTTTCTCTATATTTTTGTATGTAAGAAGGTTTTCATTTTCATGGCCTCCCTTTGCCTGTCTGTGACCCGATGCGAATACGTGCACGCGTACGTCGGATGTATCGGAGGATTCTCGCGTTTCATAACGCGCTTTTCAATGCCCTGGAAATTCCCCGAGCAAGACGAACGATAAACGAGAAATCGCTGCTCGAGAAAATCCTTCCTCGTACGGTACTTAGCCCGTGACCTTTTCTAAGATAAATCCGTTTCTGTATACGATTCTACTGTATATCGTCGTTTTATTCAAACTGCATTGTTCGTTATTCCCTATTCACAGATTCGAATAATTTCTTCCACAGTAATTTTCCTGTAAACGGTATTCGAATGAAAATTTTGTTCCACCAGAAGATTCTCTTATCATAACGGTATCAACGTATCGTATCGATTAATTCAAAAAATTCATCTCCAATTCTGAGAAGGTTAAAAATTAAGATTTGTATAATTTAAACATTCTTTTCTCATTGAAATAATCACCGAGTAAATAAACTTCGTCCCGTAGCGATATTTATTTTTGCTTTGAGAATTTCTCGGACATTCGATGGAAATGTAGATGCAGATAATTATTACGTAGTGCTCGAATTAATTTATTCGTTTTCTTTTTACCATTCTCCATTTGTACGTGTCTCTGGATTTATTTAAATAAATCTTATACTTCGGTCGATTTAAATCGATGTCTTTCATGGCCATTCGGTCCATAAGTCAATTATGCTCGTTCAATTTTACAAATATAAAAATCAACGTGGAAATCTTGGAAATCTTGGAAATCTCGAAATATAGAGCAAATAACTTTATATATATACATTATATTTGAAAATGGCTTATAAAAAAAAATGTAAGAAAATTTATTTCCGCATGTTTTTCAATATGCAAATATTTCGTGATAGAATCGTTGGTACAGGGATGATGAAAAATTGACGTGGACAGGGCAGAAGAAAATCCGGCGAGATCACATAATTCTCGAAGTAATTTCTATTACGCGACGGAAATTGAATTACTATTCGCATTACAGGCGGTTCGACTTATTCGTTTAGCCCCGGCCACCTGACATTTTCTTCTTCCTCGCCTTCTTTTTCTTCTACTTTTTTATCCTCTCGTGTCGCGGAAATAAATTGCACTTACTAAGTGCTGCAGGAAGTAATTTTTCCGCTAATATATCGTACAGTTATCGTGATATATTCGTCAGATAAGTTACAACCGTGATAAGAGGAGGTTGAAAGGGGGCGAAAATGTGGAAACGAAATGTTCTTGATTCATAATGAATAAGGATAGGATGTCAGAAATCTCGAATGAAAAATGTTGATTTTATTATCGGGGAATTTTATAATTTGCTTAATGATCGGTTAAACGTAGATTAAGGCATTCTTGATTCACGACGAAGCACCGGATATAATGGGAGAAATCTCGAATAAAATATATTTATTCGATGATTGGAGAGTTTTATAGTATGTTTTAACAATGGGTCGAACAGATTAAGAGATTCGTAATTCATAGCAAATTGCGTACGTAAGATAAGAAGACTATGAAATGGGAAATTTTGTGTAGAAAAACTTGCAGTTAATTATTTCTGATAGAATTGAAATGAGAATTTGATAATTCGTTCGACGATGAGTCACGACGTACGTAAGATAAAAAGACTGATGTGGGAAATTTTGTGTAGAAAAACGCGCAGTCAATTATTTCTGATAGAATTGAAATGAGAATTTGATAATTCGTTCGACGATGAGTTACGACGTACGTAAGATAAGAAGACTTTAATGTGGAGAATTTTGTGTAGAAAAACTTGCAGTCAATTATTTCTGATAGAATTGAAATGAGAATTTGATAATTCGTTCGACGATGAGTTACGACATACGTAAGATAAGAAGACTTTAATGTGGAGAATTTTGTGTAGAAAAACTTGCAGTCAATTATTTCTGATAGAATTGAAATGAGAATTTGATAATTCGTTCGACGATGAGTCACGACGTACGTAAGATAAGAAGACTAATGTGGAGAATTTTGTGTAGAAAAACTTGCAGTCAATTATTTCTGATAGAATTGAAATGAGAATTTGATAATTCGTTCGACGATGAGTCACGACGCACGTAAGATAAGAAGACTTTAATGTGGGGAATTTTGTGTAGAAAAACTTGCAGTCAATTATTTCTGATAGAATTGAAATGAGAATTTGATAATTCGTTCGACGATGAGTCACGACGTACGTAAGATAAGAAGACTATGACGTGGGAAATTTTGGATAGAAAACGTGCAAACGTTGGATAATTCGGTAATTTGTTTAACGATGAATGAAATAGCCGAAGAAAGTTTTATTTAATAGCAAAGTTGGGCATGGTATAAGATATTTTGAAAGAGAAATTAGTCATTGCATAATTTCATAATTTGTTTAACGAATCATTAAACAGATCGAGGAATCATATAGTTCTTGAAGTTTTTCCAGTTTATCAGTTTTTCTTCTTCTTAAAGTCGCAGATCAAAGGCATCGGAACTTTGGCAATTGAAATGTTGATTCAATTATCGAAGAGTTCGATAATTTGCTAATGGTCAATGAAACAAATTAAGAAGTTGTTCGATTTTTCTCCCGATTCTCGGAGTTTGAAGTTTGTAAGTTTCTTCGTAAAGTACTTACAATCGTTTAGTACTTTTTTCTTCTTCTTTTCGAATTAGTATGAATTACTTAGTAGATTCCTTTAGTCTTCAGAAATCTGGAGAAATTATATAGTTCAATCTCCAGTTCCAAGAAACAATTCGATTTCTGTTTTTGTTCTCAGCTTTAAAGTTCTTGATAATCTTTCATTTGCCTGTTCTTCTTTTCTTTTCTTTTTCTCTTACAGGATAATTACGCGTTTTTTGACAAAATTTCCTCGTAGAAAATCCGAATGGATGCTGCGATAAAAAATTTCTTTGTTTGTTTATAAACATGATATTATATAACATGTACGTATACTTTCTATCTACTTCTCAAAAACTCGTTAAAAATTTAAAAAAATCCTCGTCCCTTGAGTTTCAAAAAATCGTCAACTTTCCTCCTTTTTTTCATATATTTAACTAGGAAATTGTTTTATCGATTAATTGTTCGTCAACAGGCTTTGAATCCGTGATATTAATAAAAAAAAAAAAGAAAAAAGGAGAAGAATTAGATAATATCGATTTGACCCAGTGTAATCGGAGGTTTATATTAGAATAGGGGTTTGAGGTACCGTTCAAGGTCTCGTTTTCATGAAACTTTAGTGACACAGTTCGATGGTTCGGCTTGGTCTTTATGAGCTCTAATTTCGGATGCAGTGCGATTCGATGCCCATTGTGATTTTTCTCAGCGACTTTGGTAAGTTTATACGACCAAACTTTTTTCTTTCGTGTTAAAATCCAATGACGGAGAACTTTCGACTTACAAGTAAACGGAAAATTTAGCATATTATTAGAACGTTTGATTTTACGTACCCGAATGTACATTGATCTTGGATATTTCAATTTATCACATCGTTCAAATCGAATCAACTATTCGCAACACTACAATCTTTAATATCAATATTCTGGTCAATTCGTTTCTTTTTTCATTTTTTTCATACGTCTTCTCATTCAGTAGAAACGTAGCTGTTTCGGTTAATTTCTTGAATTTTCCAGTTTGTACGCTTCATATACTGTATACGTGTGTGTGTAGGTATCGCATTCCTCCGTATGAATCGCGAATGTTCGATCCTCGAAAGCTATCGTCAAAATATGCTTTCATCTCCGGTTTCCAATTCATCAGGTTAAAAAACCAAACATCGCCAGGGAAAAAACACACGAGAGCGAAAGAGGACAAAATCAGGACAGTTGACAAACCAATAACGAGTATCAGCGGGCCATATATAAAATGAAAAATATAGAGAAGCAAAGAAAAAAAAGAAAGACTGCTATTTCTTGTAGCAAACGATGTCGTGGCTACTTTATTAATTAAAACACTTTAGAAAACCTGTGCATAGTACTACACGTATATGTACTTTATAAAAAAATTCAAAATGAAATAGTTTGAAGCTGAAGTCAGACCTCCATTCTAAACTCGAAAAGCGTTTCTGGCCAAGAAATGACTTTGATTTTCATTTTTTACTTCCTTTTTCACTCCAACTAAATATAAAATAATAATTACAGTACAGGTAGAATGAGACGAAGTTGCGAAGAAAACCTACGAATAATATTACAAAAGCGAGTGTCTAATAATTTCTTCACAGTCAGAATCTTTTCTCCAGATATTCAAATTTAACCGCCATTGGAAACCCTGTAACGTACGTACACGTGAAAATTCACATTCTTCCATTGGATACAGTATAATACTGTACACCGTATGGCGGACGAAATAGAACTTCTTTGTTCGAGATTTAAGAAACAGACGGTACGAGTGAAAGACTCCATGGAGAATTCCAAGAAACACCATCGTCTTACGTATAATACACATATACCATGCAGAATAACTATCATCGATAATACATATGTAATAACGTAAATGCTCGGTGTAAATAAGACGATCGATTCTGCAAAATCGAGTTTATTTCGAGAATAAATTAAAAATTATATACAATACCAGTTAATAACAAATATACCACAAATTTGACCTGGAAAATCGATTCTTGATTCAAACAAATCCTAAATTACCGTTCTTCTCTCGTGATCTAATCTATTCAGTAAAATGGCTGCCGGTAAAACAGAGCAAAAGTAAAAATATCGTTCGGCGGGTAGTTTGAATTCTATAAAATTTACCACATATATTACAAATAAAAATAACGGTTACTGTTAATGTAAAAATGCGGCGAACCATTGCGAATCTACGAGACTCTGAGTTTTCACGAGGCCGCGCACATCTCTCCCCCTGGCCGCGCTTCCTCTTTCTCCTCCTAACCAGAAGCAGAGTTTCGCGCACCAGCGATAACGCCGCAGAAATCATTTGTAGATGGAAAAATGGACGGCGAGAGGCGGCTCTTCACTTTGCGCACTTGCCTTACGGACGCCCAAGCCCAGTCCCTGTGACACAGTTTCGCACAATAGAGCAGTCCGCCGCTTTCACCCCCTCGATCCACGCCCACCCTCTCGTTCTTTCTCGGTTTCTTAGAGGCCCACGCGGCCCCGACGTTCATTTTTAATCGTCCTTGCCTCTGCAGCTTAGCGATTTTCGTCGATATTAAACATCGCCAGAGAGAAACAACGGAACAATGGAGGGGCAGCGGCAGGAATCGAGACGTCTAATTGGATAACGACGACGTCCCACAAAAGGGATGGATGGGGTGGGTGGGTGAGGATGGCTTCGGGGTTGTTTCGAAGGCCGAGCTTCTCGTCTGTGGATCAGGGACGACGAAGAGGAGTTTAAAAGAGAAGTTTGGTCAACGGTGGATGAGACGGATACCAACGATTTTTGAACAGTTTTATTACGGTAGCAAGTTTTCAAGCTGGTGAACAAAGAGTTTTTTTTCTTCTGTGGAAGCAGAAGTTGACGGTTTGTTTGGGTGTTCGGTTACGGTGGACGCCGTAGTCGTTTCGATTCTGCGTACGTGTGAATACGAACGTACGAATTACGTGGATGGTTTTTTGTTGCGGAGTGTCGGTCTTCTTTCTCGGAAACAGCGGATTCGATTACATCGATAAACGAAGTAGTTGTTGGGGTGATTAAAGAAAGAAGTTCTTCTCTTTCTTTTTTCTTCCTTTTTTTTTGTGGAAGAACGAATTTTTTGGGTATTTTGTCGTGCTAGATGATGTAGCTGTTTCATGAAGTACCATGAATTACGATGGATGGTTTTATTAGAGGGACGTTGTTCGATGTTTGTTTCTCAGGGAGAGGTGGAGTTGATGATATTAGTAAATCGAACTTACTATGGTAGTAAGTTGTTGGGGTAGTCAAGAAAGAATTTCTTTCCTTTTACTTTCTTCTTTTTTTCTTTCTTTATGGAAAGAGGTGCTGGCAATTCCTTTGAGTATTTTATTCTAGTGGATGATTGTATTCGAAAGTATTGAGTTAGATGTACGAAGATTTTAAGACAGTTTTAGTTTTATAATAAAAAGAGTTGCGATGATTTTTAACTAGTTCCATTATGGCAATTCATTCAAAGAATTTCTTTCTTCTTTTATGAAAGAAAATGTTGACGATTTCTTTAAGTATTTTATTATTATTATTTTATTATACTTGTTTCGCTAGTACACGTCGTAAATTACGGTGTATAATTTTGCTACAGGATGTTGAGTTAGGTACAAAGATATGTCGAGATGATTTCGATTTTATAGAAAGAGGCAGCGATGATTTTTAGTCGCTTTTATGACAGTACGATATTCTTTCGAGGTAGCAAAGAAAATATTATTTTCTCCCCATGGAAATAGAAATTGACAATTCCCTTAGCTATTTTATTATGCTGCACGATTTTATTAGGAAACGTAGAGTTAAATACATCAAGATTATGATTTCTAATTATTACTAAGAATTTATTTCTTAAAAGATGATTTTTTTGTTGAATGGTATACTTGTTTTTGTAATATAATACCATGCTGTAATTATGGCGGATAATTTTACTAGCTGATGCTGAGAGACATACAAAGAAATTGTAACGGTTTTATTTACTAGAAAAATAGTGCAGTTGATGTAATTCCCTTTCTTTGAATATTTTTTGGAAGCATTTCATTACATTTCTATCTTCTAGATACACGTACGTCAAGTATAGTCGCTTGGAACGATATAACAACGACCTTGAGGAATCCCATTAGAAAACCACTTTATGTAGACTTCTCCTTTTTTTATTCTCATTCGACAATACCCAACAGCTACGGATAATTCTTCCTTTCACAACCCTCTACACACATCCCCCGTAGCATTACACAAGCATTTATCCAGCTTTAAACATGACGTTTAATTTACCCAACAATTTATAATACACTGTTAAGCTGATTTCTATTTCGATGGAGTTTTCAGCCGCGTTTCCCAATACCTGATTCACCGACCAGTCAATTAACGTTTCAACTATAATTTCGCTGCAGAATCCGTTGCATTCTATTCGCGCACGTTGCTCGTGTCGTTTCCATTAGCCATTCCCTGACTAAGAGTCCCGAGAGAAAAAAGCCCGATGATGTTATGTCAGGTCAGGTCAGGTCGCTGTTCTATTACACATTTAGCTGTTAAAAAAAAGAGAGAGAGAGAGAGACTGCATATTGCTCGATAAAAAAAAAAGAGGAGGAGGAGAGTACGTTGAAAGCTGCGATTGCAGAGTAAAGAAAAAATGGAAAAACTCAGGCTTGCAATGTTGATCAAGACGTCGTTAGAAATATTTTCTGTGTCCTTTCTAATTATCGACATATCGATCTTTCGTAAATTACGTAATTTGTTTTGTCTGGCGATCATAATCATCGTGGAAGACAAATTTTTCGAGATTAATATTTTCGATTGGAATTAACATTTTCCGTAGTTCCTTTGTTTTAATATGATTCGTACTTTGTAAGAAAGTTTTGCTCTGATTTATGAGAACAAGAAAACATCAGAGTGTTAGTAATAAAAAGATAATTAATAAAGTTCTTCGTGGATTACGATGGAATAGAAAAGAATTTCCCTTGGAAACTGGCAATGTTTTTAATCAAGAAATTAATTTCAATTCTTCTTAACGAAATTTCCTTCAAGCTTTTCGTAAGAAAGTTTTATTCTGATTTACGAAAACAAGCAAGAACGGTAGTGTTACCGATAAAACGAGGATTCTTTGTGGTCAGGGGTTACGATAAAACGGAGAAAGAATTTTCTTTGTAGAGTAATGTTTCTAATTCGAAATTTAATCCGAATTCTTTCTCCTAAGAAAATTTCGCTTTGCTTCGATGATAAATGGCCGAGCAATGGAACGTTAAAGTCTCGTGTTTACAAATTAAAAAGAAGAAACAGTATTGGTCGAGGCGAAAGAAACATGGAGTTTCTACTATTTCACAAAGAGAAGGATGTCGCAGAGAAGGGACGTCGAGCAAAAAATAGCGACGAAAGTGTCGAGCGAACGATAAAATTAGCCAAACTTCGGTTCCCTTCGAAAGCACAGCCGCGCAGTTTAACGTTGACTCCTCTGAAGTTCGCATCGTCAATTATTTGAAATAATTACGAATATCTGGAACAATATTTCAATCGTACGAGACCAATATTCGCTTGTGAAAGATAAAATGTACGATTGATTAAAATCCCTTGATGATTGAAGAAGAATTTTGTTTTTCCACAGCTGGAAATCGAAAAAGACGAATTACAGTAATTCCCTTTCGTCGTTGTAAATACGACTGTAATAATACATTTATTAAATATTATCTATTGATAACTCATTAATAATTGATGTATCAATGATATACTTTTAAAACGAATTAAATGTCTGTTTCGAATATTACGAATTAATTATGGATATTGTACAGTGGCTTATAGAGGGAAATTAATAAAATAAAAAGCATCAAAGGCACAGGATAATTTTGCAAAGGGCAACGAATAAAACATACCACAGAATAGATGACTACGATGTAGTTTTTACTTTGAAAGTTACTAAAGTTCGAGGTGTATCGATTTGAAGCTTCCTTTCATCCGCCACAGTGTAACTCGACAATAATCATAAACTGTAAACAAATTAAAATATCTATATGATAGGTTAAAGCCTCGTTTAATATAGGCCAGTTCAAGAAGGTCTAAAAATATAAGCGATTCTAAGATTAACGAAGCGTCAAATTCTCCGTGCCGAAGGAAAGAAAAGAAAGAAGAAAAAAAATATAAGAAAACAGCTAAGGAACAGACGAAATAGAATTTGTTCATAAATCGTAAATAAAATTCCACGTGTGATTTTTATCGTGGGATTTTTTGAAATGCCCGCCAAAGTACGATAGATCGAAACATCGCTTAAAGTTTAAAGAAAAATCTGGGAATGGGAAAGGTTTCAAATTGAACGAAGCGTCAGGTGTTCCGTACAAGATAAAGAGAAAAGTAGCCCAAAAGAAAAGAAACAAAGTGAAGCAAAATTTGTTCATAAATCATAAATTTCTACCGTAGAATTTTCGACCTGTGTGTCAGAGTATAATAGATTAGAGCCGCGTTCAAAATAGGCCGATCTAAAAAAAAAAAATTCTAAACATCGTCCGCGTCAAAGAAAGAGGAAAACAGCTAAAAACAGAGGTGAAAACTCGTAAATAAAATTTCACGCGTGATTTTCATCGGCGAACTTTCGACGCGCGTGCCAATGTCGCGCGATATTTTCCATCGCGCTTTACCGTCGAAAAACAATAGTTGGCCGCGCAATTAGCGTTGCACCGCTTTTTTCTTCGCGTTATTCTCGAAACCAATTAACGGTCCGTTAATTCGGCAACCGCGTATTATGAGCTCGAAAAGGCCGATAAAGCAGCCCTCGATACTCTCGACCACGCGAAGATTGCTGGCCAAACCCCACCACTTAGACCGACCGTTATCGCAGCAAAAAGTGGAATACTTAAAATGGCGGACGTATTAGGTTACCCCGAAAGTTTGGATTCTTTGCTTTACAAATAATATGTCTCTTACAGGAATGCGTCTTCTTAGAAAGCTGAAACCTAATCCGTCGAACAAAGCGATTTTTATCTCAATAGGACAAAATGGATCGTACGTTATTCGATGGGATAATATAAAAGAAAAATTGTTGCGCATCTATCATTTCCTTGTAAAACGAAAGATATTTTTGCAACAACCTGGTGATTGAAAAACTGTAGGTCCAACAATGTTTCAATGGGAAAACGTTCGATTATACTAACACGATATTATTACTGGCGGAAAACAGTGGTTGTCGAGGAATTCAGTTAATTGAATCGATTTCCTAATTTGCACGGGGCACACGAGGTCCCACGATGCGATGGATCGTCGTGAGTTCAACAATGAAATTTAATTTTAATATTTGGAATTTTGGCGAGCTGTCGAGGCTTGAACAGTGTATTGCCAGTCGATGTATGGAAATTGATAATAACGTTTAATTCAGCGGAGGAGATGTTTGAGGGAAATAGGAGCGCAGTTGATTTTACAGCTCGATAATAGAACGTGGAGTTTTGATTTGCCATTTAGTTGGAATATTTGAAGGTCGAAGGGAAAATACCTATTTATCGGGAGTTAAAATTGGAATTTAATAATAAAATTTATTTATGCGTTTCTACGTAAACCGATATGGAAATTTTCCGAGCTCCAACAAAATATCGTAAGTGGTGGTTAGGGTCTTTTTCTCTAGCGAAGAAGCAAATTTATTTTCAACTCTCCGGCGAGAGTTTTAGGGCACGAGCGAAATGTTAAAAGTCAAAGTGGCAGTTTAATAACAAGCAACATGTAAATTTAATTTATAATTTATAATTTATAATATCAAGGATATTTGAGATTCAAAGGGAATGTCACGAGTCAATATTCGTAACAATATTTAACTCGAATTTTTTATTTAGCGAACATTTGGCATTCGAGTGAAATACGTAGTTAACATCGGCGATAAATAATAAAGCCTGGATTTAATGTACGTAAAGTGACGAAAGTTTGAAATTCGCGTATAATATCAGACGTGAGTGCATATTTGGAAATAAAATCCAATTATAATTTGCAATTTGGTGAGCATCACTCAGCCAAGGTATATGTTGTAAACTGAAGAGGAGATTCAGTAGGAAAATTTAATTTTACTTTGTAATTTAACAACGATATTTATGAACATATTTATCTCAGCCAGTGTATCGTGAACGTCACGAACGAAGTTGATATAATAAAATTGAATTCTCTTGGCTCGAATGTGGCTTCCATGTTGAGATTTACCGCTGCAACGTTGGTTATAACTTGAGTCGCCATCATAGTATTTATAGTATCGAAGCTTCGAAATTGTAAGGTAACAGAAATTGGTGTTGTGATTCGCTATTGTAATTTAATGTTGTAACATGATATTGTATACTGGTGTATGGTTCCAACGTAGTTCAATGTTGTGAGTCAGTGGTGTAATTTGATATTAAGTGACAAGGTTCGAGTTAGCGTCAGAATCTAGTATTGCAAGCTTGACATTGAAATGCTCTTTTTTCGAATTTTAGTCCAATTTAACGTTGCACTATTGGGACTCGATGTTGCAATTTTTAATTTAACGTTGACACGTGTTCTGATTAAAATTCTAACGATGAACTATCCTCATTGTCAGTTACTGTTCAACTTCGCCTTATTGTATCGTAATCCACTCTTCTAACTTAATATTGTGAGCCAAGATTGCGACTCACGTTACAACTATGTTTCAACGTTTAACGCTCGATTAACTTAATGTTAGGTCTCAACGAGTTAACTCAAGAAACTTCAAGGACTAGTGGCACAACTTCACGTTGCAACTTGGCGTAATTAAATAAAAAATAAATAGCACAACCAACGTTGAAATTTTCATTTTATTTCTTTGAATTTTTCATGTTTCCAATGTCATCTTGGTACTGCAATTTTAGATTTGAAATTTCAAAACGTTTTTATTGTATTTATAAGCTTAATGTGTAATGCAAAAATGTGCAAGCTGATTACATCTTCTCATATATGCGTGTTCTAACCAACTTATAATCTCAATATTAACAAATATTGTTATTAAAAATTTAGTAATAAAATTCTCGCCTTATTGCTTATTATCAGACTGCAAAATCATGTTTTTACGAATATAATGGAAAGGGTGGAGTGTACGAGACAAAATTATTTTGTCTAATAGATAATGGGAGGAGTATCACATTCTGGACATTTCGTGCAATTTACTCTGCTAACTTAACATTGTGACTCGAGATTGCGACTCAAATTACGACCTTGCCACAAAGTTGAACAACACCGACTTAACTGAACGTTACATGTCAACGTGTTAACTCAAGAATCCTCGTATCTTTCTTTTTTGCCTGACCTTTTTATCTGACTTTCCACACCTTGTTATCGCACGACAACACCACTTTCTCCACTCAATTAGCGTCCACGGGGCATCGTTTCGACCTAACTCACGCGACATCCTGATCGCGTTAACTCGTGAAAATTAAACGCCTCTGCGGCGCGATCGATCTTTCAATTTTCACTCGGGAAAATACCTCGGTTTTCCATTGAACATAGTATGACTCTCCACTCAACCAGAGTTCCATGATATAGCGAGGTCTCGCAAATTGAAAAATCAAGTAACAGGGCATCTATTGACGCAATTGACATCCCGTCTGCAGTATTTCACCTTTTTTAACCCTCAACTGCGGCGGCATTGTCGTGTAATGGATGACCCGAACGGTTTGGGTAAATTCCAACTATTTAGCTTACGTAATTGTATTATTTCACTTTACATTGTATTTCATTCATTTTAGAATGTTTCAAAGTATAGCACCTTCCATAATAATTTGCAGGTAAAAGAATCTTCTACTACGAGGTACTTTTTCCTTTTTTTAATTATTGGGTCGGCAACTAAGTGATTGCGGATTTTGTCAATAGAATGTAATGACAAAATCCGCAATCACTTAGATGCCAACGCAATATATTCTGGAAAATATAAATTTACGGGAAAATTTGCGCTCTATTTTGTTACAAACACAGTGTTACGAGACAAAATGCGCGCGCGTGTGTATCATATAATCAATTAACTGTAGAAAATTACCAATTATCGTGGATATCGAAATTTCCTTTTCTTTTTCGTTCGCCGGAAACGGATGCTCGATCGAACGTTTCTAGAGCGTCCAGTCGACAGCGTCATTTTCGTCACTCGACTCTAATGAACCTTGATCAACCTTCATCGTTTTTAATTGAACGCATCAGTGTCAAGATGTGTCCACTGGAGACAATTGCGGCCTTTAAATGCGCTCGCACGCGACCTATAGTTCTCTTCTATTTATAAAAATGAGGAAAAGGAGAGAATTTCACGTGTCACGTCACGTGCAAAATTTACCAGCAACGCGATCGTCGTTGTAAATTCGTGTTTTACACGTTTTATTGGCAACTAAGTGATTGCGGATTTTGTCATTAGGTGATATTGACAATATCCGCAACCACTTAGTTGCCAACCCAATACAAATTCCTGCGCATAGTACGCGCTAATGACGTACAACCTAAGCGCAGATTTGTCCGATTCGACTTTTTATATTTATATTTATATTTATATTTTTATATTTATTGATTTATTACTTTCTTACAGAAGCAATTCCATGTTATGTAGTAGATTTTTGGTATTACTAATCCATCTGGGGTCCCTAAATGAGGGTTGCCACATTTATAAAATTGTAGAACCAATCATTTTCACTGCTGTGGTATTCCTAGTGTTAGCATCTAGCGATCTAGCGATCGATCCGGAATTTTCCTGATAATTGATATCATCATATCGAATGATACGCGGTAAAAATTTTAAAAACCTGTAGCAAGTTGTACGAAACGAGAAAACTGGTTAATTGGGATTGGATAAACAGATTGCAGCACCCTTTTACATTTTGACTGCTATTGGTATGAGTAGCCTTGATACAAAATTATTTTCAGTTTGAATACATAAAAAACAAAATAGAATTCGTTATATTATTCTTCTAGTTATCGTTGCCAAAGTCATCACATTATTGCGAAAAAAATATAACACGAAGTAGAAATTTTAAAATAAAATTGTAAAACCAGTGAATTTGGCTGGTGTGGTGGTTCTAGTGTTTGTCTTATTGGTATAGGTAGCCTTGATACAAAATTATTTTCAGTTTGAATACATAAAAAACAAAATAGAATTCGTTGTATTATTTTTCTAGTTGTCGTTGCCAAAGTCATCACATTATTGTGAAAAAAATATAACACGAAGTAGAAATTTTAAAATAAAATTGTAAAACCAGTGAATTTGGCTGGTGTGGTGGTTCTCTAGTGTTTGTCTTATTGGTATAGGTAGCCTTGATACAAAATTATTTTCAGTTTGAATACGTAAAAAACAAAATAAAATTCGTTATATTATTCTTCTAGTTATCGTTGCCAAAGTCATCACATTATTGCGAAAAAAATATAACACGAAGTAGAAATTTTAAAATAAAATTGTAAAACCAGTGAATTTGGCTGGTGTGGTGGTTCTAGTGTTAAATATTATATTTCCGATTGTTTTATTGTACTTCTCATATTTGATACATTTTTCTATTAGGTGCACTTCGCGCGATTTTGCGTCTGTAAATTTAATTTTCAAACACATACAAATCCATGCAATCTGATCATAATGGAACCGTGTATTTTTATACGTTTGTGATAAAGTTAAAGGTAGAAAAACCAACGGATCGCGCGTAGTAATCGGAAGATACAATAAAATATTCGAAATAATGCTACGTAATAGCGATAAATGGCAATGTTCACGATACAATGTACAATATTTACAATAATACCATATACGTACAATAGTAATAATACGATATACGAGATAATAGCAATAACAGTAATATTCATGGCAACGTAAAATATTCATCTGTTCGTAATTTCTGTGGATGAAATTTTTTACGTAGGTTTCTCATTAATTTTATTCCGTTGGTAAAAATATAAAATTGCGTAAAAATTCTCGATCTAATAATCATTTACGAGATATAATTCATAGCAACAAATTCTCTTGCAACACGGTGACAACAAGCCCGACAGTGAAACAAAAACGACACGTTTTACGTTTAAAAATTAGAAATTCTATAAATATCGTATATTTTGTTATAAATTTCATCGAGAAAGATTGTCGTTGGATCGAAACGATGTATTGAAAAATATATCGAGCTGCATGAATTTATCACGTGCAATTGTATGTGAATTGTGGTGTATCGTTGTTGAAGATGATGATGGCTAGGGGATGGTATTGTACAAAATTGATTATCTGCCATCTTTTAATTAACGTTCCTCTTCAGGCTGCGCGTTAAATTTTAATAGGCCGAGTATTAGTTTAATTAATTCCTTTGTTTCCCGTTTATCGAGCAAATTTTCTGCGACCCTTTCATTAGCCAGGTTTGTTTATCGGAAGACAGCAGCAGCAGCTTCTCGTTACAATTTTATGAATTTTCATATCTGTAGCTTCCATCGAGGCGAATCAAAGTGCACATGTAATTAATTACTAATTTGCAACGTTATTAACAATCATCTTGTTAACGAGAGATATTGCATTATACGTTGTATTCGTTCTGTGTTCGTATTTTAATTGCTTTATGATGCTCTTCGATAGCTAAAATCCTATGAAATATTGCGAAGAATTTTCATCTTTCCTCTTTGGTCTCGTCGTCGATTAATCTTTGAAATTCACATTTAAAAACCAGCTTTCATTATCTCCGTCTTTCAGATGCTCCACACGCTTTCCGCGGTGTATCGAACTTTCGTGTTAATAAATTTTTAATTAACGCCAAACTTGGCTCGAGTTTTCCTTTTTTAATATGATACAGTTTGTTGCGAAGTAGGAGCAGTCAATTTTCCCTCCTTAGCGTGAAACGAATTTCCAAGAAATCTTATAAATGGCAAATACGATTCGCCAACTTGGATTTATATTTAATGGAATCTAAAGTACGGAAAATTTGAGAATCGATCTATTCTATGCTTCCTTTGTTTTTAAAATCCCGCCAGGAATTTTCTATTCTGTTGAATTTCAAGTAAATTTCAAGTTTTACCTCAACGCACCACCCACTACTCCCAAAATACACTGTAAATAAATTTTGTATAATATACAGTAATAATAATAATAATTAGTAAGATATCTAGAATATCTCTAAATAAATATAATAATTAGTAAAATAAATAGTACAAATGAATATAACAATAAATAGAAAATATTCACATATAAATATATTAATAAAAATAAATTATTCCTATGTAATATAAATAGAAAATAAATGTAGCGTACGACTCGGATTACAGACTCGGGATGCAACGAATTTTTCATATTTATTGTCTGGCAGATTGGTTTCGCGTTGGCGAAAATTTATTCGTCGAAAAGGAGCGCAAACGACGCGACGGATGAAAAATCAGAGAAAAAGAGCGGATTGAAAATCAGAAATAGCGTGATCAAAGCGATCGTTCGCTAATTGGATGAGAGTGGCGTATCAGCAACAAGTCGACGAGGATCGAGCAACCCCTTTGGCCAACGTCCAAAAAAGTTCCCCCCCCCCTCACTGGGAAAAATATATCGGTAGCCGCATACACGTCCGCAGAGGACGTTCGACCTGCGACCTAATTTACAATCCACCCCCGCGGCCGAATTTCCAACCGAGACAATTAAAACGTCAACTTTGACGTTTCAACCTTCTTTGTTATTGGTCGAACCATTCCGAGGATTAGATTTCCCGAGATTCATTTCGGAACCTATGCGGCTGGAATTTGATTCCTTTCAGTGGATGTTGCTGAAATTAGGGTGTTTTAGGGCGAGTTAGAGCGAAGTTTGATGCGAGAATTTGAGGGGAATAAAACATTTATCGAGGCTAAACACACGAGCGAATTTTGGAAATTGAGAATGAAGGAATGTTGTTGGTGTAATTTCAGCGATAAATGTGACTTAAGAGAGTAATTATACTTTGAGCTTTTTATGGATTTTATAGAAACTGCAAGTGTTCTACGACAAGTTAGAGCAAAGTTGAATAAATAATTTGGGAAAATGGAAAATCAAAGACACACTAGTCGAATTTCGAAACTGAGAATGGAGGAATGCTATTGGTGTAATTTCAGCGATAAATGTGACTTAAAGGAGTAATTACACTTTGAGCTTTTTATGGATTTTATAGAAACTGCAAGTGTTCTACGATAAGTTAGAGCAAAGTTGAATAAATAATTTGGGAAAATGGAAAATCAAAGACACACTAGTCGAGTTTCGAAACTGAGAATGGAGGAAGGTTGTTGGTGTAATTTCAGCGATAAATGTGACTTAAAGGAGTAATTACACTTTGAGCTTTTTATGGATTTTATAGAAACTGCAAGTGTTCTACGACAAGTTAGAGCAAAGTTGAATAAATAATTTGGGAAAATGGAAAATCAAAGACACACTAGTCGAATTTCGAAACTGAGAATGGAGGAATGCTGTTGGTGTAATTTCAGCGATAAATGTGACTTAAGAGAGTAATTACACTTTGAGCTTTTTAAGAATTTTATAGAAACTGCAAGTGTTCTACGACAAGTTAGAGCAAAGTTGAATAAATAATTTGGGAAAATGGAAAATCAAAGACACACTAGTCAAGTTTTGAAACTGAGAATGGAGGAAGGTTGTTGGTGTAATTTCAGCGATAAATGTGACTTAAGAAAGTAATTACACTTTGAATTTTTAATAGATTTGTAAATGTAATGCATTTATTGCAGTTTCGATTTCAGTTAAGTACAAAATTGAATTCAGTTGGTCCTTCGTTTTAGGAAAATTCAAGCTGTCCTTGTTGTGATAAGGAAACTTTCATCTTAGACTTGGATTAGGTTAGGTTAGGTTGTTTTTCTTTTAGAAAACTCTAATGTGTGTTCTTGTTGTGATAAGGAAACTTTCAGTCGAGATCTCCTTAATATAGGATGTTCTCTTTGTGATATAGGAAAGCACACTACATTTGTAATTTAGATTTTGTATAATGATACAAATTTACAAATCCCCTAATTATTCGGTAAATCCAATTTTCCATCGCTCGAAACTTTCACTATTCTTGAAATATATATATATATTTTTTTCTTTTCTAAAAGTAGAAAATTCACAAATTCTTCAGTATCTCTACAACCTCAGCTTTTACACCTCTTGAAACCCTAATTATCAATTTTTCCAAAAAGAAATCTCTAAAATTCACATTCTCCCAGCAAACAAAAGCTCTGCAAATATTGTTCAGTTTGATCAATGCATAGCAGCAACTTTCTATAAATATCAACTTCAAATATCAACAGAATCTCTAGAATCCACACTTTTTCCAACAAACAGAAGCTTTTCACATCGTTCAGTTTCCCTATGTACGAGTTCAACCTTCTATTTATAACTTAAAACAAAAAAGTTACCTAAAATTTCAACGCAATCAGAAAAATCTATATTTTTACAAAAAATACAAACTTTTACAATTTCTCTGTATAAATTCAACTTCCTATATCGTTTCAAACTGAAAAAAAAGGTGGAACTCTGGCGTCCAACTAACTTTGTCATTCATGAGATAGAAAAGGGACCACTGCTTGGACGACACCTTCCTTTTTTCAGTAGAAACACGTGTCTTTATATCGCGCATCCTGTGCATTAATTCCGAATCGAAACAGGGTTAATTGCAGTCCACGAGCCATCAAGTATACAGTCATGAAATTCTTGACCTGCATGCATAAAATCGCTTTGATCAGGAATTCGAAGAAGCTGGACATCCCAGCCACTGTGCTACGAGTCTCCGGTTGCTTGCGTCTCTTGCTTCCCTTGCTTCCTCTGTTTCTCTTTCTCCGAAATTCAGAATTATTCATTGAATATCTGGATCGTTCAGGTATTGCTCGAGTATCCTTGTTATCTCACGGATGAACATGGAATCTGTAGACAACATTGCGTAGTTTCTAATTTCATTGTCTTGTATATGATTTTATTTCAAATTGTATTATTCCAATTGTGGTTCTTGCATTGTATCGTGATTCAATTCTGCTTTTTATTTTTTTTTTTTAATTGATCATCTTAGAATATTTTTAGTAATATTGAAGGAATTTCAGAAACGACTTTGGAGTATTTAAATACCATGCTGTGTTTTTAAATATCATTGTCTGTATTGTACATGATCTTAGCAAAAATTGAACTATACAAATTGTAGTTCTTGCATTGTATCGTGATTCGAGTACCTCTTTTTTGAATTGATCATCTCAGAATTTTTTTCAGTAATATCTAAGAAATTTCAAGAATGAGCACGGAATTTTCAAGATTCATCGCTTGATCCCTAGTTCTGTTCGAATGATTTTATCGTATTGAGATTATTTGAGGATTTAGATTCAATTACTCATCATCCATTAGGTTAGAATCTCTACTGCACTGTATTTCGAATTTTTTTACTGAAATTCGAACAGATATGCTCAAATATCGCAAACCTACTAAATCTCAAGTACTTACGTATTTACATTCTATTAAATACGAATATTTTGCTGTGAAATTTCACTGTCTCTGTATTTCGAATTATTATTTTCTGTATTCAGCCATCCATCCTCTTATTATTTCGACTCCATATCGCAATACGAATATCAAATATTCCACTTCCATTGGATCCGCAATATTTTACTACTCCGCCACAACCACATTCCAAGTGTATTTCAATTCTATATCAATTCCAATATTTCATTCCAGCCAACCCCATTCCTACACACTTCACTTGCACAACAACCGAAATCCCCCATTAGTAGCCTAACTTTCCCCCTATTTCCTCGTACATCCTCGTGTCCCTGCACACCTTCACACGCCATCATTCTCAATACAACCACCTAAAATTACCTAGGAAACCGTTTCGAATATTAAATTACTCCACCAGTCTCCTCCCGTTTCCATCATTTCCATCGCCCTTCCATTTCGCTTTAAAACCACCGAACTAAAGCAGAAGAATCGAAAATATTCAAGCCAACACTCTATACATCGGCTCGTCAAAGCGAGCTTTATCCTACGCTTATCATCCAACATTTTTATTTTCATATCGCGCGCGCTGAACGTAGTCGGTGGACTTCTGTGCGTTGGCGGGAAATTTAAAAATTCACAGATGCGTAGAGTGCGCGTAATACACAAAAACATAGAGAATACGTAAAGGATAGCGTTTGGTACAAGTAAATGGTATTATAAGTATTTAAATGTACTATAATAGTATATAGCGAGTAGATAGCAAGCAGAAGCTTGGATTGGGGTTAGGTTTCTTCCAGTTCTGTTGATAGGATTATGAATTTGCGTGAACATCCGCGGCGAAGTTACGCGAATCACACTTTGCTAAGTTGCGTTATAGTTGCATATGTAGTCGAAACGTAATTTCATTTTTTTTTTTCTATCGAAGTAGTTCGAGGGATGTGAAAGGACGACATGGTTTTACGAGATGAATTTATATTGAATAAATATGTGAGTATATAAGTGGTACGTGACATGCTTTTGCAAAAGGAAGTTAGCGCGACAAAATGACTTCTCGAGATGCGATGTTTTTGAAGTTAAATATATGTACTCTCTGGCGTGTCGTTTCCAGCTGTTTTAGACTCTGAAGAAGGAAATGACGAAAGAAAACAGCCTTGTTACTCTCTAAAAAAACAACAAAAATAATTGCTTCTATCATTTTTTAAAAATATTGCGAAATTTTTATTCATTTTTAATGTATATACATATACTATACTGATATTATAATACGTAATTCTAATTGTGAATTGCGAGGTTAATAATTTTATGAAATTGAAATTAACCTCACTACGAACAGAAATTTTGCCTATAAAAAAAGTATGAAAAATCCGGGAAGCACCTTCTCGCAGCTTAAACCTTTTTTAGTAGACTACGTTACATATGTCATGAAATAAATTACTCTTACCGATATGGTAACAAACTTCTAGTATTATAATAACAATGATAATGATAATAATAATAAGAAGAAGATAAACAACGATAATAACAATATTTTATTACTCAGTCCATACATAAAATATTTGTTTGGAAATAATATCACTTATCGCAAACTTTCCTTACTCTCTACATGGTCGGTTGGCTATCGCGTTCAAGTTAACCTAACCTATACTCTTCGCCTAACCTTTAAAACGAACAATCTCAACTCGTAACTTAAAACTTAAAACTCGAAACCGTATTAACAAACTTTCGGTATAAAATTCATAGCGTGTCAATTTAATAGAAAAGTTATGCTAAAATTCATGTGGTACCGATCCCATACGAAGGTTATTGAAGTTTATAGTCTATCAATTTGAAATCTTCCCTCATTCGCCTCTGTATGTACCGAAGCAGATATTTGAAAACTTAGCGTAGCAGGCTACGGCTTGTATCATCTTAGATTACAACTTTTACAAATAAAATCGTTCACCTCATGGAGGCTCCCTGCTTCGATAAAAATGGCGCAACTGCCGACACTTGGCGCCCAAACCCCCTAGATTCTAGTGTCTGGAAGTAACCAAGCAAACGCTTAACCCCACTGCTAGGGTCGTCGGTGTTTTCGTGGAGGGTCGGATTTAACTGGAAACACGGTTGCATTTTCTCTCAGGTACTCGAGTCTCGTTATAACCGGTGAAAATATATGTATTAGCGCTCGTTAGCGTGCAAACACGGGGTGAAATGCAGTTGGAGGGGAAATTATGGATCGTACGGGGGGTTAGTTTAATGACGGCTGGTGCTTCGATGTGTGACGAATTTATTCAACCGAACTTTTTGCGATTCTGACCGATGTGGATGGGTAATGTTTACAGAACTTGTTCTTTTTTTTTCGTTTTTTATTTATCTGATTCCAGAGTTTGATGATGCATCGTACGTTCTGAAGCGTGGAACGTCGTTAGTTGGTTGTTAGCCGCGTGCAGAGTAACTACAGAGTCTGGATAGCTGGAGGATTTTAAAAACGAACATCGATGAATTTGTTGGCTATTCTGTCGGGAGAAATCGTACGGCGCGTTTTTTAATTGAACGGCTTTTGCTTGATTGAGAGTTTGTTGAAATGTATCTAACGAAGTTATTATTTACTGTTTTCACTGCTCGTTTGCTTTTATTGGTCTATCGTTTAGCCCCCTTCGATTTCTATATTCTAACCTTACTTTTGCCTCGACCAAGAGATAGCCTGCTAGGGACTTTTGCGGAAGCAACTCCTGGAATGTATCTAGAAAGATTTTTATTGTTTAAGGGAACTTCAAATTAGATCGTAGTTTACAAATGTACATTACAAAACGTACAAACTGGTTTAATTCCCTTTTTCTAGAGACCTGAATGATATTTTGCTAGATTATACAAATGTAAGAGCAAATGTTTCTTCTCGTTGCATTACAAAATCTTGTGCCATTCCTTGCACTTTAATTATTCTTCGATACGAGAGTTTGTTCCTTTTATACGTAGTTTGCTACACTATAATTTGTTACACTATACACTTTGCAGTGTCTGTTGAGTAGAACGTGAGAATCGATGGAACATGACGTAAGATTCTGTGGAAGCCGAGATGTTGCTAGCGAATCTCGTAGTATGTACATATCTTGAAAGAAACGCGGGTAGCGTAAGCGTGTCCCATTCATAAACCTAAAATCAATGACGGATTGGTAGAAAGAAATTCGTGGCCTGTGATTGGACGCGTACGGTCGCCATGATGGCATCGTTGGCCAATCCTCGCGTTCGCCTCGTTTTCCACAGCTCGTGCACTCGTGGCCGACTCACTTTTTCTCTCTTTATTTCCCTTTTTCCTGGCTTCTTTGTCTCTCCTCTCTGCTTTTGTTCTTCTATCTCCTTGACTCCCTTCTCTCGCTGCCGTTTAGTTTTTTACGAGTTCTTTTTTCACCCCGAAGCGTGTATTTTCCTTAATTCCTTCTCTTTATGATTTCCCCTACATTCTATCCAATATCCCTCCAGATTTGTCCTCGATTCCTCCGCCTTATCTTTGACCTTCCTTTTGCTCCATTTTCATTTACTTCAGTTGGCTTTCATAGTATCATCTGTTTTGGATTCTTTCTGCGATTCGGTTTGCTTTGAAAAGCTCGTACAGGTTCCATTTAATTCCGGTTACATTTTGGCATCTTTGGTAACTGCTATCGTTATTATCGACTTTATCCTATGGCCTTTTTGCACTGAAACGTAACCGTTTATAGTTTTATCTATTATGAAGAAAAAGTTAATCGAAATTGGTCCAAGCCTGGCTTAAGCTCCACTCAAATCTAACATGAAACTAATTTAAAAAGTATTCCATGTCTGATCCAAACTCGATCTCAAGCCTGATCCAAACCTAACCTAAGCCTATCCAATCCCATTATAAAACTAATTAAGAATTAATTAGTATTCGATCTAAACTTAATCCAGTTTTAATACAAATTAATCTACGCCTGATCGAAATCTAATCGAGCCTTAGTCCAAATTAATTTAAGGCGTCCAATCCAAAGCTAACCTAAGTCAGTTCACAGTTAAGCTGAAACTACTTTCAACTTAACCTATTCTTAGTCGAATTTAATGTACGCCTAATATCTAACCTAACTCGATCGAAAATTATCCTAACTTTATCTGATCCCGATGTAAATTAATAGAAGTCTGATCCTAACCTAAGCGAATCCAAAGCTACTCCATAGCAACGACTATAATTCGCGTCACAAAGAGTCGACACGAGTTGCGCGAGAAATTCGTTCTCAGCAAAAAAAGTTCTCGTTTCTGAGACAGCGTATGAAACGCGTTGCAATTCTCATTACGACGAGCCCCTAATGCTGCAATCCGGCGAGTTTGTCTAGTTTTTAAGACAAATGGCGCATTGCGTGCATCAGGCAGGCGCAGTGCGCTAGTTAAACAACCAGCCGACGAAACTTTCAAAGCCTACAGCCTCGACACGTGAATTCCACCCGTGAATCTCTTCGATCGAATCGCGTTAAACGCTTCAAACCACGTGATTTTCCAACTGTGCCCTATAATCTCTACCAACTGTTCTTTTTTAGGTTAACGCATCATTCTTTGGTCATTTTAAAACGATCGACCGATTGATTCGAGACGTTCGACGATTACTTGAATACGAGTTAAATTAATCGCCATTTGAAACCGTTGAAAACAGGCAAAAATAGTTAACTTCACTTTGCGTGATCTTCTCATATTTAGTATATTTACTTTTTATGTCTATATATTACTATATTTAGTAACAAAACACTTTTATCGATCGATTTATCTCATATGATTTTACAGTTTGGTATAGCACTCCTTAAGGGCGGATTTCACTTGGATAAAATTGTCTCGAAGGGTCGGAAAGCAGAGAGTTCAATTTCCAAAATGATTTTTGTCTCGTCCATCTTGGATGAATTTTAGCAACGCTGTGGGCATTTGGAGATCCAGCAAACGTTAAGATAGTTTCGTCCAGCTTTTCAATGCAAGGGAATTTAAGGTCGGAGACAAGTTAACGTTGGAAATGGTAAATGTTGGAGGATGGTTAACGCTGGACGAGATAAACGGAGGGTAGTGATAAACGTTGGGGTGGCAAAGGTTTGAGAGAGATAAACGTTGCGAATGATGAACATTGGGGGACGTTAACGTTGCAGGAGATAAATGTGGGGTGTTGGTAGTAAACGTAGGCAGATGATGAACCTTGGCGATGGTCAAGGTTTGCAAGAGGTAAATGTTGATAGTGATAAAAAATTAGGAGAAGTTAACGTTGCAGGAGGTAAATGTAGGTTACGGTAAACGTTGACGGTGGTAAATATTGGGCGAGGTTAACGTAGGATGCTGATAAACGCTGAAAATGGTTAGAGTTTGCAAATTTGGAAGAGGTAAACGTTGAGAGTAATAAATATTAGGCGATGTTAACGTTGCAGGAGGTAAATGTAGGTTTACGGTAAATTCAGTTAACGCAAGTTAACGCAGGGTGAGGTAAACGTTGAGAATGCTTAAGATTTTGTAGAGGTAAACGTCGAGACTGATAAACATTAAGCGATGTTAACATTGCAGGAGGTAAATGTAGGTTTACGATAAATTCAGTTAACACGAGTTAACGCAGGGTGAGGTAAACGTTGAGAATGCTTAAGGTTTAGTAGAGGTAAACGTCGAGGCTGATAAACATTAAGCGATGTTAACGTTGCAGGAGGTAAATGTAGGTTTACGGTAAATTCAGTTAACAGGAGTTAACGCAGGGTGAGGTAAACATTGAGAATGCTTAAGGTTTGGTAGAGGTAAACGTCGAGGCTGATAAACGTTAAGCGATGTTAACGTTGCAGGAGGTAAATGTAGGTTTACGGTAAATTCAGTTAACACGAGTTAACGTAGGGTGAGATAAACGTTGAGAATGCTTGATCAAGGTTAGTACAGATAAGCGTCGGGGCTGATAAAAATTAGAGCAAGTTAACGTTCGAGGAACCAAACGTCGTAGGTGGTAAATATGAGCAGATGTTAACGTACGGCGCGGTAAACATTGAGAATGATTAGGATTCGGGAGAAGTTAACGTCGAAAGAGACAATCTCAAAGTGGTGGCAAATTTTTCAGCTGTCGAACATTGGTGAGAGATTAACGTTGGAGGAAAGTAACGTTGTGAGAACGTTAACGTTGCAGAAGGTACAGTTGAGGAGATGCAAGTAAAAGCAACACACGCTTAATTAATCAACACTTTCTCAAATGTTCAACCGTGGAAACATTGCTCTGTATGTATTTATACAATTTTTACAAATCACAGAGTTAGGAAAAGAGCACAGACGAAGACCAAAAACCAGATGAATTGAAACCAAAAGGCTTGCGCGATATTTCTCACGTTTGTGTTCCACGTTTGGACAAACACGTGCCATTTCCAAACAACGAAAAGGGAGGGACAATCGTAACTCGTATTAACGTGGCGAAAGGGAGGAAGAAAGCGAAAGAGGAAAAAAAGAAAGGGCCAGAATTAATTCAGCTATGATTTACAACAACTATTACCATGCAATGTAGAAAGGGGAAAGCGGACATTCGACGTTATATTGTTCCGTGGCTCTAGGAGAAAAGTGGGTAAACCCTGCGGCCAGGCCATCCTTCATTTACAAACAAAGGTGTAGGAAAAAGTTTTTCGAAGCGAAAACAATGGGATCACAGAAAAAGCACGTCAGATTCTCCATCCTTCTTTACACCCTCTTCCTCTTTTCCTTCGCAGCTCGTGATCTGTCTCTGTCTTTTTCTTTTTTCTATCATCCGTCACGAACGAAATTTCCTAACTGCATCCCTGAAAAACTTTACCTTTCCTGCAGAAATTCAAAATGTTTCACGGATCTAGTCGACCATTTTCTGATGTTAGAAATTCAATGTCATATTGCGCTCAGATTTTGAAGGAAGTTTTCAGACAGACACAGAGAGAAAGAAGGATTTTTCAACGGCTCATAGTTTAGGATAAATTTAAATCATTTAGGTTACTTGATATTTGTTTTAGGTATTTTGTATGTTTCGTTCTTAAATTCGTATTGTCGGCTCCGTGGCTGATCTGAATGCAGCGTAGATCAGAGTTTCGCAGTTTTGTGAGTTTCAAGAGTTCGACAATCGTCGAGCAAACTTTCAAGAATATAAGAAACTAAGAAGATTATAAACAATTTTTAATTCCGCGTTAAGGAAACAGTGAATGAAGCAAATCTCGGTTTCAGGCAGAAATATTAGAAATTTTCTTCTTTCTGAAAGGTGTTGTGTAACGAAATTTAATGCCCGCGGTATTGCCAGTCTTCGGTGTCTACATCGTCGTCGTTTAATAACGTTACGTGCAGTTGACTTAAGAAAAAAGACACTTTTTCACACTCGAAAATTTATATCTTTAAAAAGATATCAAACTTAAAAAGTGTAAGGAAAAAAGCAAATTTTAATAGAAAATTTATATTCCAAAAAAAAAAAAAAAAAAAAATGTTGTTACATCTTGAAAAACCGAAGAAAGAACGAAACTTTATCAAGAAATTTGTATTTCAGAAAGATATTACATTTTTTTTTTAAAGAGAGCGGAGAAATTTTATTAAAAAATTGCTATGAAAAAAAAGATACCAAGTTTAAAAAAGAAAAGAAAGAAGATGGCGAAAGAGTAGGGGAAGTAAAAGTGTGCTTTTGTCACCAGCAGGTCTGATCTAACTGAAAGCAAAGAGGAGCAAAACGTGGCGGATTCGGTGACCCCTCGGCTGTGACCAGAGGCGCACAGAGAATTAGGGCAAGGAAATGCGTGAATATAAAATAGTGGTGTTGGGCAGTGGAGGTGTAGGCAAGTCCGCCCTCACTGTCCAGTTCGTACAAGGAATCTTCGTGGAGAAGTACGATCCAACGATCGAGGACAGCTACCGCAAACAGGTCGAGGTCGACGGTCAACAATGTATGTTAGAAATCCTAGACACAGCCGGAACGGTGAGTTTTTCTTTTTTCCCTTTGTTATACGCATTATATCTTTTCTTTTTTGCTTTATTATTTCAACTCTTTATTCTATTCACTGTTCTAGTAGTAAAATGTAGAACAGTCGTTATGTTACTTAGAATGATTTTTTTTTATTAATTTCTTTATATTTGATGTCGTGTATATTCATAAACAAATGTACAAAAGAATAGCGTTTTTAAAGATCATTTTTAAGGTGTTTTTTTTTTAAATTAATTCTTTTATATTTGATGTTAAGTTTTGTATACACAACATTGTACTGTGGCAAATTATTATGTTACATTTATCAAGTAATTGATAGACAATTGTATTTGTTTTTGGTGAGCTTTGAAGTAGATTTTTATTAATAATAATAAAAACAATGATGGAAAAATATGTTTCCCACAGTCCGAGAAGAAGTCAGAAATTTAAGTTTCATAATTTATCTCATTGATAATAATGAGGACATTGATAGAAAAATATGTTTCCCACAGTCTGAGAAGAAGTCAGAAATTTAAGTTTCATAATTTATCTCATTGATAATAATGAGAACATTGATAGAAAAATATGTTTCCCATAGTCTGAGAAGAAGTCAGAGTGGTAAACGAAATTTAAGTTTCATAATTTGTCTATCATTATAATAATATCATAGGCAGGTATAATAAATAGTAATATCATAATATAATACACAAAATCAAAGCAAGTAAAATGTGTATCTCTCTCAAAAGGAATGTTGCAATGGTACAGTATGTATCGTATAACTTGCTACTAATGCCATAAGAAATGCTAATGCTATGCTAACGCCAACTGGCGAATTTCCCTAGAAAATTCAACATGGCTGAAGCAATCTTTTTACACGTTTTTGAAAATTGAACATTTTCTTCTCACGTATCATATAATATATCTTTTCAATTTTATTATTCAATATATATATATATGTTTTTTATATTTTTCTTTTCGTCCTTGAAATTTTTCTCATCTGTAAAACCGTTTGCAAGTTACCTTTTAAGGTAATTTCTGAAGGATGACTTTTACCCCTAAACTCGAGTCACCGCAACTAAAAAGAGATGCTCATCTGTTATTTTCAACAGTTGTCGAAGCCAACGTGGTTTCATCCAAATCGGGACCAGACGTTTCCTCCTGGGACAAAGGGACCATAAATTGACAGAGTTCTCTTCTTTCAACAGGAACAATTCACAGCCATGAGGGACCTTTACATGAAAAACGGCCAAGGATTCGTATTAGTGTACTCGATAACGGCACAGTCGACGTTCAACGACCTGCAGGACCTCAGGGAGCAAATCCTGCGGGTGAAGGACACAGATGACGTGCCGATGGTGCTGGTGGGCAACAAGTGTGACTTGGAGGACGAAAGGGTAGTGGGCAAAGACCAGGGCGTCAACCTTGCCCGGCAATTTAATTGCGCGTTCATGGAGACCTCTGCCAAAGCCAAAATTAATGTTAACGATGTGAGTAGTAGGTTTTGCAGAGGCCATCCTCTGCACACCAGCCTCTTTTCCCAGCCTCTTGTAAGCCAAAGTTAGGTGTTATCTATCTGCGGATTTTTATCCATTTTTATGAGAAATATAGAGGTCCAGAAATGCACATAATGCGTATGATATCTGCCTTTTAATTGTTAGCTTTGATTCTCCAAGTGTCCATTGGTTCTTGAGAAAGAGAGAGGATTGGATGAGAGTAGCATGAAGATTATGTAGGAAGAATAATCGCTTGTAATTTCCTGAGGTACTTTGCCTAGAGAAGTGCAACTATCAGACTAATGAGTCTTTGATATCTGTTTCTGTTATTGTCATGAATATTTAGAAGCTTCCAATTTCAACACTATTCCAATTTTGCTTGCTCAGCCTTGTAACAAGAGAGAGACTATAGTCGCAGATAAAATTGGACTTTGATGCAAATGTAAACTGGCTTTCCTTTATATTTTTATATTTTCCCTTAATCCTTGCTGTAAATATGAAATTGGATATTGTAAGGCAAGGGATTAGATCCAATTTTTAGCAAACAAAATTAGACTAAAATATTCAGTTAGAGAAGAATTTATGAGAAACTTGAAAGATTCAGTCCTTATTCATATCAAATATATTTCACTCATATAGCATGGAACTTGATAGTAGATGAAACTTGTAGATTCGAATGAACTATAGCTAAGAGGATCATGATATAGAATGATCTATAGAGAGTGCGTGTGCAAGCTGTGCAAAGTTGTAGCTGGAGGAAAGCGAATAAGGAACATTGTTACGCTGTTACGAAATAACAGTAGCGTTGCCATCGAGAACAGGCTATTGTTGGTTTTTAATTAATACCACCAGTGTGGGAGTTCAAGACCGTTACGAAGGCTGAGATATTCTAATTGAACGTGGGAACGTAATCGCCTAGGTGTGGGAGTATGATTCGCACGTCGCTGTTCACCACAGTTTGTATGGTGTGACTTGCAGTTCACGATCATCCTTCAAATAGACCAGAAGAAGAATAAAAATTGCAGGAATCGTTTGAACATCCTAATGTTTCCATCATCCTAATTCACCTCATTATAGACCAAGCAGTGAAATAATAGGCAAATGGTGCTTTAACGATATTCTGAGAAACGTGAACGGTAGAGTGAAGCCATAAGATTAATCAAGTCTGAAATACTGATGAGGCATTGGCGACTTGCCAAAACTATCGTCAGTTCAGAGCTGTTCTTCCTTTGCAGCTGTAGATTAATTTTTAATGATGCAATAATTATTATGGGATAGTAAACAAATGTATATAGTTAGATTTTATAATGTAATTTTAATGAATGGTCATGGACAGAATATTACTTAAGTACCAATTAATAATCAACTTATAAATGACGTTTGTAATCTGAAATTTAAAAAGTTTCCATTTTAAGTCTTCTTCAGACTGATAGCCCTAATTGTGATTATATAAATTAACCGATATGCGCTTTAATTTATGATTTCATCGAATCTCTTCCAACAGTAGGAGAATATATTAGAATAGTAATAGACTGTTATATTTATTAATATAAAAGTCACGCGCAGATCAGAAATAAAAATAATTTTCACAACTTGAAAAGAATAAATGAAAGAAGAAATAGCGACGAAACGGATACTAAACAAATCCCCTTGGAATATCCTTTCACAGCCACAATGCCAAACAGATGGAATTTATTAATATAAATTATAGAAAGAAAATTGCAAACTTGCGTTAACGCGATATTGGATTCTCAATTGTAATTTCATCTTCAAGAAATATGATCTAATTTCATCTTTAAGAAATCACACTTTCCCTCTATGTGAAAACTCTTAAAGGTGTTTTACTGAAATTTTATTCTACTGAATCCTGTGCACTTGTTTGAAAATTATCTTACAATGTGAAAGCTTGAAACGTAGATATTTAGCCATAACAATGATTATTTTTCTCGACGGATGTGTCTCTCCATTCGTCTCCCCTTGAAAACACCCTGTTGAGACAGGTTTCTAAAGATTTCATGATAAACTGTACTTCAGCTCACTTCTGAATAACTTCTCCTCCCCTGAGAATTCATCTCTTTTGCTGTGTTTGATTACTTTCGTTATTTCGTTGGTCGGGAACTGCAATTCACTTGTATAATTGAAGGCAGAGCCCTTTTAATTCTTTTTTGAATACAGACTGTATTATGCGTGTTGTGTGTATGATTCTATTTATTATCTAAAAGCGTAAAAGCGTGATCAGATGATAAGGAGAAAATGAAACTGAAGATGCGAAAGAGCATAGACAAGGGATTAATTAAATTTTTATAGATTAGTTTAAATAAATTTTTATTTACATCTATCTGTATCAACTTGGATAGAGAATTCCATTTTTCGCCAAACTTGCACACGTAGACAAGCCTGAAGTATTTTCATTTTACACTTCTGCCAGCAATATTAGGTTTACTAACTTTGGCTCAATAGGAATAAAGTTCTTTTTTCGTCGAAACAGCTAATTGTTTGTACTATCACAGCTAAAGTGGAGATAAGTTCTATCTCATTAGTAGATAGCAACTTTGCAAACTGTAAAGCAGTAATACAAATACTTTCTGTGAAATAATTGCTTTGGAGAAATCTCATTCATACATGTCCACATGCCAGTTCCTATTCTTTCCCTCTGAGACTTATGAAACCTAATTTTATCGAGTTGCTGTAAGAATTTTCTTTTCTACCTTCAAATTGCTTCCCTTTCTACGATAAATTAAATAGAAATATTTCAATTTCAATTTGTAATATTTGGTTATTCTCACTTCTAGAGTTTTATCATTGGATATGGCTTTTCTCCTTTTAGCAGAATAAGCAAACAGAT
Source organism: Bombus soroeensis (assembly GCA_014737365.1). NCBI lineage: Eukaryota > Metazoa > Arthropoda > Insecta > Hymenoptera > Apidae > Bombus > Bombus soroeensis. The sequence goes on along the minus strand of JACXIL010000255.1, from coordinate 208,181 downwards.
TTCAATCTTAATTTGTAGCATTGAATTATTTTTGATTTTAGAATTTTACTTTTGTATGTTATTGTTAGAAATTTTGAAATTCCATTCCTGTGGTGATTCGAAATCTCTCACGACTAACTGAATTTTATTTTTGTTGCAGATCTTCTATGACCTGGTGCGACAAATCAACAAAAAGTCACCAGAGAAGAAGATGAAGCAAAAAAAGAAATCGCTGTGCCTACTTCTGTAAGGTAGATCTAGCAGAAGCCCATACTCTCCTGCATGAAACAAATTCACAGAAAAACTAAAGGGATAAAAAATCAACCAGCAACAACCAGCAACAAATCCGGACACAACCAGCGGATGATACAGGGGTTCAGGCGATCACTGAATAAAACAAAAGCTAGTTGACAAGGAGGGGGCTGACGGAATCACAATAAATAGAAGAAAAAAGGAACAAGAAACGGGGAACACACAAGAAGGAGTCGTAGAACACCAAGAAGAAGAGGAAGAAAAAAAATAAATGAAGGAGGTGACAATGAGAGACAGGGGCAAGAAAGAAAGTGTGGAAGATGGAGAGCGTGGAGAAGGAAGTTGAAGAGAATAAAACAGAGATAGAGGGGAAAATATAAGCAGGGAGTAAAAAATAACAAAAAAAGAAACTAATAATGTTGTACATACGTTTGTCTCGGGGTGGTTCGTGTGCACGCGCAAACAAAGAGGCGCACAAAGAGTTTTTTAGTGTTAACGAGACCCCGTGACGTCGGTTATCATTATAGTAGGAGTTTTGCATTAATGAATAAACAAGAAGAAAAATAAAGGAAGAGAGAAGACAGAAGAACACAAGTGGGGATGAATAAAAGAAATATGATTAATTAATGATAGTATATAAATATATATATATATATATATTTAGGAGAAGAGGATGAAAAAAAAAGAAAAATGTTTGGATGTGCGCGTGCGCAGGCCACTGGCCCCCCATGCATCGCTCGCCGCGCACTTCTCTCTTATATATATATATATAATATAATAATTATACATAGACAGTACACATACACACAATAAAGAGAGAAAGAACACAGACAGACAGAGACACACACACGAATGATTATTATTACTATTATTATTATTATTAATTATTATCGAAGCATCAAAATATTCATAAGTTATATCAACCGTTTGTTTCTCGAACAATATATGTTTTTTCTATATCTCTCCGTATTAAAGCAAATAATAAAAAATCTCTCAGTGAATGTTAAGAAAAAGATAAAAAACGAAAACAAAGAAAATAAGCCCAGGCTCTCTGGTTCTCCTCCTCATTGCTACAACCTAGACACCTGATCTGTTATTTTCCCTTCTTTTTTTTATACGATCGTGTAAGTTTCATATATATATATATATATTTAATCCGTTTAAAATTTGATTTTGTTTCGTAATAAATATTGTTCGAAGCGTACAAATCGTTAGACTGGAAAACTTTCTGCGAACATACACCACTTTGCCTTCTCAACCTTTCTTTAATGTCCTAAGCGTTTTCGTTGTCCTTACGACCAAACTAAATTTATTACACCTTTACGTAAAATGCTACACGATGCTCGTGATGCATCGGCGTTTCGCATTTAGGTCTGTTTTTATGCAGCCATCGCGTGCGTTATGAAAACACAAGCCATAATGCGTCCGATCGAGCGCAAAATGGAATTAATTAAACGAAGAACAGACTATATTACACGATTCATCTATCAAGAAGATAACACAAACCAGGACGCCCTAAACTCATCAACATTTGTATAGAAGAGGCTCCATCGTACGCATGCAAAGGAAACCTAAATAATTCATCGACTACAATTCCAAGCACCAGAACATCATGACAACAGCGAATCCACTTAGAACAACCCCATAAGAAGCTTCTCTCCATGCGGTGGAGTGACTGGTCATGTTGCAACAATTATTCATCGTCTCTTTAAGAATCATCGGATAATATTCGTTCCAGAAAGCCAGTGCTTTGTAATCAATAACACTGGAATCGCTCATATCGAGGTTCCTATCGATAATTAAGATTCCAGGATCTTCTTCGGTGTACGATTCCCATTTAACAATTCCTGGATTGCCATTCTTGGCGAAATTACCCAGCATCCCCATTACTAACTCGGCCATTTTCTTGTCGGCGAAATTCCATTGAACAGGGCTGTTAGTCAATTGGGGAAGTCCCCAGAAAAATGGAAGCTCGAACATGTGAGGAACCCCGGCCCATTCAGGCACATCCTTGATGACAGACTGAGTCTTGGGCCTGTAGTCAAACCTGTAAACATACGCCAGCTTTTCCTTGGACACCTTACCAGCCAACAGAGTGAGACCAGCTGCGTATTTCTTCTCCGTTTGCAGATCCAAGTACCTGTCCCGAAGGTTACCTTGATCCTTGCTCGGCGGATGAGGCTTGTAAAAGAACAGCACCGCCTCGGCGACCATTTCTGGTTTCAGTTCGCAGGTACTGTTATCTTCCTGGACCAATGATACGAACTCGTCAGTGATCATCATCTCGAAATTTCTATAAGAAAGCTTTCCATCCAAGTCCCCCTTATCTAGGGACTCTATATAGGCCAACGCCTGTTCATTATTGGTGTAACCGACGATTAAAGGAACGGAGTTCAAAGTGCCACTGTCTAATATGTCTTTTGGATGCATAGGTAAAAATGGTTCCGTGGAGTTGTTTGTCTCGTAGTCAACGATGGGACCCCAGGTCTCGATAGAGGAAGTTAGATCGACCAAGGCGGTCACGTTTACTCGACGAAGACACTCCATCAGCGCTGACGTTGGTCGTCGATAACAACCAAACGTATCGGTGACGATGTCGACCACCGGTAATTCATTTTGAGGCGAACCAACCGAGCTCACCGCGTCTCCGCTCATGGCGATGGCTTTGGAGAATTTACCTCTGCTCAGAGGACTCACCAGGTGTAAACCCACACTTATAGCACCGGAGCTGTGGCCGTAGATCACCACGTTGTATGGAGAACCTCCGAAATGCTGGATCTTCTTCTGGATCCAATCCAGAGACGCTATCTGGTCGAACATCCCGTAATTCCCTGGAGCCTCCGAATCCATGGTCGTGAAGAAGCCCAGGATATTGAGACGATACGCCACAGTGATCACCATGATCTGAGGAGAAGATGATCGATTAGATCAGTTAGCGTGTTAGAATTAGAGATTCTAAAGAGTTTTTTCTTTGAGAAGTTGAGAGCGAGAGGCAATATTGTTAAACGGATAGGCTAAGAGTTTTCGAAGTTACATGTTCCTTCTTAGAGGGGTTAGGATCGTTTAACTGCGAGAGATTGCAGTCTGTATTTTCTGAACCAGTGTTTTTCCCAGTTTTTTTTTTTTTTTTATTTGTTCAACTTTCTGTAGATCAGATTTTTGAAGAAAAGAAAAGGAGCTTCGAAAGAGAGAGAGAGAGAGTGTGTGTGTGTGAGAGTGAGAGAAAGAGAGAGAGAAAGAGGTTAGAAATGTGTGGACGTTACGTTACGAATTAACCTATACGATTCATTCTGCTTTGAACAGTATGTTAGATAGGGAAATGTTTATAAGGTAGACTATTAATATTGTCTATATAAGATTTTCTATTATAACGTCGTTTTTACATTGCTTTGTAAGACTATAAATGAATTAGTAGTGGTTAGAAGTTCTTAACGATATAGTTAGATCACACGAGGTCCCTTGTATTACTGTATAATACATCGTTGTACGTTTCTATAACAATTTTTAAGAGTCGTTAAACGTGTTCCCCTCGATAACGAATTCCCGCGTTAAAATAACATTTTCTGTGGCCGTTGTTCCTGGATTAGCATTTACAGCGTAACCTAACATATGCATCATGGATGAACCCGTTGGCCGGTGCGATTCAAAAGGTCGAATTTACCTTTGTATATCTAAAGCGCACGAAGAAACACCCTAATTTCCTTCGATTTTCTGTCGACTTTTAACATTCACTCTGATTGATTCGCAATCTGCGATTCTTTTCCACAATATGTACAGGATATAAGGTCAGAGCATCGCTTGCCAATCACAAAACGTCCTTCCAATGTAAAAATAATAAAACCTAGGCTTGTTAAAAAATAATATCTGAAAAAAATTGTAAAAAAGAACACATACACATTTAAATTTTCGTCTTATTTACAACTTAGTTTTCTATCCTTTATTGTTAGATAATTGAAACACACCCTGTACATGTAATTTCATAATAATTGTTACATATGTTTATATGGTCATTTTTGAAATCCAGGTTATGTAGTGGATGAAATATTGTAATTTTGGAATTTTTAGAATCTAATATATTTGTTGAGTAACTCACTTTCTGTCTGCTGACGAAAATTGAGGCATTCCATATAGCTGGGGTGCCAGTGTTGAAATCACCACCATGAAACCATACCATCACTGGCCATCCATCGCTTGGTTTGTTCCCTACGAAAATTCCATATACATAGTATAGAATATTTACACCGTGATATGATTTAATTATTTAAATGATAATGATTCGTATTTTGAAACTTCTGTATAATTTCAAATTAAAAGAACTTAATACGTTTCCCATTCAATTATTTTTTATCATAGATCATAGTTATTTTTATTGTTTGTTATTTTTTAAGGCAGAAATAAAATAAGGAGTAAAATAAGGAGTTGTCGTCGTTTTTTGGTTGGAATTCAAGGAGTTACTGAGGCTGCATTCGTAAATTCCGAGGATCGCAAAGAACACGTGCGTTCTCGCAAGTATGCATCCGGTCAAACCGGTGAATCGATCGCGACAAAATTTGCATACCATCATTCTTCGCCACTGATGACTACTGAACGCCTCGGAATAACCAAATTCCCAAAAATAAAAAACATTTTAATATTATCATTACTATTATCATCATCATCACCATCATTGTAAATTCAAAACTTAAAAAATCTTAGTAAAAGTATAAATGTTTGCAAAGAGTTGAATGATTAAACAACAAATTGAACAATAAATTTACGTAAAATACATAAACGAACAATCCAAAACTTCCAAAAGAGTAAAATGTATTATTTAAAACCAATATCCATAATGCATTCAATAATTATAAAATTAAATTATATTAAGTTGCTTAAATTAATAAGGTATATAGAAAGATTAATTATAATAACTATAAAAATAAATTATAATAGATCTCCCACATCACTATATTCCATATCAGAGAATTATCTGCCCATATATCGATAACTTCCAAATATCCAGGGAAAATAGCCACAATTCACGAATAACTACGAAGTCCATTTAAACGTTATTCAGCGGAAAGTTACAAAAACTTCCATGAAGAGGTTGGATCAAAAGCACAAAGACCATCTGGTCGGGGTTACCGTTTGAATAATTAATTTCGGTGATTTCTTTCAAGGGGCTCTGTAACGTGTAGCGTGTGGCCGGTTTTTGAAGCGTGCCAAGGTCGAGGAAAATTCAGGCCATTGCTCGGCAGGATGCTTTAGATGGCGCGATAAGCATAAGCAGACGATAGAAGCATATAGGTTCGGTAACCGGAAGTTCGGCCTGGTCTTCGTTATCGGTACCTTCTGTCATGGCGTCTGAACCATCCAAAAATAACCATTCACGGGGATACGGAACTATCACAACGATTCATTAAACGACTATCGTGATTGCACACGGCACGAATCTTTTCCAAGTTCGTATGTGGTTGATTAGTTCAAATAGAAGAATTGATTTCTGGTTTTTGACGCGTTTGAAACAGGTCAGGATAAGAGGGATGCTTCGTAAAGCTGCATCTGGAACCAGTTTTAGTTGATCATCAAATTTTCACGTATGAAATGTTAGAGATCAGGTGAGTATAATAAAGTTTGAATTTAAGTTCGGGATATTTTATTAATCTACATCTGAAACTAGTTTGTTTACTAGAGGTTAGGTGCACTAATAAGAGGAATAGTAAGATTTGAAGAAACTGTATTGTAAAACATTTACATACATTAAGTTTGGATTTAATTGAAAATGTATTAGTTGATTTAAGTAAATTTGTTCATTAAACTTTGATGTACTAAATGTCAAAGATTATGTGAAGTAATGAAAAATGTAGCAAGGTTTGAAGATATGATATTACAAACATTTTTATAAGTACATCAAATTTGAGTTTAATTCATAGTGTATTTGTCACTAAGAGAGAATTAAGTAACCATGTTAGAAGGTTAAGCATAGAGGGTGACAAATGAAAGAAGAAATAAAATATATGATCAAACTAGAGGTATTGAACTATGAACTGTCTTTATTGAATAAAAAAATGCAATTTAAGAAATGAAAATGTTCAATTTATTGAATTAAAACTATATAGTTGTCTTTAAGCTTAAAGAGAACCTAAGAAATCCAATAAGTTCATTATATAAGTCAGGTTTAAAAATAAAGACAAGTTATATCATAGATACTTATTACAAACCTTTTTATCTATGAAGTTTAATCAAGTACTTAAACATACTAGGGACCTTCAAGTGCTATCTAATCATATATAAAACTAAACCTACCCTTAATATAATGTTTCATCTAAAAAGTTCGTTAAAAGGTCTCAGTAGAGGAACTAATAAATAAAATCTAACCAAGGTTATACTTAAAAAGCTGGCTACAGTTCTTTAATGTATAAAAAGCTTTACTTTCCTAAGATACCTGAAACAAACTTTCTTCTACAAAATGCTTAAAAATCTTAATAAAAATCAAGCAAAGAATGACAATTGCGGAGATTTGGGGATGGTGGTGGGGCAAGGGGTAGCCACGACGGAGGTGGTTTCGTGACCGGCCTCAACAGTATCTTAACATCTCGACTAACCCTAAAAGATCGCGTGCCACGACGTGCACCAGTTACTGTTACTCTTGCTCCTTGCTGTTTCTATATCGACCGGGGTTGACTTTGCGGGATCGACACGATTTCCCGATTCGCCGGCTGTCCCCTATCCTATTTTTTCCCTTTTCGAGTCGACCACCGTGACACGCGTACCTTGCACGCGTTCATTTCTTTTCAAACTTTCTACAAGGTGATTTGAAACTTTTACGATATCCCTGCTGTTTCCGATCTATATGATAGTCGAAGTGGATGTTATATTTCAATTGAGGTTTTTTCTTTGCGGGTTTTTATGCAAATTGATACGTTTATAAACCTAATAAAACAAATGGAATCTAAAAGGGAGATCTATTTCGTCCTACTTTGTATATTTTCTATATTTTTGCATACTATGTGTATTTTGCGCGGTTTTAAATTTTCTATAAATGTATGAAAATCTAAATATAATATTATTACCTTTTGTGTATAGAATATTTGAAAAGAAATATGCCGGAAAAGAACTAGATGTTCTATTCGACACCATTTCTTGAAATTAAGGATGAAAAGTTGTATCATCCCGCTGCTTAAAACTATTTTTGTCCAATTTATTTTTGGTTAGGAGATGCAATTGTTTTAGGTTATAATCACGTGGTTCTATAATGTTTTCTTGAAACGATCGCCATATTGAATACTACAATCACCTCTGAATCCACAAGTTAATTTTTTAACTTGATTATATACTATGCGATTGTAGATTTTAGTATTTTATGAAAGCTCCCAGGAGAACGAAATATTTTAGGAAATTTCAATAACTTAATAAGCAAATATTCATCGAGATTGTTCGACTCGCCCTGTATAATATCATGTAACCCGGAACTGACTCTAAGACAGATCTTCAGATAGATGGCAATTTCTTCTGTTGCAAGAAAATAAATAATAATTAAGTTTACAAACGGTTGTGAATTTCATCCTATTAATCTGAAGTTACCTTTTCACGGAGCTATGAATTTTCCACGTTTTTCACAATAATTCACACTGCTATAAACCTGAAATTGTTTTCTAACATTATCCTTGTCTATCTCAGAATTTTCAAAGTAATCAGCCCTAGAGATCTAAATATGATTTAGCACGTTTCTAACCTCTCCATCTCGTCCATAGAAAGAATGAAATATTTTGCAAATTGGCAATAATTGCTATCATAAACCTGTCCTGTATGATTGATCGGTTTCATTTATCGCTTCACATACGTGTTTCTCTTCCATTACCTATCTTGCAGACCAATCTCCGAATCCTTGTTTCCTCTACTACATTATATAATCTTGTCCTTATCTTCTCGCTGTTGTGACTATTTTCACTTTTTTTCCTTCTTTTTTTTAATGCTTCATGAAAATTTCATGGCGCAACTATATAAGCTAGAAAGAAGCCACAGGCAACGTCCTCGACCTATATCGAACATTTATAAAATTGGTGACATGGTAATCAATCTCATGACTAGAGGTTTATCAAGGGTTTTCCTCGACTAAAATTATAGCGTTCACGTTTTCCACCCTAATAGCCGCTTGTTCTACCAGTGTATTAGGCTAATCTCGATAATCGTTGCGCAAGAAGTGTGCAATTTGTCATCTAGACTGTAATCTATACCAAGTAAGTGCTATCATTGAAATCAGAAACATAACCTCCATCTATATCGCGCTTAATCCTCTATACTTGTTGAAATCTTAAGTCCTGGAAAAGAAATTACACAAGTTTTCCAACCGGTTAAACGGAGGATTTTTCCCAATTTTCAGTATTCTGGATTCTAATCTCTTTTTACGGAACGAGGAAAAAATTTAAAGAATTTCATTCCCTTTCACTTTAGTCCGCTTAACGTTCGAAATTTATCAAAAGGGTTAGATTAGATTTTGATTAGATTTAAGGTTAGTTCGGTGTACTTCTTTTCAGGGTTACATTAGGCTTAGGTTAGGTAACCTTTTTAGCGATGGAAATAATTTAATTTTCGATCGTCCAGACAGAGATTATCACAATAATTGACTTATTTCTAATTTTAATTTATAATTGATTAATTTTCCATCTTACACGACAAAGATGACTGACAATTTTTACAATGCAAAACGTAAAATCTAAAATATAATTAAATGCTCGAAAATTCAGTAACCTAAATCAAATTATTGCAGTCGTTAATGACCCAACTGTAAGATCGGTTAAGGATTAACTAGTTTAAAGGAAAAATATCTTTCTATGCGTATTGGCATGTTCTTCTAGCGTCGATCAAGAGAGGTTAGGTTACGGGATGAACCTTGGGAAATCTTTTCTTCCTTTCGCGATTTACGAGCGCTATGATGCACGAGACATCCGAAATTAACTGAAAATGATGTTCGTAATGCCGCTATTATCCTAGTCCTTAACCGACATCCTGAAACTACCAAATTTACGTACCATTGACACGCAGCTGCCCGCATTTATTGTCAATCGAGAAATTGCTCGATAAGTCAGAGCCTATGTTCTACGTAAAAATATATAGGCTGTTTTACATAAAATATATAAGCAAAAATTGCAGCAATTATTCGATCAATATATTGTGAATTATGAGTAGACACGTATATATTTTCTGAACGAGTAGTAGACCTATATTGGTGAATAGATACAGTTAGGAATGGGGGGTAATGGTGACCTTGAATATTGACAAGCTGATTTTCAGCAGGCCATACATGGACTGTAAAACATTTATAAAGATTCCACACGAAGTTTTCGATATCTTCGCTCAGCTTTCTTTAATTAAAAACTTTTGCACTTTGGAACTTGGAAGATCTTCCTGGTAATCGTAAAGTGATTTTTTTAACTTCTTGTAAATTAAATAGAAATTAAATATTAGATTCTTTTAGTCACCAAATAACGTTCGACGGTTTTCGTAATTTGTGAACAAAAATTTCTTCAGCTTCGACTTACTAATGGAGAAATTACTCTTTACAAAGAGTCTATACACTATATTATACACGGTGGTGGAAAATTAAGTCGTCAAAGTGCAACTCCACAACTGAAGCATTTTGAAAAAAATCGCAGAAAGTTATTTGCCAATTAGCATCTAACTTCAAAGCATATAAGCTCGAACGAGTAGGTAGTTTACACGAGTCTAATTTCCTTACTGTACAACTGAAACTGTAGAACGGCTCTTTAAACGAAACTCTCGGTGTGTATACAGCGTTATTAATCGTTCACGCGTCGCTTAGAGAAAAAACAAAACGAGAAAAAAGAAGTTAAACCTCGTCGATACTCGACGACGTTCTAATCGTGGGTTTTTTTTTCATGACGAGATAACCATCGAGTCACACCACTTCGTTACACGATATGTTGTCAAAGACGAAGAAACGAGCCACTGATCATCGTCATTCGCGTGTTAGCAAAAATGTTCAACTTTTGTTCGAACGAGAAGAAACGATTCACGTGTCGGGTATCGAAAGTTTCATCGAGTGCTCAGTTATCAGTTCCATCTGGAATTACGATTACGCTATTTGTGTTTAGTAACGGGATCTCAGATATTTCGAATCTGCGTCGTTTTTGAGCAGCTCTTGCCTTTTTAGACGAAACAAATTTTCGCGTGTATTTTTCTCGAGAGAAACAGAAATATCGTAAATAAAAATGTCATTGGTGAATATAATTCGTTGCAGTTTTGTAAAATATTCATTTGTCGAGACGTTGCTACTTTCGAAATCCTGACACGCCCCAAAGTTTTGAGCGGACACGTATCTATGACAAAAAATTTGAGGCTTAAAACGATAGATCTTGAAAGAGTCTCGTACGAGTGTTTCTAAATTTAGACGTTTTCCCATTTTAATTCGTTTTTGTCTCGCTTTCTAATTTTAACTTTCCATGTCCTGAGAAGAAAAGAAACTGGAAAACAGGGAAAACATACCTTCCAAATTTACATTCAATTTATTTTTATATCTTCCTCTCTAACATCTTTAAAATTGCCTTCAAACGTTTTAATTCATTTTTATGCTGCCTCTTTGTTAATTTTCCTACCATTATAAAATGTAATTACAAAGTGCAGAAAAACGTATCTTCCACGTTTCATATGCTTTTATATATCTATCTTCTCTCGTATTAACTTTTCTCTACCTTTAAAGGAATTAATTGCAAACTGCAGACAAATCTGTCTCCCACGTTTTGTTTCATTTTTTAGCTGTTCGTCTTGTATTCATTTTTCTATTCTCGAGAAGATAACAAAAAAAAAAAAAGAAAAACGGATAAATGAAAAGCAAATCCTCGCATTACCGATCCGATCTTAATTTTACTTACCGTCTGGGGAAAAGATGTTCAAGTATAGACAATCCTCGCTAACTCCAGGATCGGGTTGCTCAACCGGTAGCAATCTTTTGTAGTGTTGTTCGTGAAGTTTCGGCTTGTCGGTCATTTGTTGACAGGACGGTGCAAATTTTGTTGCGTTTCGCACGCCGCTCCACGATGGAAGGGGGTCGGTAACAGGCGCAGCAAAACGTAATTTTCCCAACGGTGGTTGGGCATAAGGAATTCCCAGATATTCTATCACCTTTATCGAATTTACAGTTACCTGTAAAGTAGAAGAAAGACGATCGTTCTATAATTGTTTGCTCACAGATGAAAATGGATACTCGAAAGGTCTTAAGAATTATCTGGTTCATTGCTACTTTATATTTGCAAGTTAAATATTGGAAAATTTGCAAAGCTAGAAAGAGCATGGAGACCAGGGAAATAAAAAAGAAATTATGAAAATTGAAAACTTAAGATACTACTATGTCTAGTTCCCGGAGCTGGAATGGTGAAATTTGTTGATAAAGATTAAAAGAAGATTAAAAGAAAGGTGGGAAGATCGCAAAAATGTAGACATCAGGAAAATTAAATTTCATCTTGTTACGCATGTTACAAAATTTAATTCAAAATTTAAGCGCAACGTAGAAATTGAAAAAAAAAGAATAGAAAGATACAAGAATTGGAAACTGGACAAATTAAAATATACCGCTACGTAGAATCCTCGCTTCGATCGATATTTTCTGACAAAAGAAATATTCCAGATATTACGCTCTCAATGTCAAATAAATAAGTGTGGACGGAATTTCGCGTTATTCACTGGCATTACGATTTCTGAGGAAAACGTCTAATCGACGGCGTCATTTCTCGATGAAACACGAATTTACGTGTGACAAATTACTCTTCCACGTACAGCCAGGTATAATAATCAAAAATTGGCTAGGCCTGAATCAAAGTTTCGCGTTAGGTCCCAGTACAACGTAACGATGGTACATTTGTTTTTTTTTTTCGTGGACAATTAAAGTTACATTACTCATAGTTCACCTAACTTCTTGTGATTTTCATCTAACTACACTGGCACATTTTATCGCGTGAAGAAAAATGGCAGGGAACGGAACTTTTTAAAGAGAATCCTTTCCTCGCTTTAATCTCAATGTTTCGCTTGTAAAAATACCAACGTAATTCCACTTACTATGCCATGGCTTCTCCAATTATAACTTTTTCTACGCAAAATACTTTCCTTTGCACATAGAAATTGTTTTACGTTCCAAATTAATAAATGGCGAGTTTACAAGTTGAAATTGAGTGTTGTCAGAATGTCGAATATAATCAAAGATAAATCAAAGATATTCGAAACGCGGTACTTTTTACGATACTCGATGGATAAAACAGTTTTCCACGTTTTTTAATCAAAATTCATAAAAATGTAAACTCGCATAAATATTCGCAGTCTAATAATAATTTTTACATTTAGTTCGATCGAATACAACAAGCAATTTCGCCTGATCTTTCGCAATTGTACATTTGATGGAAAATTTTGCTTTTAGATTAACAACAAAGAAAAATGTGGGACACTAATTGGAATATCCGATTACCGGAAACAGCTACCAGTTTCCAAGAAGAACATGAAAAAACATGATTATGCATGAGAGCCAAGTACGTGCGGTAAGTTCTTTGAACTTTTTGTTAAAATTCCGTGGTTGCAAGAATTTCGCGAGAACGAAGAGAAAAAGGAGAGAGAAAAAAAGGGAAAAAATGCCAGCCGTATAGTATTAAAATTCATAAATGTTGGCCCAGTTTATATATTCATCGCGCATATTATTTGCATATACTTAACTGTAACAATTGAAAGTTACAGTGCTTGCATGTTATTGTTCGTCACACGTTTAAAATGTCAAATATTTATTCAGAGGCAGCTTTGAGGTTAGGTTCAACGTTTACATACGGGACAGTGATATATTCGTTTCTGCCACTGTACTTCTTCTTCCTTATGCAAAAAAACGATATTACTAGAGAAAAATGTAACGATAGTTCGGGGACAAGCAAGCGAGGATCATCCGAAACAACTACCAGTTTCCAAGAAAAACACGAAAAAACATGATTATGCATGAGGGCCAAGTACGTGCGGTAAGTTCTTTGAACTTTTTGTTAAAATTCCGTAGATGCAAGAATTTCGCGAGAACGAAGAGAAAAAGGTGAGAAAAAAAAGGAAAAAATGCTAGCCGTATAGTATTAAAATTCATAAATGTTGGTCCAGTTTATATATTCATCGCGAATATTATCTGCATATACATAACTGTAACAATTGAAAGTTACAGTGCTTGCATGTTATTGTTCGTCACACGTTTAAAATGTCAAGTATTTATTCAGAGGCAGCTTTGAGATTAGGTTCAACGTTTACATACGGGACAGTGATATATTCGTTTCTGCCACTGTACTTCTTCTTCCTTATGCAAAAAACAATATTACTAGAGAAAAATGTAACGATAGTTCGTGGACAAGCAAACGAGAATCCTCCGAACGTGGAGTCAGATAACGTTGTACCACTCTACCATTCTGTAATTTTATGTAATAAAAGAAGTACGAACACAGAGTGAAGATCTCGTTTAAAGTTGCCTATAAAGATCTTGATCATTTGCCAAATACTCGTAGGCGAAAGAAAAAGTTAAATTTACTTTTTTTTAGGGCTAATTATTTCTTCAGTTCTACGTGTATAATTTTACATGTATTCTACACTCATCTATATGCACAATTCCGTGTCGCTGTTTTATAAAATTATAAAATGAAAGAGAAAGCGGAAGGAAGATGAGAAATCAAAATAGCATTAAAATTAATAACAGCGAAGACAAATGAATTTCAATCAGGACATTTTCAATGCTTGAAAATACCAGCAATAACGTAACTTACTTGTAACGAAACTGAGACTAAAAAGCAAAAAGATAGGAGATCTGTAAATAAAAGAATTACTTTGTTCGAATGACGAGTTGGGAAATTCGAGTGTAAAAGGGCCAAAGGTGCGACAAATCGCGTTTATGCGATCTAACAGGTTAAACTTCCGCATCGCAAAAAGCGAATGCCCGAAAACCACCTCACAATAAAACTTTCCGTTTGATTGCCTAGCAACCTGCGAAACACGTCGACTCGATTCATTCGCATTATATATATTTTTCGTCTAAATTGTGTATCCATGTGTAAAACTAAGATAAGAAACGACGATAAAAAATGTTGAATCTTCTCTTACAATTAATTTAAAGCTACCACTTTATACGTTGATAACGAGAAGATTTTGAACAAAATGGCCCAAAGTTTTTTTAAAGCGTACAACTTGTCGCAACAATTTGATACATCTATAATGTATCAAATATGTTGTAATAATAAATTGTAATAATAAAATTCCATCAAACAGTTTACATACTTCTCTATCATATATTATATATATATTTGTCTTCTTTATTTTATTGGATAAACGGCACATTCTAGACACACTTTTGCTACTATTTTACAAAATTAATCAACTCACTTACCTGTCTCTACCTTCTCCATTTTTTTAGATCAAAAATCCTGAGACGCACAATGGCTCACGAGAATATTCGAATATTCCTAGAAACTTCTTAGGTTATGTTATACGAAGCATTTTGGAATTTCGCTAGCGCTATAGCTACGAGCGACGACTATTGTGATTATATCGGTGAAACTTGAGACGGATCTGAAAACGTATCTAGAAGTCACGAGACGCTCAGTGCAAACATACACCTCGCAAAGGTCGCCAAAGGATCTGAACGGTCAATTATTCGCTATACTAATAGCCGTGATATTTAACGAGCCCACTCGTGCCTCTAATTGCGTGCTTAAGACAAGGTATTATCTCGTACCAATGTTTCATTAAACGTATCTTTCCAATGAATAACTTGCTGTAACTTGTCTGAGTAAGAGACATTTTAAGAAACGCTTTCGATCCGATGCTACAGAAATTTCCAATTTTAAAAATATGCCTTAAAATCACCCCTTAAAATGTCGTAACGCTCGACCAAATTTTCCATGGTTAACGTTCGAATTATTGGGTTGGCAACTAAGTGATTGCGGACTTTGTCATTAGGTGGTATTGACAAAAGCCGCAATCACTTAGTTACCAACCCAATATCTTGAAGAGCCGGTGTACGGTAACGCTGCTGGCGAGTACGTTTAATTATCCGTATGAGCGTACATCGATGGCCAGAAGAAAGTTGAAAGAGAGATAAAACGAGGCTGAAACGCTGTAGTTTTGCAAAGGTTGAATTACGATTGACAAGAAAATTTCAAACGCGCAACATAATCCTATGCCTGGGAACAGATGAGTGTTTGGTATACGCGGAAAACGTCTCGCACGGATTTTTTCATTTTTCATGCCAGAAATATACAAGAAACGTAAGAAACAAGTATCAACTTTAAACTTTCTTTCGACCACCTTTACTATGACTAAATGACGATAAAATCGTGTCGCACCTCCTTGCCAGCCACCGATCCTTGGCCTGAGATCCTGACGATTGGCTGCTCTCGACCTAGACCCTGTCTAACCGGGATCCTCTGGCCCACGATTTGGGAATTGGTGACCGGTAAGACGGCGAAGAGTCGCGGCAACAACGCGAAAAGCAACCACGCGGAACACTTCATTCTGCAGACTGATTTGCCACGGAAAGAATCAGTGGCTCGGCTCTAGGGCCTCGGTTCAACCCTCGCGTGACTTCAATCGGCCACCCTCGACCAGTTTCTCCTCCTAAGGCTGTTTCGAGACCTGCGCGCTTTCACCTGCGGCTTTCTTGCGTCGTTCAAAGTCTCCTGGTAGCCATGGTGTGCGACCTTTATGGTCAACGTGTTTGGTGTTTCACGTTCGAGTCGTTGAAGGACAACGTCGCATCGATTTTGCTTATAGGAATTTTTCTCTATCTCCCGTCTCTGTTCTCTGTTGCTGGATGTCTTATCTTTATGTGGCGGACATGTGGCAACCACGTAACGACGTCAACTATTTCCACAATTCCGATAGAATCGGTGTTTTAATTTTACGAAATATCGCTTAGCTTTCATTGTATAATTGAACGATTTACGAGGTTTATTATTCTATGTGACGACAGGTTTCCACGATTGGGGGCAAAATGTAATAAAGTCTGTGTAACGATAAACGCAGACATTTGACGAGCAACAGCAGTAAACTGACTGCCACCGCTCTCATTCTCCGTCGTCTATATTTTTCTATTTCTATTTTCGTCCAGTTTCTGGAGGTTCGTGTTCGGAGAAAATCGAGAAAGAAAAGGGAACCTGCTTCTGTCGGTTTGTCCTTAGCACCGTGGAGAAGATCTTCTATTATGGGACCGGGGATTATGACGAATTTATGGGAAATTTGGGGCCATGAAAATGCATACGACGCGTATGATACGCGAAAATAAATAAAATATTCAGGCTGCTCTTTATAATTTTGTTAATGAACCTCTGTCTAAATTTTATTTCTGCAGTCGCGTCCACCGAGGCATACATTTGCATAAAAATCCGCGGTATACGCGTTATAGCGCTCGCAAAACTTCGATTCGTATCGCGTAATTTCTTATCGCTCCTCTCGTATTGATCGTTTATCGTTCGATATTATTCGTTTGATTTCAATCCGTTTTATCGCGCGTACAAACCGACATTTCCAATATCCTTCAATCTTCTTAAGTGAAACCTCAACCGGTTGCGATCGAACGTTATTTACAGAACGGGGATTCACCGGCGATAAAAAGGGGCGAACAGAGACAGAGAATGTGGAAAGAAACGGCGGTTAAAGGAGCGATCGAAAAGGGCGGCGGTTAGCGTGACCGCAAAAATCGCAGAAACGAAGAGATAACGAGCGGGGGCATTAGATAATATGCGCGTCCGACGTAGGTGAAAGGTGATATTGTAGTTTACGGGCTGATGACGGTCAATTAGATCGACGAATTCAGGCTTGAAACGAGTTAAAGCCATGGGAAGAACAGAGAGACCATCGTACGTGACCCAAAATTTTGTCGTTAACCTTTTATAACGTCGATGATTTTTCTTCTTCTTTTTTTTTCTTTCTTTTTTTATTATTATCGAGCTTTCGCTCAGACTGTTACTGCAGCAGGCTCTGTGCAGAGTTAGCTGAACGTACTATTGTATTACGAAGCTCGTAAGTACATTCGTTTGAAACTTGAATATTAGATTTTTCATAAAAATTCACGTACGTGCTCTGAGACTCTTATATCGAGAGAATAATAAAATATTGAACGAGAAGAGGTTTTACGTTGAATGAGCAAAAACCTTGCTGTATGATTTTGCTCGTTATGTGTATTATCGTGTATTCTGGCATCTGTATCTGTGACTCGGTGCAAGAACTAGCATTGTAGTTACGAAGCTGTGATAGTAGCTCTCTTGAAGATACGTTCGAAAATTCATGTGCAAATAATTTCTGACACGGAAGTTTCTGCTGTCTCGAATTTCTTTTCGGGTACAGTACGAGGGAGATTCAGAGCTTACGCTATTTGTTTCTTTTATGTTTCGATTTTGGTATCGTTTCCAGAAAAGTTATTTTATGTAAAATTTTGACACTCGCACGTTTCTAGATAGAGTTTCAAATTGTCGCCTTTTTATATGGAGTGTACGATTGTTTAGAAGCTCAGTACCGAGTTTAACTTATTTCTGCATAAATATGACATTGGCACAGTTGTTACACCACAGCCACAGACATTTCTTAGGCTCTCCTTTTGTTCCTTTGTAACTGTGATATAGTATTATGTGTATTTTAGTAGTGTATTATCCTGATGGCGACAGATAATTCATTCGTAGTGCGATTATTGGTTTTGATATTCAAATGAAAGTGAAGTAACGTAATTGGAATTTTGTTCAGTATAGGCAGGTAATAATGAGAGTACATGTATAAAGAATATGTACAATTAGGTGTTAGTCTAAGAAAAATATTATATATTACTAATGTATAAGTAGTGTTTTGTTGTTGTTGTTACTGATTATTATACTATATTTCTTTAAAATAAAATAATATTTAAATCGGTTATTTAAGAAGATTAATAATAAAATTCTTGTTATTTCTGTATTTAGAGGTAGGATCGTAATAGCTATTATTTTATTCTTTGGATAAATCCATCACACCGTTCTCAGCCGAAAAACCTTTATTGCACTTTCTTACATGGTCTAGGGATAAAAACAAAAGAGCATCTTAAATCTATCGATTAAATCTATCGATTGTATCTAGAACTATCTTCTAGTTACTATTTATTGTAACTAGCGCATCTGCATATGGATGGCGAGCACGAACTCACGTTGTCATTTTCAACAAAAATTACATGTATGTAGAATATTTTATTATCGTATATTATAGTATCATATATCTCGTTAATTACTTAATTTTATCAATCTCAGTGATTTTTATATATAGAATAATTGTTCTGATTATTGCCAGTGTTATCTGTTGTTGGTAACAGGATGATAATAACTTTCTTGCTGTTGGTTTTTACGATATTTACTACTATATATCGTAGATAAAATAGTTGTACGTATAGGTGCATATAAAAGGTAAGCAGGTCTTTCAATCTCTTTCGAAGTACATTGCGTACGAAAGAAAGAAAAAATTACGAAATTAATTAAGAAAATATTCAAAATTTGCTGTATGCCACAAGCAATTGTTCTACATTATGTAAATGCGACCTAATTATGCGGTTATTTCTGAATTATTCAATGCCTCGTTATCTGAAAATGCAGAAGCAAATCAGAAATTTGAAATGTTACACATTATACATATACGCAGAAAAAAAGGTTACTCCATCAACTTAGGCCAAATAAGCCGACCAATATACATGCACGGATAGTAATTTCGTGGATATACTGGGCAAGTGTCCTTGAAAATCGATATCGAGGGTCTTTCGCCCCTGTGGCATGGCAGCACGCTTTCATTAGAATATGATCTTCGTGCTAACGTCCTCAGCTGTCGTGACCTTGAACTTCAAATCCATTAAAAAATCTTCATGAGTATTAAAAAAGCTCTTTCTTCAATTTGTAGTTTAAAGTCTGTAAAAAGTTTACGATATCCTTTTCTAATAAAGCCATGGATATGACACTTGAAGATCTATGGGCGATTATCGCGTCGATTCTGAGTCATAAACAGCTTTTACACCTGAATCTTACTATGATAATACTATGATATCGATAACGTTGGAGGAATTCAAGTATTTTAAGTTTAGACATAGTACTAATCCATTGTTAAAGACTTTAAATTAGCTTCTTGTCTTTTCGCTGCATTTAGTAAACGGAGTTTTCATTTTGACTTTGAAACTTTGAGGTTGTCGTATTTTGACCTTGGAATATAAAGGACACAGACCTTTGATCTTGGAAGATTAAAATTTGTGACCCGAGTTAAAAAATTCGAGATCGATAATGTTTGTATTCGAAAAGTACCCTTGGAAATTGAAAGTTAATATCGAAATTTGTATTCGAAAATTTCGAGGATTGTTTAATTTGAATATAGAACGGCTCCTTTACTTGGAAGTAAATAGCTTACGCTTTATATATAATTTATTTTATTTAAAAAGTTAAATAGAGGAAATTATCTTTCTCTAGCTTTAAATCAAATTTCACGCGAGAAAGGGGAAGAAATGTTCTTCTATTTAAAAAGAAGGGATTTAATTCGGTGCTTGAGATCGTTGCGCCACATGTTGCCTCGCGGAAGTTTTTGTAAAGTCCCTTATGGTAAAAAGATTTCTGCACAATCGGTAACGAAGGGGCACTTGTCCAAAAGTAAATAGGCGCATACATATGTATATATGCATGTAATCACGCAACATATTAAAACGAAAATACTAAAAAGGTTACCATTCACATACATTCGTATGATAATACTATACTGCAGAATGTTATGCATTCATGCGAAATTTAAAGGTGCAAAAATGCATAGAATGAATGTAATATGCAAAAATATGTAAAATCTCCAAAGTAGAACACTCGGCATAATTTTTAATAGGTTAAACAAATCTCTATTTAAATTTTACTTCTGTACATGTATTCATAAAAATAGAAATCTGCATAAAAATCCGCAGTCTAATCATAACATACGATGGAACTTTTATATCCTAAAAACAGTACCTAATACATTAATTGATGTTCTAATTCGTTAATAAAGAAAGTGTTTAGTCAATATCGTGAGATATTGAATTATGTGTGGACACAAATTTATAATATTTTTAAATTACGAGCGTCGCGTTAACATTTTATAATTATTCCTCGCGCGCATGCGTATTTGGCGAAAACAGAGAGTAGGGGAATAGAATTTAAGGTAAGTCGGGGGAATGTCCATATACTGTTAGTCCATATACGTCTGTTATTCGAATGTTTCATATCGCGGTCGAGTTTATTCGCGATCGAGCACAACTATTTATTTAACCGAAAATAATGCAGATCACAGGTAACACTTCTTAAGCGATTATATATATATACTATATGGATGTTCGCAGTATGTTTTATAGCTTCTACGCTTATAAATTAATTCATTTTATATAATCAAGAAAAGTCTTCGATGACTCCATAAGGATTTTAGATGAAAAATATTTATTACCGATGAAACTTTTCAAAATACTAATACATCGCTACATTATGCAACGATTAAACATTTCGACGTTAGATTATCTCTATAATCTCGTTTGTTTTAATAAATTATTCAAAAAATCATTAGTAACCAAAATTTAAGCGATTAGGCCGCCATATTGTGACGTGTTGTTCATAGGATTTGGCGGTTTTTCTTCCATTTCCAACACTGCGATGAAAGATATTCTAACTTGATATAGGTTATAACAAAAATTCATAAAACATAACGAATAAATATAATCGTTTTATTCAAATGTTTAGTTAATTTAGATAGTATATAGATTTGAATTTAGAACGGATAACAAAAATGATATTTGAATAAAATAATTGTTATAAAAGTAATTCAGCTACAGGGAAGCCAAACTTCATTGAAATTAATTGTTCAGTTATTGAGAAATTAAATATAACATTTTATACAATCTAACTTATACTAGTTTACAGTCTAACTTATACTACAAGTCAAATTACATGTTATTAGTATTAATAGATTCTGATGCTTAATGATAACAAGTCTGGTAATAGTATTTGTTATTTCTAGCTTATAAGATTCACTTATAGGAGTTCACAGTATTTTATCAAGTAGAATAATCAGATGATTCACACTATGTAAACACAAGAAGCCCCTAGTGGCCAAAATTCAGAAATTAAGAGGTTAAGAAAATAGAGTTGGCCAATTCGTCTTCAACGATAGCTCAATTGAGTCATCGTTGAAGGCTTTACTTCCCGTTCGAACCGCACAATTCCAAATAAACATAAAACTGTTTCCCAATATTTCCAGTTACGTATCATCTTAGAAGTCACACACAAACGTCGCGGGAACGCCGGAAAAAGGCGCAACAAGAAGCAGCAACAGCGATGCCAAGGCAGGCGGACGGCGGCGCAGCATGAAGGGTTAAAAATACATATTCGATGCTCCTAATTCAATGACCGGCCGACGTACGGCGATTTACAGCAGTGCCTCGTTAACTGACCACGAGTTACCACTTTATTTGGCCAGTAATCGAGGGAGGTATGTGTATTTCTTAGAAATCTCAAGTATCTATTATTTCTCTACTTCAATGAATGCAAGTCAGATATGCATATTTATCACACATTACTGGTCTATTGAAACAAAAAACAATTATTTATTAGGATGTATACTACACAAATATTAAAGTGGGAGTACATTATACAAAATTAAAGCAATCTTGTACCTTTCTTGGTTTCCAAGAAAATTAACAAATTTTCTATAAAACTCTACTAAAAAGGAAAAAAGATTTCTGTAGCTAGGCTGTAGATCCTTATGTATTTGTGGGAGATCTGACGGTGCAAAAGTGCACAAAATTCATATAATTACAAAATACCTTATATTATATTATATCCAATACCAGAAGGTAATTCTATGAATTCATTTTCAGCATCCAGCGGGGATAACAGCGGCCAGGAACGGAGACGAAATCGTGGCCAGTAAACTCGGCACTAGCGTATACATGAACGGCGCTCGCCTCCGCCGAGAGGACAGTCGTTGCATTGAGCGACTCGCCGGCGAGCAGAGCGGAGGAACGCTTGAGCAGAGAGCGAACGAACGGTTTAGTGTATGGGTTGGTGGCGGCTGTTTGCCGATTCGTTGACTTGCCGGCACGGTCGGTCGGCTCGGGTCGAAGGCTGCCGCTCTCTCAGTCCGTCTCGCGACCGCGTGCTAAAGGGATGTCGTTTTACTTCTTCTTTCCGTTATTTCAATTAACTCGTCTCAAATAATCGATCCATGTATTTGCCCTTTCTCGCCGTTGCATTGCCCTTTTGATGAATTTCCAACGCGCCAAATAAATCGGTGGCGCGCACATGAGATATGTGACATGTGTTAGACGATTCGATATTAAGAGCAACATCGGTGACGGCAGTAAGGACCATTCTGTGGTTGTGCAAAATTTCATGGACCAGTGACAACGAGAAAGGATCGTCGATTGTGTGACTGTTTGCGGGAAAAATCGTAGGATTTGATGCGACGGGATGGACAGCGAGGCGGACGCGGAGACCACGGCTGCCAACGCCGTGGATTCGGATGGATCCGTTAGCTGGGAGGACTTTTTCGGTGAGTTTGTTTCCTTTGATTTGTCTATCCCTTCGTATGTTCTCTGGTGATCATGAAACTTGTCTAAGTTAGAGGTTTGAAAGAATTGAATTTATCTCTTAGATTGTTTCATGTGGTCCTATAGTAATAGGACAATATTTTTATAGAATAGATATAGCGCATATATGTTCATATTTCGATTCCAGTTTATGCTAATTTTGATAAAGATCCAGGCTCTGGTAAATTTATGATTTGTTAAATAGGAAGTAATTATTATTCTGATATGTGTTATCAGGTAATAGTTCAGAGAAAGAAGAACATTGAAATGGTTCACGAAGATTTGCTGCATTCAATTGCAATTATAAAATGAATAATGAATATGGTTCTTCCTAATTCATTATCGTAAATAAAATTCTTTTGATTCTGTTTCTATAAGTCACGTGTAAGATACATCATTGATTTTGAAAATAGTTTGAGATATTTGAGATTTCTTACAAGTTACTTACAAAATTTACCATCGTGGAAAAGATTCATAATACAAAGATCACTATTTTATAAAATATTTTGTTCCATAACAAAAAGATACATTTTATATTTAAACGCAAAAGTTGAACATTTCCAACAATATACATAATAGACTACATTCATAATCACCAGCGCACATGTTTTCAGAGCTATATATATTATACAAATGTACATATAGGTACATAATCTGTGTATACGCGTGCGTACTGTGTTTCGTCTGTCTTTGATATGTGATGATGTCTGATATCTGACTATAGTGACGTCAATATATGTACTTTGATAGATTGTAGAGATATATATTTTTTAAGTTACATAAAACAATAGAGAATATGGATAATCGTATTTTTTTAATTCTATGGCTTCGATATCGTTTTTTAAGTTTGTCGATGAGTAACAGTTTTCAAGTTTCTACAATGTAGTTTGAAGTTTGATGTTAGCTACGCGCCGGTTCTTTATCGCTGGCATGTGCGTGGTTATTATTTGCTTGTACGTGGACGTTGTTACGAAACGATAAACAATGCAAGTGAAACGTGGGCTTTGCTAAGAGGAAAATAGCATTTTAACCCTCCGTGTGCAAGCTTTTCTTTTTGCTAACACCATGTGCAACATAGGACGTTTAGGATCCAGGTCGTGTTTCTAGCCTATCTCAGGCTTTCAAAAAGTCCAAGAAAATTCACAGCTACTTATTAATCTCTACTACAATACCTAATAGGTTTCCACATGAAATATTTGAAATATTTGTTTATGAAAGACTGAAATTTAAACAAAATTATTTGCCCTACACTGGATATAGAGGGTTTAGGTTAAATTTGGTATAAAGTAAGGCGCGAAACGATATTACGTTTCGTGTCAGTAATAATTCACGAACGGTAGCGAAAAGAAACCGCCAATCATGACCGCTTGTAAACGATCGTCGCGTGTTTATTGTCTCTAATGCAATCGCGCGTCCTCTTTCGAGTGGATAATTCGCCTCGTTGGTTGTCTTGACGAGGGTAACGCGATACCAGACGAACTGTAGAAAACAGAAAAAAGAAATGATGGTTTAAATCGTTATGTTCGACGAATCGAATTTAAGAAAGTTAAAATATGAGGAGTCATAAGATAAGACGGTACTTATTTGATATATCAACATAAAAATGAACAACAAGCCAAAAACTGTGGATATAAAAATGGAGATAAAAATAATTTTTAACTAACTTCTGACCTAACCTAGACAAGTTTAAAGTAAATTTGACGTGATTTATTGATATAAGAAAGAGAGTAACCTACGTTTATATATCAAACTAACTTATGTCCATATATTAAACTAACCTATTGATATATCAAACTAACCTGTTGACATATCAAATACTAGTCGGTAGAACTTTATGATTTTAATTACTAAATCAACTTTGCAATGTTGAGGTTGGAATATTTTTTATCGCAATTTATTTTTACGTGAGATTTTTATATAAGATTTTCGGAATATTAAATATGAGAAACAGCAATCGAAATTGAATTTATGCTTTTATTTGGACCAAATGGATTTGGGTAGTCAATCAGTTCGACAATATAGAGGTTCGGTTAGAATATTTTTATTATTGTCAGACAGGGATTATAGCAGGCTCTTTATTTTATTTATCCAAGTTTATTTCAGTTTAAGTTCTTTTCCTTCCCCCATTATTCTAGTTGGAGATTATTTTCTCCTTTGCTAAGTCGATAGTCCCCAGCCTCAAAGACTTTAATCAGCCAATGATTACAGCATAAAAATCTCGAACAGGATGACTAAAAAGATTATCTTTGTAATTGAAGTTTTAGAGCAGTAGAGTAACAGATAATATCAGATATGAAATAATTTTTCAGGAAACAGTAACAATATGGTAGATACACAAGTACTCTACGTTATCATTTGTTGGAATCATAGCATACACGCATATTTAATTATATGTTTCTCAAATTATTTTCCATCTTAGAGACAAATTGTGAGACAAAAATTGCTTACTTCTCGGAATTTCGAATTCTTTCGTTGCAGTTTTCAAGACTGTGGACAGATTGGAATTTGCTTCTCTATTTTCTGTGTCAGCATAATACTTCAAATTAGCGATACCTATGATGAATTAATTCGCACGATTAGTACAATTCATAAAAAACAATTTACAATTCGTCTTTGTAAATTCGTATGAAAAATCGCGGAGGCAAATGTAAATAGAGAATTGTATTCCTGGAATTGTAAAATCAAAGAAAAGTACGCGAGATTGATAACAGCTATTGCGAACATCGATACTATCAATCGGAACGAGTCATTGGCAAGTATTGGTTCGATAAAATAATCAATGGTTCTCAACCGCGCGTGTGCTCTCAAGATGACGGCGTTCTCATTAACATGAACAAGATAAAAATTACAATATCGTCCACTTTATTGCACAAGAGAACTAGATTAGCGAGAAAATATCATTTTTAATGCTGATTGAGTTAAACCAATTTTTAATGAAATTATGGTTTCCGTATGTTAAAAATAAAAGAAAAAATACCTTTGAATTGAAAACCCAGGGACATCAAGACACATATTTCTCATCGCACACATTATGAAATATTTTAGTTTACATTCTGAAATTTCCTAAGAAATACAATGGTCATCGATATCGTATCACAAAAAACAGGTTTCTCTTGTAACTTTTTTCTCGTTTGGATCGAAGGAAGCATCGAAATAGAAAGTTTTTAAAATAGAAAATGATTCACAACTTATTTTCATGTAAGCTTCCGAGACACTAGGAGTAACAAATATAAAAAATCACAGTTAAAATTATCTAAAATCTATAATTTTATTTGGCATAGTCGATCGACGTGACAATGTTGGGGCCACGTTAAAGCAATTCTACAGCAATGTAGTCAATTGAACCAGGAAATTCTCACAATCGATCCTTTTGTAATCTTCACAAGATTATAAACTCTACTTTAGAAAATTATACATATATCGTTAAAATAATCAGGGAACACTAAGAAATAGTAATTGGTGCGAGACATTGGAAGGAAAATGGTAAACGATATTGTGCACTTTTTATCATTGTAATGGGAAATACAATATCCCATAAATGGAAATTTAGGTTCAAATTAGATTTTTGTGAATTTAACTTTGTTTCGATTCTGCTTCTGTTTGGACCAGATATCTTAACATAACCTGTAATTCCTTCTTCTTCGTTTCGTCTGTTTTTCACTGCGTTGATAAAATCGCGTGCCAACAGCGTGTATGTTATTGCGCGAGTTACATCGCTAGCCGGATAAGAGAGAAACTATTGGGAAAAAGGTATATCGATACCAATTAAGGATTTCCCTAAAAGAAACAGAGCGATAATCAACTTTGCTTACTTTCTACTTGTAAAAACCGACAATAAATATCGCTTTGCTCCTTCTCTTTTTCTTCTTCATTTTCTTCCACACTCCTCGACCAACATTTCATTTCATTTAATATTCGAGTTTCCGCAAAAGTAACAAAAGTCTTCAAGGCAAAAAACACATAGGAAAAGGATAGACAGATCTCTTCAAACCATGTTGGGCTAACAACATTGAATTAAATCAAATAAATGAAATTACCGAATTCAGTCGCAATTTTGCATAAACATACTGAATTTCATGAAATTTTATTCCTACCTATTTCCATTATCAATTCGCTTATTTCCCCTCCTTAATTGTACGCCATCTTAATAGCCATATTGGGAGTTCAAAATCCAAGAGGATCCTCTGACGTTCACTGTATGTTGCCAGTATTTCCAGATCTTCAACGTTCATCGTGCAAAGGGCAAATCTTTCCCAGCGAATATTCCAATTTCGAACGTTGAACCATTAACGTTAAATTATGAGAAAAATACGGTTCGTCGATGTATTTCGATAATATTCGTTCGTTCATATTTATCGGCAAGCCGCAGTGGCGCTGAGAGCCTTGAAACGTTGACAATATCTGCTGCTTCTTTCGACTATTTCGTAAATCTCACGATCGCCGATAGAGGGGCGAGACAAAATGAGAGTAGCTCGTGACTCTGTGATCTATCAGCGCGCAGAAATTTCTGATTTTCGGTTGCACGTTACGATGAAGCGCGCCTCGTTGTTGCGCTGACTTGCGCGCGCGCTTCCACGCTCGCGCGCCATAGTCACGAAGAGGAGGCGGCTACTAGCGAGACAAGTGTGGCGAACTTAAGGATGCGACGCGGTGCACAAAAAACTGCCGCTCTGCCGGATGTAGCTTAGAGAGCGTCGTCGTTTTCCTCGATTCGCTTACGTGTACACTGACGCTCATAAGTAGACTGTGGATTTTTCTGCAAATTCGTATTTTTCGGGATATAACGAGAAAAAGTAGAACGTCTGTAGGAAATTGTATTATCTGGCAAGTATCGCAGAGAAAGCACTGTAGTTTGAATATTCTGTGTACCTTCTCGTATTACGCGGATTCTGTGCAGTTTCGTGCTTGAGAATTTCCTATAATTCCAAATTATCCAAATCCGCCTTATCTGTTCGCGAATATAATTTGCTTGTAATTTATTAACAACATAATGGAACTTTTAATTTTCTTACTAAGCGCGTATGAATGAACCGTTTGAAAAGCCCTACGTCGAGTCACGCTCGACTGTTTTAAATTGTTTTAAATTTCGCGATATTTCTTTCCACTTTTTTCTTTTCTAGATGAGCGATATTATATTTTCGATATAATTGACGCAAAAATTGTTTAATTCCATTGTTATCCATTGGCTGTCTTTTGTACGTTTCGAGTGGAACGCTTGAAATAATGGGGGGTTATTTAAAAAAGTAGTTAAAGAAGAATTAGGAGTTTACTGATCAAATGCGATATGTATTTACATGTACTAATTAGTATCTTCTCGTGGAGTTAGATACTTCGTACGTCATATGAAATTTTTTCTTTTTTTGGTTCATTTATCTTTTTTTTTTTTTTTTAAATTGTTTATTTGCATTAAATACATGTTCTATCGACGTATGAAACGGTTTTAAATATCGTTGCTATTATCGATCACGATAGTTTCTCAGTCAATTTGGAATATCCTTCCTTATCTTATCTGAAGCTTGACAATCAGGCGAGCCGCGTATAATGAGCTCCTTAAAGCAAAAAGAACAGCTCCGTAGTGTTTGACGCTTATAAATGTCTCGAGCATTTTATTGCATATTAACTTTCAAAAACAAATTTTATCACGTCGTAATATTCTACGATAGCCTTAATAAAGGATAAAACCGTGCCGAGTCTTCCTGCCTGTAATTTTCCAGCTATATTACCTTATATTATATAACTATCGTAATTATATACCTTTATATTTGGATAAAAGTAAGTAAGTGGCTGTATATTTTTGAGCGGCAGTGTATACAAGCGTCTGTCTGTATCCGCGCTCGCACACAAAATGTGTGCGCGTGTGTCACATGTATTCCCGTCCTCGTGCACGCCCAAAAATCGAGCAACCGACTCTCTGGTTCCGTCTGGATTTTTATAGGACCGGACTAGCCCCGGAACTGCTTAAAATTCGACCGAATAAACGAACCATCGTCGCTTCGCATCGTTAAAGCGATTTCCATAATATTTCTTTTACCTGTTTCTGTCATATTAGATAGAGTAAATTTGTCCTATTTCTTTTCTTTTTTTCTTTTTTTCTTTTTATTTTTTAAGGGTAGAGTAATTGATTTTTCATCTTACGTACAAATGTTATACTTTTTTTGTAAATCTTCGCGTTTTCAGTAAATCTGCTTCCTTTATTTCGATTTCTCTTCTCTATCTTCTGTTTGAGCCAGGTATTTTCACGCAATCTGCAGTTTCTGCTTCGTTTTACCTACTTTTCATTTTCTTAATACGTATATATACATTTAACAATACTATTCACGCGGTATATTAATTTTTCATTAAGGCAGTGTTTGCAACGAACGTCTCCTAACCTCTACGTATGTATATACATTTCCGGATCGCTTGGAAATTTTACTACATCGTGTACGTACTACAAACATCGCTGCTACTACTAATACTACTTACACCACAGTCGTATCTCGTTCCAATTTTGTTATTAAATCACGAAACTCGTGTATCGTGTTCTTTTCTACTTTTCTTCTTCACCGTTACTTTTGACATGGTTTTGTTAGCGTTTTACGGAATGGGCGAACTCAGGGTTATTCTTTCCTTCATTTTCTTACGTTCGAATGCCACGGGTATATACTTTGCGTTGTATTAATCGCATATGTGTTCATAATAAGAATAATAAGCATAAATAAAACTGTTCTTTTAACATAGATCGTAATCCACTATGAAAACAGCCATTTTCTCGATCCGTTAACATTCCTGGTGGATCGTCCCGTTGACAAATAACATTCCACCATGTGACACCTGGGTCACAATACCTACGGCCCTGTCCTCATGTGGGCTTAGTAAAGCGTAGGCGTGTCATGCTCCTCCGGCTGCATTTGTAACGCCAAGTGCCTGCGCCGCGAATATATAGACTCATAGGTGCATCTACAGGCTGATTCACATCGCCTCCATTAATCCTGCGTTTCGAAGTAGATGAAGATAAGAGGGAATATTATCTCTAATGCTTATTGCGGGCTCATTTGTAACCGCGGCTTAAGCAATACGATTTATCCTTCCTTTATTGTATACAGGCTGATTCACATTGTATTTCAGATAATGTGTCTATTGCGTATCTTTTATGTTGGACAAATATTAGCTAAAATTCTGTTATTGTTGAATTTAGTGATTTCGTTAATCGTACGTTGACTATAGCAGGCTCAATTTTGATGGTCCACCTTTGAATTATCGTTAACGTTGCAATAATTTAGAGTAACATCTTATTACTTTCATTAATCTTATTAATTTTGTATAAGCTAGTATATGATAGTGGTGATATTATTAATCGTCTGTTGACTACAGCGTGTTCAATTATCATCGTTAACGTTAGTATATTTTTAGAACTATATCTTGTTGCTTTTATACATCCTATTGATTTTTTATAAATTACAGTATATTCAGTGGTGATTTTGTTAATTATATATCGACAATTAGAAAAATTCTCCACAATGTTTTATCACTTTTACATTGCTACAGTACATTCAATTTTGGTGATCCACAATTTTTCATAGACGAAACTAAACATATAACTTTGCGACATATTTTCAACCATTGCAGTCGTACTATCTCTGTATCTTAACAATTTCTATCTTTCTGCACTATTATCTCCGCGTAAAAATTCGAATTTAATCTCGCTTTTACGTACATAGGTTTCATCCATACTTGTAAAATGAGTCACCTGGATATGCAGCTTAGGACTTACGCCTTTATTATTGTATCGTGCTTAGAAAGAGCTCTTTCACAGATCTTGTCACACGCGCGGGATTAAACGTTCCTATTTCTCGTCGTAGTTTGTATAGGGCCGTGTGTACAGTTTCGTCGGACAAATTCGGTTAGCATTGCTGCGCTCCTCTTAATCTAAATTCCCTATATTTTAATCTCATCTCTGTCTCCATTCAACAACGGGCTTATACAACCGGAGAACTTTTTTAGAATAAAGCTGAAACGAGAAATCAATAACGATAGTTTCGTAGGTTCCTCAAACTTGAGAAATTTTTCAAAAGATAGAGAGATACGATTTGGTTAAAACTGCAATAAGTAACCACGATAGTCTTCGAGTCTCGCAACTAGATTGTGGATTCTTAGACAAATTTATATTTTCGTGAATATTATTTTTTATTATTTCTATTATTCGTATTTTCCATATTTCTGAATATTAATTTTAAATACTTTTCTGTACGGAGAAATGCTGTAGATTTTCTAACAAAATTTCAAAATCCCTGCTGTAGTACGTACAGTGCATTTTCATAATTTTATAGTTATGAAAATTGGCTATAGGATTCTCTTGAAAAATATTCGCAACAAGGTTAAACAGAGAGATCTGCTGGATAGAGCTCACACGGAACAGACAACCTGTATCACGCGATGTGGGAACAAGTGGGCGACACATAGAGCGGAGGACGATGGGTATTTGTGTGGCAATAAGGTTATGGTGGAAGGAAGCTGACGTGACAGTCTCATTTGTCCGTCTTCTTGACGGATATCTACATAAAACGAATGTTACAGCAACAGTTTAGGCATAGGGAATTTTTCTTAATTGATCGATATCGAGTTGGTCGCTTGATACATTTTTCAGATTTGTGACTAGACTGGGGATGTTTATGATGGTTGGTAGAATGGTTATGCACTTACATAGGGAATTTAAAATTGTACAAACGCATAGAACGCACATAATATTTGGCAATATATATAATAACTAAGGTATCTTACAATCTATGGTGTTCGTAACAGTATTATTTATCATAATTGTTATGCTTTTTAATAATTTCTATAATAGCGTCTGAGACAAATGCCTCGTTAGTTTCATTCCTTTAACTGGGCTCTTAGAAATATAAATTTGTATAAGTCTATCTGATGCTCGATCGTAACGCGTATAGAAAAATTTTCTAGTAACTTTATCGTCTTGAACGTGGACAACACGATGTTCGTTGCACTACTGTCTGCCGTGCCTCTATATTTTCAATTTTTCCTAATGGTCTACAATTTAGTAATCTTTGTAGTAACATGCTTCTCTCCAATTTAGTCATTTTTGTAATAATATCCTTCTCTCCAATTTAGTTACTTTTGTAACAACATTCCCCTGTTCGATCCTGTAACTTTTTGCAGTAACATTCCTCTCTTCGGTTTTCCAATTTCTATAGTAATTTTCTTTCTGCGATGTATGATCAACGATGAGGTTTTCCACCGCGTCTTGTTAGGGAATTGAGAATTAAGTTCGGTATGCTGATAATTGGATCTCGTTACGCGCGGCGTACTACAACACAAGCACGTGTTAAAGTTCGGAAGCCTTACATATGAATATTCCATGAAAAGAGACGCGAGGTTTACCCTCTATCAGCAAAGGGTTATTCGAACCCTTAATGAGGCACCTGTATTACGTTTCTTAGGGATGCTTCTATATACAGGGTGTCTCGCCTGACACTCGCTGTTCAAATTTAGAATATCGCTTTAGTAAACAATCAATCAACGTTTCAAATCGATCAAACATCGTTATTGAACAGTAATCAATTATTGATCCTTAAATACAAGACCAGTTTTCATTATGCCTAGCTACAAATATACAAGACCAGTTTTCATTGCGCCTAGTCATAAATATAAAACCAGTTTCCATTGCTCGAACTAACCTTAAAATAAAGGACGGTTAAGCGGAAATAACTATTTTCCGCGATACTGCTTGTGCATTCAACAGTTGGTCCTTGAACTTAAGGCTACTTTTTATGAAATATACCCTAAAACCACTAAATAGTAAGAAACTCGAGGATAATTTGCTTTAAGAGTGTGCGTTATTACAGATACAAGAGATTAGATCAAACTAACCTTCAAATACAGTGGAACAGTGGCAGAAAACTGTCATTTCTGCGATATTATTACAAATTCGATAATTTGTATACTTTACAGGATACCAAGTGTCAGTTTCCATGGAAAGTGTGCTTCAAACTGTAGACGTAAGATGAAACAGGGAGAAAGTGAAAAATCATTTTCTCTCGAATGCTTTCGCATTTGAAAAGGATTCTACGAATCTAAAGCCTAGTTTTTCTTATATTCACGTAGCGTTTCAAAGTACAGAAAAAAACTCTTCGATGATGAGGGATTCGAACTCGTGACAGAGTAATTCCCCTGAACCTATCACTCTACCACCTTCGCTATCTTAACGTTATTCGTAGTAACGTTCAATCAAACGTACATCTTTCGAAACACTACGAAGTTTACATTCGCAGTGTCTCGATGTACAAGAAACATGGCTCTGAATTTCATATTACGAAACAACAAAAAGATAAAACTTTTCATAGTACAATTACCACATTACTTATATCGATCTTGCAAATAAAATATATAAAATAAAATAAACATCTCTCTATCTATACTGCTATCTATATCATACTATATCATATTCTCGGTTGCGTTTAATTTTCGATCCGCTACTCGATCAAACCGAGTCCTGTTGAACTTAGAGTCCCTCGGAATAGATGCGTCGCCGCGTTCACGAAAACGTGCTCGTATGCGGACTGGGGATCGGTGCGCGTCCGAGACGCCATTGAACTTGATTTCCCGACACCAGGTCTCCGTGGTTGCACGTGCAGAAACTCCAAAGGAGAACGGCGTTGCCCTCGACGCTGTCTCACGTATCGCCAGGCCTGGGATTGCATATGGATCTTGAGAACGGGTCGACTGTCTTAGGGCGGCTACAGGCGCGGGTCGACCGGCGAGAAATTTTAGTAAGCGGCTTCGCGCAGGGAAAGTTGCGCAGTACCGACCGCTGCGAGTATTTTTCTCATATCTCGTGCTACAGTCGGTAAAAATAAAAATCGAGAAAGACGAATTTTCATTTTTTGAAATTTGATAATAAGAATCTATAAGAATGTTATAGTTTGTAATGGAAAGGGAAAATTGTCCGATACCGACTGATTATCCGATTAGTAGATTTTCCGGTTTAAATGATCGATTACGTTAGAAAAAAAGATACTTCAGTGTTTGGACGTTGGAATTCACATTTTCGTTCAAATTGTATTTCTATTTCTGTTATTTCAGCGGTAAAGTAGTTGATATTCTCTTAGTCTGTGCGTGGGTCTCCATCGTGCGCCCAGCCTTCACGTTCGTCGTTTTCGGAACATCAGGAACCTCGGACCGGTCTGTCTCTGGATCATTTTATTTTACAGTAGCTGCTTCGAAGCTATATTTTTTTCCTGTTTCCGAATCTCAGACATTGTACCGCGGAAAAAAATAGCAGAAATATCAGACGATCGTCTAATCCAATTTCACTTTAGTTGCCAACAAATCGAACTTACAGATAGAAAATATTTGGTCTGTACTGGGCGAGAGTTGGATAGTCGATACTGGACGAAAAAAAAAAATGTTTTACATTATAAGGTATACAATGTAGAAAGAAAAAAATTGCAAAACTGCGGCTGGTGTCCATAGCCGCCCTTACGGATTTTTAAACGTTCGTTCCCTCGAGTTTCAGCGTGTTTTTCCTGTTTTTTTTTTGCTTTTCTTTTTCGCGAGCCCGCCATTAATCGTCGAATCTTGGAATAGCAAACTTTCACTGCGATCAGCCAATTCACTCGTGGAAATGTTGCGTGGGTATGTACCTGTTTCAGATTGGCATCGATTGAGTTGTAATTGTTTCTTGGCAGACCGACGTTAATTGGTAATTTAATTGGCGATTTTCGAGGCGGGTAATCCATAGATTTTCGTTCTTCCAGTAATTCACGATTTACTGGTTTGGCCGTTACTTAATTAGTTATTACTATTTATTAGTAAATTGCGTGTTAGAAATTGGATTAAATCAGTTTAATATCTAATTAGGTGTTTTTTTAATTCAAATTGGATTGAATTCTTGAAGCATTTTCGTTAGCTGGTATAATAATAATTTGGATAATTAGTAATTCTAATAGATAATTGTGATCTTCTTAAAAGTAAGTCCAAAAATTTTGTCTCTTTTATTCTATCTCATTACCCAAATTGGGAGATATACCACGAGCATTACGATATTTACCGACAATTGAAATTTCCTTTTAATTATTCTGAAACTCTGCTTCGCTTTCATTATTATTGTCCATTGTTAACGAACGTATTAAGAAAAAAGGAACGCGGGTTCTAAACTACGATACAAATTGCTACAGCTTTATGTAAATTATACCTACTATAATTATCAAATAGCGAAAAATGTGAATTGTGAATTTTATGGAAGCTTGCCAAGTATTACGAAATTCCAAAGCAGAGAAACAATTTTTTAAATGATCCAAAGATTATTTTAATTTTTACCAAATATAGTCGTCACTCGATTAAACTACAGAAAAGGATAACTGTTTTTGGATCACATTATAGCGCCAACAGTTTCACACAGTCTATTATAATCAACGTATTGGATTTCAGTATAGAAATCTTGGTTACATAAAATAATGCACACGTGAGAGCTATAAGCGAGCGCGGAACAATATAAGCAAGGAAATTCGAAGAACAAAGTTACCGCGCGGTCGATAAAACCTTCTTAAACCCTGTTAACACTTTGACTGTACGTTGGTCACATATAACCGGCCATAGTTTCTCCTGTGACAAAACTTTCCGACGGTTTCGCGACACAGAGCGCTATACCATCAAAGCGTAAGACCGACATGCCTAATGTACCATCGATATCCCTACGGTCCTTCTGCCGAATATTTGGAAGAGTGCAACGAGGCAACGATCGCGGACGTCTAATAAACGCGTGCGTAGTGGGGATATCGAGAGGCAACAAAAGAAAAGAATCTGTCCAAAGATTCATTCGGTTTTTGAACAGCCAAGTACGAAGGGTCCAGTATAACAGCAAAGCAAACATAGTCGAAAAGCGTGGATTGTTGATTGCTGACTGTCTACTGTCGACTGTTGACTGTCGATTGTCGACTGTCGA
Source organism: Bombus soroeensis (assembly GCA_014737365.1). Classification (NCBI taxonomy): domain Eukaryota; kingdom Metazoa; phylum Arthropoda; class Insecta; order Hymenoptera; family Apidae; genus Bombus; species Bombus soroeensis. The sequence continues at coordinate 172,428 of JACXIL010000255.1, read as the reverse complement.
TTGTCGACTGTTGACTGTCGACTGTTGACTGTCGATTGTCGGCTGTTGACTGATGACTGTCGATTGTTGACTGTTGACTGTTGACTGTTGACTGTTGACTGTTGATTGTTGACTGTTGACTGTTAACTGTCGACTGTAGATTGATGACTGTTGACTGTTGACTGTCGACTGTTGACTGTTGATTGTTGACAGTTGATTGATGATTGTTGACTGTTGAGTGTTGACTGTCGACTGTTGAGTGTTTACTGATGATTGTTGACTGTTGACTGTTGACTGTTGACTGATGACTGATGACTGTTGACTGTCGACTGTTGACTATTTACTGTAGACTGATGATTGTTGACTGTCGACTGTAAACTGATGATTGTTGACTATGGACTGTTGACTGTTGACTGTCGACTGTTGATTGTTGACTGATGATTGTTGATTGTTGACTGTGAAATAAACTATATTGTTGAACATCGAGAGTATTTCTTGGGCAATTACAGCTTAAACCACCTCACATTTAACGGCGTATTGTGTTTGCATCCATATCTTTGAGGTGTAATCTACGAATATTATTATAAACACAACTTAGGAAATAATCGTAAATGCTGCTTTATAATCATATAATTGAAGTTAGAAGCGTGCATATACCTTACTATTATATATAGAATGAGCAAATACCGTTTACTAATATGTTCAACACGTTTCAACAATATATTCTGCACGTTTTGCTTACAAAGAAATAACGAATGCGAATGGTTTGTTGAAATAAACGAAGCCTTGTTATAATATTTCGCTATCAACTGTTAGCAAGGCGCTACGGTGGTCACCCGTGAACACCAATAAGATAAACGGTCCATTGGGGAAGAATGTTGTCTTACATCATCAATTTATTATTATTTTGCCATTATATGCTTTGAATAATAAAAATACTCCCGTGGCATCCTGAGTGAAACATGTGATTTCGGCGTGGCAGTCAGTGTTAACCGATCAACAACTGCCGTGTAAAGTGATTTCTCTGCACTATAATTACGAAGTTGATCGTTTTTCATCCCTCACCACGTTTTTAATTGAATTCGATAAGAATCTCGATTGGATATCACGCGGAATATCCTAGCATCCTGTTTGTCTCAAAATTAACTTTATTTAGCGCATAAAAACCCGTGCTTATTTTGCGATACTCGACGATAACGATTTTAAATGAATACTTTGTAACGAAGGAGAAAGAAAGATCGGTTATATATATATGTAACATATATTACAACAGAAAATTTGTATAAATGGCCGGTATTATCTAAATTGTAAGATGAGTAATTACAGGTAAGCAAAGGCAAGTAATATATTTGAACATCCCCTTATTTATAAATAATTTTCAAATGATCTAATCTTTTAAGAAAGTTACAGGTAACGACGAAATGATAAAACAGAAATAAAAATCTTTAGAATTTCTATTTTTTTGTAATTCTTCGCTATTTCTATCCTTTTCATTTTAGATACAATTTTTCAACTCTTCCAATTTACATCAAATTTCCCTGTTTCTTTCTTTTCTGTGTATTTTAAATTAAACCTTCCTCTCTTTCCATTTTCCATTTCCAATTGTCCTATTTTTCTCCACTCGCCTCAAATCCTCCTACTCTCCCACCCAAGTCAGATAAATAATTGCAATCACGATTAAATTAATTACACGTGCTCGTGCTGAATAATCTGTTTTTTCATCCTTGTCTGCCAAATAGTCACGGGCGAACGATTTTGCGAAAAAGAAAACGCGAGAAACGATAATTAACGATAATTACTATCTAAACGGAATCAGGGCACATCCTTTTCCTCGTCTGTAATAAACAGCAGCGAGAGAGCACGTTGCTCGCAGGATGTTTACGAGTTTAATGCGTTCACGCGACCGACTATCTAAACGTATCTTGCCGGCTTTTTTAATCCCATTCGCCCACGTGTTGAATCATACGCCACAGCGATATCATCTTCGCGCGAAAATTCCTCCATTCCGCTGTGCACGAAGCGTCGCTTTATAGACGCGTATTGGACGCGTTGATGATGATGACAACGATAACTAAGCTACCACGCAGCGATCGTCGTACGGTAACGCGCACCTGTCCACGAAACAGCAGCCGACCGTTTTTGTCGCTACGCGTTCTCGCTGTGACGACTGGCGTTAACACTTTACTGACCGCTAGCGGTTCAACAACATACGCACGTCCGATCGGCAACTCGGGCGCAGATTCTCCCTGGCGCCAGCTCTGTTTCGATTTTCGTTCATCGCGAGCGGTAAGTTTTTCAAATTGGTATAAAACTGTGACAGCTTACAGAGCAATGCAACTGACGCAACTGAGCAAGGTACCTTAGTACTAAATAACAAATTACTGTTTAAATAATGAGAAGGATTGTCGCCGACAAAAAGCCGATTAATAGACTATCGGTTGGTAAGCGTCGGCGACAAAAAGCCGACTAATAGACTATCGGTCGGTAAACGTCGGAGATAAAAACCGATTGATCGGTTATCGGTCGGTAAAGCGTTAACATCGTCGTTAGCGACACGTACGTTGCAGTCGTAAACGAACGTAACGATACGAAACATACTGGGCTGTCAACTAAGTGATTGCGGATTTTGTCATTAGGTGGTATTGACAAAACCCGCAATCACTTAGTTGCCAACCCAATATCTTCCGTTTAGCGAAATCCATTCGTAATGACGGCCTGGTCAAACAGTAGATTTTTCATCGCGCTAATTCCAAGAAGATCTTCAACGCTGCCAGAGAACTCTGTTCTTTGGCAAACTGCTGCCGACGATTAGGTGAATGACGATAGAAGAAGAAAAACTATAGCGAGAATGATGTGTGGTCGACGCATGTCGAAAAAATGGGAACATCGTTGCCGACAACGGCGCTATTCCCTCGAACCTCACCGTGTGTGGTTAAACAAAAGGAATAAATACTAGAGACACTTAGACCGAGCCAGGAAGCAGAGAAAATACCCACGAAGATTCGCTGGGCTTCTACTCACGTGGCCCCCTGATATCGAGTCTCAGGAAAACTGCGCGTTTGTCGATGTTCGTCGCGAATCCTCGTACCGCACAATGTAACGCGCTACAAAGCTACGAATCTGGTGTGCGAACGTAGCCAGCGAATTCTCACCTTTTTCGTGGCAAATTTCTCCAGTCCGATGTTCCCTCTGAGATACGCCATGCCAAGTGTCGAAACTCGAGCCTCGATATTAATGGAAAGCTGCGCACCAAGACACGCACGAGACAGCAATCGGCGGAAAGGTGAGCGACCTCGCGAATCAGCCTAATTGCACGTCGCGATCGACTACGTTGGATGATTTTTCCCTCGTTAACGGCATCGTCGAGCTGATCGTCGGAAGAAACGCAACGCGGTTAAACGGGTCTTCTCGTGGTGGCTCGGCCACCACTTTAGTGTAAACGAAGCTTTATCTCAATCCCTGGCGCGTTACATATAAGGGAATCGTAACGAGTAACGACATTAGGCATCGAGTTTGCCGCGTACATGGCAGCAGTCAGCTTAACCCCTCGCGCGGAGATCCGGTTTTATCAGCCATATTGGATGCACGCGCAGTCAATTGTGGACTTAAGAAGCGTGGGTCGGCCGACCCTGCCGGGATCGCCACAGACGACACCGGCCCGCTTTTTCTTCTACCTTACCTTGTCCATCTTCTCTCCCTTCGTTGCACCGTGATTCGGTCTAACTGTTGTACGGAATGCCGATCCACGCGGCATCGTCCGAGAAACCGGGCAATTGGACGGGTAGCACGTTCGCGTCAACGGAAAACGCGCAGGAAGATGCACGTGGGGGGAGGTTGAAGGAAGATTTCTTTGGTAGTACAGCCACGAGTCGTAACTGTTGAAGCATCCGTCGGTTACGTTTACCGAACAACTCTAACAGGTCTTATTTTAGATCTGAAACTTTCACGACGGTGGCGTGTCACGATGTCGGTCCGCTTGGTTCCCCGCGTGTCCCTAGGGAGCAGACTGCCTAGCAAATAGAACGTCTGGCGCATTGTTTCAGGGAGCGCGAATCGCGCGCCTCTAGTCGCCAAATGAAAAAGTAAAATTCACTCGTTCCTAAGTTTATTAACGTAGAGTAGACGATGAGCAGCAGCATTCGAAGAGATTTTCGACTCGCCTGGCCATCTCAAACGCACGCTACGATGGTGACGTTATAAATGTAAGTGTATAAAGACAAATATGAATATTGAAAAATTTGGCATGACTTATGGCAGGGTATGAAGGAAGCTAGATGATGCTGTATTGTATTAGGTTGTCCGAAATGTTTTTTTCGTTTTTTAAGGAAATAATAGACGCACAATGCTTTTTGTTTTATATTAGTTTATTGAATTATGCACGAATATAATAATAGCAATAGAACGAAATGGATCACACCTAATTCAATAAAACAATATAAAACAAAAAATGTTGTGCATCTACTACTTCCTTATAGAACGAAAGCAACTTTTCGGATAACCTAATACAAGTATGAGTCAATCGTTTCCTATGGTTTGACTAGGTAAGCGGGTAACAGTTTCTGGACGAGCCTCGTATATCGAGAGAAATATTTCTAGAAGGCATTCGAACAGGATTTGTCGTTCCTCATCGGTTTCGTTATCTTTGTAGCTGCGCTCGTACAACTCGACAGTACAAATGCATGACTAACGCGTGGAATATGTAGAACAGTGCTCGTTATACAATGTACGCGTCGCCTTTAACTGGCTCTGTTCCTTTTGCAATTTGTTAGCGCCCCGCGTGCAAGCGTCACGTCGGGCCGCGCGCATTTTTCGCCGTCACCGCAAACTTTGCGTGACGCTATTCAAAATACCACGTTACGGCACCAACTGCAATCGTGCGTTGCATCATCCGCTTGATTTTTCGACGATGACGTTGTATTTTTTTTTTTTTTTTTATTTCTTTTTACTTGAAACGGTAATAAAGATTCCCAAGTTGACACGTCGTATAAATAATACAGCTTCGTTCGTGTCACATCGAAATTATTTCTTTCTTACTGCGACGTATATTCGTTTCTTCAACAACGAGTATATTAAAGCTGCGGATAAATAATTGTTTCTTCTTCTTCACTGACCAACGATGTATTACGATTTTACTGTTTACGAAAATTGCTTGTATTTTCTATAACAATAATTCCTTGTATTTTTAGTTCTTTCGAATCATATTCGAATTGAACAGCAATTAAACCTGCACTCGTTTACGTATTTTGCGATAGATTAAACAAGAACCGTAGGATTTTCTTGTTCGTGAACGTAGGAGATCCTTTCATCCGGTAATTTTCGCTTCAACTTATCTTCTTCCGATAATTTTTCAAAATCATTTTTATCGACCGCGCAGGGTTGATGCAAGACGAGTGGTGCTTGTACATATGTACCTATCTGTCGCATCGAGTCAATTGTATAGTAGGTTGAGCAAATGTATCAGGTTTTACGATACAGTTTAAACGTTTCTGTTTACGTTCTATATCTTTTCGCATCGTACGTTATCGTATTTCAAGCAATAAGCGAGCCAACGTGTTCAAAACAATATACAAGTAGAGGAGATACGCGATACCGAGAACAGTTGAATTTATATGTGCAGAGTGCGGTCTCTTGGCTTTCACCAATACCACGTGAAAGAAGATTACCCTAAAGACGGTCAAATAATATAAAAATTATACGTTTCGTTAATATTCTTCGCTTTCTTCCCCAGCAAATTTTAAATAAGAATAAATAGTAAATCCCAACTAAAAAAAAGAAAAAAATATGCTTAAAAAATCATCGTCAATTAAACGACTACTTTACCGTAGTTCCACTACCGCAACTACGAACAAGTCGTTAGGTACATCTTGGTAAGCGCGTGTCTATGGTTGATTATTGGATTGGCAACTAAGTGACTGCGGATTTGGTCATTAGGTGGTAATGACAAAAGCCGCAATTACTTAGTTGCCAAGCCAATATTTTCGTAAAACGTATATTTTTCTAAAATTTGTAATCGAATGTGAACGTACCGATGTACGCCACGTGCGATGATATTTCATAGGTAAAACAATGCTTGAAATCAGACTCATGGAAATACGAATTGGCATAAAAATCCACCATCTAACGACAATGTACGAACCATTTGAAACTGGTTTTCTCAGTCAGATGAAAAAGTGGCATTACTTTCGCAGCCAAGCCAAACGGCGATGGTGGCGTACCTAATATGCAAGCAGAGTGTGAACGAACTCGTAAATCGCCAGCCTCGAGACACTTTTGTCTGGTGGCGCATTAGACGCGCACGCGTCGACGCGTCGCGACTACGCGTTTTAATCAGCCACCGAGCGCGGCAACGTCCCAACGAATTTTATTAACGTTTTTCACTGAGAAGAATGGCTCGTAACTCAGTTGGAATGAGAAAACAAGGTTGAAAGAAGGGAAGAAAGCTAATGAAATGAACGTGTCCGTGGTGTGTTTGATATACAACACCGTATACATAAATTTGGATATTTCGAAATTATTGCGAACACGTACACGTTGCGTATATTACGAACGAAACTTTTCAATTTTATTTTCTGATCGTTTGCTTCTCATCTTCTCTCAGCCAACCATTTGCAGTTTGTAGAGAATTGTATTACGTTATGCATCGTATTGGAAGAGAGGAAACGTGGAATTAATTAATACACATTAGCACGTATAAGCACTTGGGCGTTTCTAAATTATTGCAAGTACGTAAAGTATAGCTAGAACGAAACTTTTTCACTTGCTTTTAGTTTCTCTTTTTATCTAGGGCAACTATATGCAGATATTGCCGTATTACCATATACGGAATCATTTACCATTAACATATGCGGATAATTATATCACATTATGTTAGAAGGAAGCTAGTGAAATTAAATATACGCGTTGCGCGTCTTTGTATCACCGTGTGTAAGCATTTAAACGTCTTTAAGTTGTTGCAAACACGTAAGGTATACTTCGAATGAAATTCTAATTTAATTTTAGTTTCTGATTTTATCTCATGCAACCATATATAGTTAGTAGGTAATTATGAAAAAAGGTATTTAATATTAATTGGTATAAATAACAGAGCGATAATTGAAGAGGGATAAAAGTTGCTTCTGTAGATGTACATGTACTTCAGTTAAGCGACTTTAAAAGCGTGTCTGTTCGACGTTTGGGATCTCAGTGCGATTGAAATACGTGTTTTTAGCTACATTGGAAAAATCTACGTTGACATTATTTTACATTAATTTTATTTATTAATTTTATTCCGATATCGATGTTAACCTTGTTAGGTTCTTTCGCTAGTTTCCATTCCATTTGTATTTTTCTAACACCGAAATATATTTTATATTTTACTCTTTTACATTTATATTTTACATCCAAGATTAACACTAGAATTACCGATAGTTAACACGAAGCTATTTCTACCAAAACTAGTGAAAATGACTGGTCTTTAAAAAATACCTAATAATAGAATATTTTTATATTTATTGGTTTATTACCTTCTTACAGAAGGAGTTCAATGTTATGTAGTAGATGTTTGGTATTACTAATCCATCTGGGGTCCCTAAATGAGGGTTGCCACATTTATAAAATTGTAGAACCAGTCATCTTAACTGCTGTGGTATTTCTGGTGTTTTTAGCGATCGATCCGGAATTTTCCTGATAACTGATATCATCATATCGAATGATAAGCAGTAAAAATTTTCAAAATGTGTGGGAAGTTGTAGAAAACGAGGAAACTGGTTAATTGGTGTTCGATAAACAGATTGCAGCACCCTTTTACATTTTGACTGCTATTGGTATAAGTAGCCTTGATACAAAATTATTTTCAGTTTGAATACATAAAAAACAAAATAAAATTCATTATATTATTCTTTTAATTATCGTTGCGAAAGTCATCACATCATTGTGAAAAAAATATATAAAATGAAGTAGGAATTTTAAAATAAAACTGCAAAACCAGTCAATTTGGCTGGTGGGGTAGTTCTAGTGTTAATATACGAATGGTATATAGTCTTTATTTAGACAGAAGATTTCATGAAAATTGAAAAATTACCATCTCAGTGTAATTCTGTTTTCTATGCTATTCAGCAAATGTGGAAGAATAATAGTAAATGCTAATACATAAGAATATAGAAAATTTAGCGCCACTCACGCTACTTAGTAAATAAAACGATGGTCTTTCATTTTTTAACCCTTTGCACTTCAAATTTTATTTCAATTTGGTTGAGAAATAATTCCCAACTATTTTAAGCGTTTTATTTGAAATTTACTTTAACTAAAAAATAACACAATTTAAATAAATAAAGGAAGAAATAAATTCATTTAAATATCAGTTTTATTCACACTATCAATATCCACAATCTCATGTCACAATGATATCAATAAAATTAATGTAAAATACGTTTTAGCCAGTTATTAATATTCATCGATGAAGCGATCTAATTTCCATTGCAATGACTGTATTAACTTTTAAAGACGCGAACGATTAATTATCGAGTGGTCCCCGCGCATTTACACGGTCGCATTTATTAACTCGACCCATCGATCCTATCGACAGGTAAATTCGCCCGGGGTCGTAATACGATTGCGTTCTAAATCATTGGCGCGGGTATAATCGCATACTTGATCCGGCTGCTCGATTTCTGCGGATTGTTCAATTTATTTACCACGGACCATGGTATTTAATTATCGCGATGCCGTACAATTAACTGGGAAAATGGACGCTTCGAATTATTAGCGAGATCCTCCACAGTTAATTGTTCGCGATTCATTGCGGATTTCTGCACGTAACACAATTACTCGACAACGTGCACGGTGTTTGTTCTGATCCAACCTTTCCACGAGACACGCTCTACGTTCGATGTTTCGCAGATTTTCTTCGATGTTTCAGATTTTTTCTTGGTTTATTAAGACGATTAATAATTTGAATATTCAGGTGGGAAATATCTTTAGTTTATTAAGACACTATTTCTAATACGAATATTATATTGGAAAGGTGTTTCAGTTTATTAAAACTATTGCTAATCGGAATATCAAATTAGAACGTTTCTTTGATTTATTAGGACCATTACTAATTTGAATATTGAAGTGAGAAATATCTTTAGTTTATTAAGACACAATTTCTAATACGAATATTATATTGGAAAGGTGTTTCAGTTTATTAAAAATATTGCTAATCGGAATATCGAATTGGAACGTTTCTTTAATGTATTAGAACGATTAATAATTAGAATATTGAATTGGAATATTCCTTTAGTTTATTAAGACACTATTTCTAATACGAATATTATATTGGAAAGGTGTTTCAGTTTATTAAAACTATTGCTAATCGGAATATCAAATTAGAACGTTTCTTTGATTTATTAGGACCATTACTAATTTGAATATTGAATTGGAATATTCCTTTAGTTTATTAAGACGATTACCAATTCGAATATCAAATTGGAAGATTCCTTACTTTTATTGGGACGATTAATAATTTCTTTAATTTACTACATCTACGATGACTAATAATTTGAATATGAAATTGGAATATTCTTTTTGCTTATCGAGACGATTACTAATCCGAATATTAAATTGGGAAATTCCTTTATTTGGAATAAAATTAGGAATTCACACAAAATCAGAAGTACAAATAAAATTAGAGAATATTTCGTACAAGATACAAAACGCTTTTTCAATATATACAAAATTTGATATTTCTTCCTTTTTCTCTCTTTTTTTTTTGTACAAAAAATAAACGGGATTCCCTAACTTTCTAAATCGTACACATTTTCTGGGATAGTATGTTAACGACGTGAGTCACAGAGCGGAATAAGTTGCATTTTCAAGCTTGTAATCCAAATAATGTATGAAGTAAACTGAATGTGAGGTGCGCGTGCGGTCGATATTTAAAATGCAAATCAACCCGTTTTACTGTTTCATGGTGTCGTAGAGAAACATAAGAAGCTTACGCTTACACGCATTAGTTACCACGCTTCCCACGCGTTCTACTACATTGAATCATGATAATTAGCGATCATCATGATAGCAAACTATGCTTGTGGACAGCTGAACAAAGAAATACTCATTGAAACTTGTCATACGAGTGATCCACATTTTTTCACCAGCCAATGACAGCTGATACTTTTTACATTCCATTGTGAAACATAGTGGTCGAGATTGTTTCTTTAGGGCAAAAGAATTTTATAAAATGAATCAAATCAAAGCACATGACAAATTCTCATTATTTCAAAAAGTTCCAATTATTATTCTTGTTGGATCCAAATTTACACGCTTCACCGTGTACATACAGTGTAGGACAAATGAAAGTTGAAAAAGCAAGTGACACAGAAAACATCATAGTTTCAGAAAAAAAGCATTATAACTGATCAAGAATAATTACATTGTAGATTAAAAAATGTTCAGTACAACAAAGTTGCTATTAACGTAGTACAGTTATTGTTATTGTACAGAAGTATGGACTTAAGATTTCTTTTCTGTTCGCCAGTGTTTATACACCTAAGGACACGTTTACATCGAAGTAGCGATAAACGATAAGAGCTGAGAACGATGAGAGCGAAGCGTAGAAATCAACACACACGTGTAATTACTTTGCAATTGTGTTATACAACACATACTCCTACTATAAAACAATTACACGTATTTTCTTCTACGTTTCGCTCTCCACATTTCCCTTGTCACGAAAAAAAATAAAAAATTCAAACTTGCTTATAATAACAATAACAATAGCTACTATATCGATAATAATAAATATCAAATATAAATATATAATACGTAGTAAAATAATAATAACAACAATGTTACACAACACATACTCCTATTATAAAACAATTGCACGTATCTCCATCTATGCTTCGCTTTCATCGCTGCGCTCTTATCGTTTATCGCAGCTGCAATGTAAACGTTAGCCTTAGGTGTAGATACACTGGCGAACAAGAGAAAATTTCAAACCCATACTTCTCTATAATAACAATAACTAAATTTACTATATCGATACTACCTTTGTTGTACCGAACATTTAACTGAAATCGTTTTATAATTCTGTTATATAACAAGTACTCCTACTATGAAACGATTACACGTATCTCCTGCTACGTTTTGCTCTCATCGTTCCTCTCGTCACGAAAGAAAATCTCAAATCCATACTTCTGTATAATGAGAATAACTTTTGTGTAATACTATATCGATAGAAACATTATGGTAGCTTCTAACATTTTACATTTTACAAAGTAACATTCCAAATCCGTACTTCTGTATAATGAGAATAACTTTTGTATAATACTATATCGATAGAAACATTATGGTAGTTTCTAACATTTTACATGTTACAAAGTAACATTCCAAATCCATACTTCTGTATAATGAGAATAACTTTTGTATAATACTATATCGATAGAAACATTATGGTAGTTTCTAACATTTTACATTCTACAAAGTAACGTTAATAACATTTTGAATCGAAACCGCTTTGTAATTCTGTTATACAACACATACTTTTATTATAAAACAATCGCACGAATCTTTTTCCACGCGTCGTTCTCGTCGCCGCGCTCTCATCGTTTATCGCAGCTCCATTGTAAACGCGCCCAAAGCACGTGTCACGCGCCGAATTCGTAATTCCGCGAAAGCGCGCTGACTCGGTCAAAGCTTGGTCTGGCAACAAACCACGCCACACCGTGTCGTGCTGCGCCACGCCGCGTATGTGCATCGAAACGATTTCGCGCCAGACTCTTTTGTCCCGTTCCGCGCGGCCTGTCTTTTGTGCCTTGCCTGAAATCGTTTCGAATGCGTTCGCGTGGGCGTACACGGGTGCGTTGTCCCGCGTGAAACGTTTCTAGTTTGTCACCAGTGCTACGAACCATTTTTCCCTTACATACTTTCCATATACTCTACACATACACATATATATACCTATATATGAACTTTGTTCCGGAACATTGCACTACCTTGGAATGCTTTAAACCAGCGGTTCTTAATCTCTTTCGTTTGCCACGGACCCGCTTTAAATAATTTTTCTCGCTATTTTTCAGCAACTCAAAACATAAATGAAAATTGAAGTCTAATTGAAAATTCGAATGCGCCAAATTATTAAATTATTTAGTATAATTATAAAACACTCGTCAGCTACTTGCGAACACGATCTTTTCTGAGGGGACAGTTAAATATTTGTATATTTTTTATTCGAATAATATTGTTATGCAATGCGATAATAATTTGCGTGTGTGAGAAGTTTGTGGCGTTTTGGAGGACCTCGGATTAAGGTCCACTGCTTTTGAACTTTAAAGCTTCGAGTTTTCATCGTTTCGATTGGTTAGTAGAGATATCTTATCTTTATCGATCTACCATTCCGCAAGCTTTGACGCGTCTTTATATTTCGTAACTTTTAATGGTAAGGTGTTTCCGTATGCTGGTTGGAAGATTACTCGTTCTTATCAATGTTTGCTTTCTCACGTGGAACATTTTTATTTACTTGTACAGGTACTTGTGCTTTGTCACCTGCAACTAATTCCTCTTTACAGCAAATGAAAGATCGCATTTTCTTTCATGAAATAGGATACGTAACGAAAAGTCTGCAAAATGGTTGAAACTGCCCTCTTCTTCCTACGAACCCTTCCATTATGAGAACCACCCTAAAGGTTTCGACTTTCGTACAGGTACACCAACATGCAAGGCGCAGCGAAACAAAATTTCATTGAAAACGTGCAACGTCGAACAGTGAAACTTACAACAGGCGTCGTTATCGCAATTTCATTTCATCGTTTCCTGACTTAAATTCTAAATTACGATGGTTCCATGATCGCGAAATAAACATGAACTAATCTTCATCAAAACATGAATCTTCTGTCGTTTATCTTCTTGTCTGATGCAGATTATTTGAGATTGTTTGAGAATGTTTGAGATCGTTTGAATCGATTATTTGAGATCGTTTGAGACTGTTTGAGATCGTTTGACTCGATTATTTGAGATCGTTTGAGACTGTTTGAGATCGTTTGACTCGATTATCTGAGATCGTTTGAGACTGTCCGAGATCGTTTGACACAATTATTTGACATCGTTTGAAACTGTTTGAGATCGTTTGACTCCATTATTTGAGATCGTTTGACGCGATTTAGCGCGCGTATAATTTATCTCTGTTTAGACGACGAAAAGGATCAACTTTCCTGGAATGCTGCGTGACGTTGCATTGATTCTGACGCGATGTTTCCAGGTTTGACGTTGTAGAAGGTGGTTTAAGCCGGCTGTTTATAATTTTCGGAACATACTAAATAATAGGATGGCGTATAATTTCGACGATGAGATCATAATGACGGTGATGAGGAAGTCGGTTGTTGTATGTAAAATAAGGGTGTGTTTCGAGTAAGCTTGTTCTGGCGTGGAGTTTGAATTCTGATTAGAGGGGGTTTCCGGTTCTTCAATGTCTAGCGTTAGGTGTTGCCTACGTTTAGTATATTTGACACGTAAAATTCCTCTTCTCTTCTTTTTTTTCTTTTCCTTGATTTTTACAGGATGTGTCCAGGCGTGCGGAAGTAATAATTCAGAGATTCGATTCTGATCAAATTTTCGCGACATTTCTTTTTAAATAATTCAAACAAACGAATTCGTATTTATTCTAATTTTCTCAGCCTTTTGTTATATTCCAGAAATCGAAAGAGCGATCCAAAAAGTAGCCGGTTTTTGGTCCCACGATTTTTCAACTGACGATTTTGCGAGACGAAATCCTCGTAAATCGCAGCCAATTTCGTAACATTGCCACAGGACGAAGCAATCGAAACACGGATGCCGGATTCGCTTTTGGGAAAAAATGTTATTTAATAGCGCGTGGGCAACGATATGGTGCGCCATATAGCGCGTTGCGTTTATCTCGAGGATTATATGGCTGGAAAGTGGGCACAACGAGAAAAACTGTCATTTGACGGCTGGTCAATGGGCTTGGCAAAGCAATACACGATGTGTTATATTCGCAAAGTTGACGAAGTAAGCTCAAATAGAACTGCTTTCTTGGTGTCGCTAATTCCGACACGCTTGTAAATAACGTTTCTCGTTTGAAAATTGCTCGCATTTCATTTAATGCTCGATTATGCAAAGTGAAAATGAAATTTATATACGTAAAGCATGCAATTTCCAATGTTATATTAAGAGCAGGGATTTCTTTTTAATCCACATATGGATACAGGAATTGTGGCGATTAATAGTAATTGAGATAGTATGCTTATGGAAATTCATATTTTCGTGAAATGGATTTTCAATAGAAACTTTCATCCCCCGAGTATCGCTACTTTGTCTTATCATCGATATTTCGTAGAGGAAAGTAGAGAAATACAGAGTGCCCTATCTTGTTCTTCGAATTTCATTCTTAGAAAATCAATCATGTACCACAGTGAACGACACAGTCCATAGTCGTGTTTGAGCGACGTTAATTTCTCAGATTTCTAAAAATTCCATATATCGTTTATAATGTAATATAATATTCCATATTCGGTTACTTTCCTCTGTATCTTTGCGTATTATTATTATTATTATTATTTATTTAGTCCGTGTCTTTCGGCTTTGGACGAGCTTTTACATCTTTTATCCACACTATTGTATTGCACTCCCTTAATTGTTCTGTCTCTAAAACTATGGCCACTTTGGGTTCTTCATTATTATCCTTCCTCCCCGTCTTGTATTGCTCTTCTCTTCTTTATTATTGTTTTTAGTTCCGCTAGTCCTTCCCCAGTTTCATTTAGAATTCTTTTTATGTCCTTTGGTCCTCCCGTTATTTCGCATTCTTTTATTATGTGTCTCAGGTCTTCTTCTTTCCTTTTACATAGCCTGCATATCTCTTTTCTTCCTCTTCTTTCCAGTATTCCCTTGCTTTGGTCTCGTTTCCACATCTGAATCTTGCTAGTGTTTTTCTTTCCGTATTATGATACATATTGTACGTTTCTGCATACATTATGTTGTTCATAATATTGTTCATAATGTCAGCAGAGTTGCATCGATCGATCCTCTCAACATCCTCAACGAAATCTTAGCTAATGTACCCGGTTCATACTATTAATAGTTGTGGAATATATGTAGAAGCTTGTAGCGGCCTAGTTAATCCGCGAATGGCGCCCCGTGCAAAGCGCAACAATAGAATATTACATTTTATTAGGGGTTCGCGTGTCTCTCTGTATCCTTCCCGCTCTTTGTTCCCTTTGTTTCGGCCGGTGCTGTGCACGAACGGAGAATAGAGTCGACGTCACGCTGCGACGGTACAATTAGCGTCGTATTAGCGATAGCGATGGGATCAACACTACAGTGTCTCGTAAAAAGTATTTCCATGCTTTCAAACTATAGAAAATTCTGTGTACGGTGTTTGGAAAAAGCATTGGCACGTTGTATTAATTAATTGGATTTAAATATATTAAAAGTTTTATCGACAAATGTCTTCCAGGGAAGTATCTTTAGGAAAGATATCAATTTCTGGTATTCTTTCTAATAACTGCTTTAAGTTAACAGTAATACCAACAAGAGTAAACAAAGTTACAAGATCTAATGTAATCTAGTAATTCCCTCAATCTAGTAGTACGTAATACCAACAGAAAGAAAAAGACAAAATTACAAAATTTAATATAATCTATCTAATCTAACTTGATATAGTCTAGTAACTGCTTTAACCAAACAGTAATACCAACAAGAGTAAACAAAGTTACAAAATCTAATGTAATCTAGTAACTCCTTCAATCTAGTAGTACGTAATACCAACAGAAAGAAGAAAACAGAATTATACAATTTAATATAATCTGTCTAATCTGACTTGATATAGTCTAGTAACTGCTTTAACCAAACAGTAATACCAACAAGAGTAAACAAAGTTACAAGATCTAATGTAATCTAGTAATTCCCTCAATCTAGTAGTACGTAATACCAACAGAAAGAAAAAGACAAAATTACAAAATTTAATATAATCTATCTAATCTAACTTGATATAGTTTAGTAACTGCTTTAACCAAACAGTAATACCAACAAGAGTAAACAAAGTTACAAAATTTAATGTAGTCTAGTAACTCCTTCAATCTAGTAATACGTAATACCAACAGAAAGAAGAAAACAGAATTATACAATTTAATATAATCTGTCTAATCTAACTTGATATAGTCTAGTAACTGCTTTAACCAAACAGTAATACCAACAAGAATAAACAAAGTTACAAAATCTAATGTGATCTAGTAACTCCTTCAATCTAGTAGTACGTAATACCAACAGAGAGAAAAAGACAAAATTACAAAATTTAATATAATCTATCTAATATAACTTGATATAATCCAGTAACTGTTTTAACCAAACAGTAATACCAACAACAACAATGAGAAAAGAAATTACAGAATTTGCTATAACCTGTCTAAGTAAAGGAAAAGAAGAAAAAAAATAAAGAAAAGGTTCCATAAACAGAACGTTTTACGTAACGCTGGTTTCCTAGGTGAGCAAAGTGGCACAGCACGTAAGGGTTGAACAGCGTTTCCTGTGCGCTGGAGAAATCAATCCGCGAACACGATGTACGTCCGGGTGAATTATTTTTTTCCCGTGGCCTACACGGTTTTTCCAGGAAACCGCATACGAGCCGCACGATTTCCCTTCGCGACGATGAGCATAAGAAGCATGAGAAGTTGCGTTCCACGTGATCTTGGTAGCACTCACGTACTCCGAGAGCAACCGAGCAGCAGATTTAGTAGCCGTCTAACGGTTCCGCGAGGTTCTCGCCGTGTTCTTCGGTTTACCAGCAAACACACACGATGCAACACAATCGGCCAAGTGGCAGTCCCACACTGCTGCCTTTTCCTGTTTGTTCCTAGGGTTCTTCTTCGATACCCGGTACCCGATTCTCTCTTTGTTCTTCTTTGTTCAGCCGAGTCGATAGTCTCCTAAGGATGCGAGTGCACTGACCTATGGAGGATGCTTGGCTTTTTAAAAGAGGCGTTCGATTTTCTGAAGGACGTGGCAGCAGATCGACCATCTTAAGCTCGATGCCATCTTTTCCCTCAGTATCGAACCGATAGCATTTTTCTGATGTTAAAAACTATCCGCAATTTGAAAAAATAGGCACAATCCTCCGTCAGTTTATTCGAATAAATTCGACGAAGAGCCGATGCATTGGGGAAAATAACCAGCTCAATTTATGAAATGCAGTATATTGTACAGAGAATAATCGATATAGCAAAGAGAATAATCAAATAATCAAACTTTCCTTTTTTTTATAAAATACACAATAGTTTTAATGGAAGTATAAAGCTAACGTACCACTAAATGTCACTTATGATACTTTTTATTAAGATTTTGAGCTTTTATAGTAAATGGCAATTTTTTATTTCACACGTCGAACGCAGTTAACTGGCGAGAAGAAATATTCGATTTTCTGAAGGAAATCGGTAGGTGGTTTTAAGCTTGTTCGATCGATCCTATTATAGAATTTCTCCGATGTTAAAAAAGGTAAAACGATAGTCGAAGTATTTCGACCGTGATTATGACCAGAAATATGTTGAAACTTTAGTGAAAACTCTCGAAAGAATTTTTCTTCCAATAGAATTGCAACGATATACAAAAGACGATTGGATTTTTTAAAATATGAAAAATTCTACAGTAAGTAGAGCTTCGGGCCTGGTTTGCCTGGTGTATTGATCACTTTCGCGCTAATATCGATATTACCAACTGTATTTTTTATTTTCTACAAATTGTACAAATATATATCATTGGACAAATATTTAAATTAAAAAAAACTTACGATACGAATAAAATCTGACTTCCATCTAATATCTTAATTTTTATTTTAAATCTGTAAGAGTTTAATTTCCATCTAATAATCCACGGAAGACACGCGCGTATTTCTAACTTTCTCTTAGAATTCCTCCGACTCCCCAAATCTTCCCAATTTCACTGAATCGTATGCGCAACACGTAAATCATCCATAATGCATGCTCGGTCGATAATCACGAAGAGAATGCGAGCAATTTCCTGTGAATTGCACACGATCGTTATCGGTACAAACGGCACTAATAAAATCGTTAGCAAATGCCAGATTAGTCGATCGAGCTTCTACCGGAAATAGGTCAACGGTATTCCACCGCTAACTACACCGTCCGGAAGGGATTTGCGGCTTCTCGTGTCGCTTGCTTTAGCCATAAACGTATTTCCTGCGTGCCTGCTCACGAACATGTTTCATTCTTGCACATAATATTGAGTTGTTGTTTCGATGTTTGACGAAGTTTGAGAGCTACGCGTTTCATTATCATCGGTATACGAGATCGATGTAATAATTTTATATTACAGTTTGAATCGTCGTTTTAGATGGAATGTGCAAGTGTTTTTCTTTTCTTTTTTTTTTTTTGTTGATAGAGTAGGATATTTCGAGGTTTGTTACGAATTAGAAACATTTTTCACAGTTTCAACGTCGTTGTTTCGATGTTTGACGAAGTTTGAGAGCTACGCGTTTCGTTATCATCGGTATACGAGATCGATGTAATAATTTTATATTACAGTTTGAATCGTCGTTTTAGATGGAATGTGCAGGTGTTTTTCTTTTCTTTTTTTTTTTGCTGATAGAGTAGGATATTTCGAGGTTTGTTACGAATTAGAAACATTTTCACAGTTCCAACGTCGTTGTTTCGATGTTTGACGAAGTTTGAGAGTTACGCGTTTGGATTATCGGCTGTTGGAAAGTTGTGTAACGTTGGGCTTGGGATATTTTCGCGTTTGCAATGTTACGACGTAGATATTTGCATGTTTCAAGTATTCCAAGTATTTTAGCTTAAAATATTTCTTGCAACGACAGGAACATTAAAATTTGTAAGTGTCCAAAGTTAACATTGCGATATCTTGAAAATGAGTAATATTGTAATACGAATGTCTAGACATTTGAATGTTTCACTTTCCAAAATTATTGCCCTGATATCCTTGAACTTAAACTGTTGCAATTTTTCGATATCTTAATCACCAATGTTTAAAATGCACACTTATGTAAACAAAGATTGTACTAGACTTGAAGTCTCGCTACAGTGAATATTGGTTTGGCAACTAAGTGATTGCGGGTTTTGTCATTACTACCTAATGACAAAATCCGCAATCACTTACTTCTATATCTTCCTTGTTCTAATATCTTCCACCTCCACGAGCATACAAATTGCTTAGTTCTATATCTTCCCAGTTCTATATTTTTCTAGTTCTAATATCTTCCACCTCCACGAGCATATAAATCGCTTAGTCCTATATCTTCCTAGTTCTAATATCTTTCACCTCCACGAGCATATAAATTAAAATTCAAGAAATTGAGTTGGTAACTAAGTGATTGCGGACTTTGCCAATACTACCTAATGACAAAATCCGCAATCACTTAGTTCTATACTTTCTTAGTTCTAATATCTTCCACCTCCACGAGCATATAAATCACTTAGTTCTATATCTTCCCAATTCTATATTTTTCTAGTTCTAATATCTTCCACCTCCACGAGCATATAAATCGCTTAGTCCTATATCTTCCTAGTTCTAATATCTTCCACCTCCACGAGCATATAAATCACTTAGTTCTATATCTTCCTAGTTCTAATACCTTCCACCTCCACGAGCATATAAATTAAAATCCAAGATATGGGATTGGCAACTAAGGGCTAATCGCTTAGTTACCCCTATAGCAATAATGGCTTACAATCGATAAGCAACAAACTGAGTGTGTATTAATTGAAATAAGAAATTGTACCAACTACGTCGCAGTATTTATCAAGACATTGGTATTGTTATTATTATTCGTTAAAATAATTTCTTCGTATAATACGAACGAACTAAACATGTATTGATTTCTAATCTTCAGAGAAGAAGGTAAAGAAGAAACCGATAGAAACTACGTTTATTCATAATTGTAAACTGGAAATATCTGCGAGATAGAATCCTTACTTTCTTACTCATACTTACTTTTAACCCAAGCTTGTTAACTAAGCTCGTAACGAGCGAAAGCCAGGCACTTGTAATAATAATAATTACAATAATAAATAATATCTTCGAATCGAGGTTACACAGAAATAAAATACACCAGACCTAAAGAAATAGATTTTATATTCCAATTTTGCGATTTTATCGACTGAATGCATAGATTCCAACGAACTTTTCAACGAAAGTTTCATCGTCGGTAGAAAACTGTTTTACCAATTATCCTAGAAACCATCATGTTTTTTTCTTAAATCTACGTATCTTCTCCCGTTTGTCTCATTTGTACTTTCAAATTTCCTGTCCATCGAAAAACTCATATTGCTCGAGACTACATGAAAATTCGCGTTCTAGTAGTTACATTTTTTTTTTTTTTTTTTTTACTATTTTTCTATTTTCCTTTTTCTTATAAAATAGAGTCACAAGACAAACACGTGACAAATATAAGACGTGGGACGATCTCTCGATAGCGCTGCGTCTACAAATTCTAAATTCACAATCAACGCGCCTTCGCGTAATTTCGCGACGACGAGGGAAACGAATCCGATCGATTTGTCATGGAATCCGCACGTGTACCGTGAGTTACAGCGCAGCTCAACGATTTCTCCGCTCAAGATCGGCATTTCGAGCGGTTCGCGCGGCACGTGGGAGGCGAAACGGACTACTCGATGCTAAGCGAACGCAGTGGCGTAACCGGTAAACAAACTCGGAAAAGAAGGACACCATGGGACGAGATCGAATAAACCTGTTCGGTTAACTCGTTATCGGGGAAACGCGAAACGGGTTATTAAAAGCGATCGGTTTTATGGTCGGGGATGCGCGGGGCAACTTAATGTATTTACTTCTACGTGTTTCAGTACTTACAAGAGCCTTGTATGGTTACTCTGTTCCGTTTCTTTCTGAATTTCCTGCATACTATAGATTATAGTATCGCGGCAGAATCTCGATAATCGTGATGGAGGTTCGGATGAAAATAGACGAGGCTATTAAAATTCCGTGATGAATGGTAGCGTCGAAAATCGGAGTAACGCGAGGCAAAGAGAAATTGCTGCGCGAAATTCCAATCGAAACCGAATTAAACACCACGTCACAAAGTTTCTTCGTATATTACGATACGTATTACATCGTATCGAGTTTATCGTAACTTTGAGGATGGAGCTGCCCAGACTGAAGCACAATGCTCGTATCAGAGAAATTAAAGTGTAAAATACAGGGCAAAGCTCGTAATTGTAATAAAAAACACGTGTCAGACTTTGTTCGTATCTTACGAAAAAATCACTCGAAACTTTAAAAATGCATTAAAAATTGCAAAAATGCACTGGGTATGCATGAGATTTCTATGAAAAATTAGGCGTCGATCGTTTTGAGCACTCTAGTAAAAACATTTAAAAAATTGCCAAAAATTCTAACCAAAATTGAAAGTAATACAACCAATCGTTAGACCAAAGGGAAAAATCAGATGAAATGTATTATCTTCATTATGGTAATACCAAATACGAGAAAATCTTCAAGAGAACAATCAAAAAATCTCAAGCAACAAAAGTACTAAAAAAAACGTCAAAAAATCCCAACATAAACCGAACGTAAACTACGAAATCCTTAAACGAAAGTATAAAACCAGGTCGATAAAATGCATTCTCTTTATTACGATAATACCAAAAATCGAAGAAAACCTCGAAAGAAACGAATAAAAGATCTCCGTCAAAAAGGATACCATTAGGTTGTCCGGAAAGTGTCTTTCTTTCGCAAACGTGTTTTTTACAACAATGCAGCTTCATACAAACGTGAAACCAAGTCTGTGAAACGTCTGTGAACAAAATAATATAAAACAGAAAACATTGTGCGTCTATTATTTCCTCATAAAACGAAAGAAACTTTCCGGAAAATCTACAACAACAAAAGACGCGCAGAAATTCCAAGCAAAACCGAACGAAAGCTTCCAAATAATACGTCGAACGAAAGGGAAAAATCGGATCGATCTTGATCGCTCGTTAACGCAAGAGTAGATCATGTAGCTGCCACCGACGAAGCAGCTGATCCTTCAGAGTCGCCAGTCGTGTTATCCGACCGAGCATAGAAAGAGGAAGAAAATGACTTGTAGGTTCGATCGACGACGACGACGACGCGTGGACTCTCGTCCGCTCGTTCGTTTCGTTCGTGAGACCGGTTTTCTGGTCTATGCTTGAGACAGAAAAGTGCCGTGGCGAAACGAGACCGCACCCCGTGGCTCCGCGGTGGTATTCCTGTCCCACGTGAACCTTATGCGATACAGAAATGGTGTGCACTGGCAACCAGAAGTCTCCCGCACTGGTCGCATCCTCAGTGTTTACCGTGCTGTCTCGACGACGACGACGACGACGACGACGACGACGACGACGCGACGTTTTGTGTCTCGACGCGTCGTCTACTTTGCCTTGCGCGCTCTTTCAGTCGGACGTTGTCAATCGCGAGCTCGTAACGCAAGTGGAAGACGAAGAGAATTGATCATCGATAGAAAATAAGAAATTGTGGGTGTCTCTTTTTTTCTTTTTTTTTTTTGTATTTTTATTTTTATCGTTGTTCGGTTTGGTTATATAATAAAAGTGGATGGAAAGTGGAAAGTCTGGGCAATTTAACACTAGAACAACCGATAGTTAACACGAAGCTATTTCTACCAAAACTAGTGAAAATGACTGGTCTTTAAAAAATACCTAATAATAGAATATTTTTATATTTATTGATTTGTTACCTTCTTATAGAAGGAATTTCATGTTATGTAGTACATTTTTGGTATTATTAATCCATCTGAAGATTCTATTTAGCTATAGAATTTGTGATTTGTAATTGGAAATCCGGAGATCCAATGCGATATAAATTAAAAGATTTGTAGTTTGGTAGAAACTTGGCAGGAACATTGATAAAATCTAAATACAGAAAATTCTCTACAAGACTACAAAAATACAGTTCTATGTGAAAACGAAAATCTTCCTGTATAGAATAAGAATCATTTTGATGTGTACATACTCGTGAATCTTCGTATTAATTGATCCGTTGGTATTTTTCCTTATTTCAGCGACAGTTTGAACGACTTCATATTCACGAAAAAAAAAAAAAGAAAAAAAGAAAAATGCAAAATACTATTTTTCAAGAATATTATCAGCATAATTATAGACGATGAAATCATATTCTCGAAATAACCGCGACGAGACCTCATTTGGAAACAACGATCGTTATACAACAACCTAATGCATATGTTGAGATTAGAAAAGTTGATTGGAAAGGACAGTTGGATTTTTAAAAGTCCGTTTCCTCCATCGAAATAATCCCTTCTTATCGTCTATGTCATTTCATCTACAACTTTGTCAGAATCCTGTGCAACGCTGTTAACATCCAACGTAGAAGACCTAACGTAGAAGAAGATGACGCAGAGAATCGATTCGGTAAGTGTCTCCTCGTCAAACGACAAATTTTCAGGAACAAACTTCCACATTATCTTCCAGCTATTATGTAAATTAGCCAATAAGTCGGTTTGTTGAAAAAATGCAAGACAGAATCGTGTCAGTCGTTTGGATCGATGTATTGGGTTGGCAACTAAATGGTTGCGGATTTGTCAATACCATCTAATGAGAAAATCCGCAGTCACTTAGTTGCCAACCCAGTAATTCACGGATGAATCGGACAAAGATCGGCCGAAGGATCGTGGGCGATCCGCCAAGGTATCGTCGATCGCCAGGACTTATTTCCCCCTTGTTTACGATCCTTATTTCACCGCCACGTTATTATTATTATCATGATCGTGTCCTCGATGAATATTCATAGTTAGCGGGGTTTAACTGAAGCCGATGATGATAAACATCGGGCCTCCTAATGTTTCATTCATAGCGGTCCCGCGTTGCCGGACATAATGAGCCGGTGGAATGAGAAATTAGCTGCGTGCATACGATTTTAATATCCCGTTCATTGTTAAGCGCGCGATTCGATCCTCGGTAAGCAATTTTCCTCGTATTAATTGTTTTTCGTTCGTCGTTGCGCAGGATATTGGATATTTTGTTATTAAAATTGTGAAATGTTGGGAAGTAGCTACAGGATTCTGTGGCTCTTTGTTGGCCCAACGTAGCGTATAGCTAGCATAATATTTTAACAGTGGAAGATACTCTTTGTTTTTGCGTATATCTTAGATATATTTGATTGGCAACTAAGTGATTGCGGATTTTGTCAATACCACCTAATGACAAAATCCGCAATCACTTAGTTGCCAACCCGATATTTAAACATATGTTGGATTTTAATTTATATGCTCGTGGAGGTGGAAGATATTTTATGATAGTAGAAATTCAATGAGTGCGATGTGATTAATAGTGTAGGCTAAATTATTTAATATTGTAAAATTTGCTATTTAATATCATAAAATTTCGCCACTCGATATAACACAATTTCACTGTTCAGTATGATACAAAATTCACTAGGATTGAAAAATAGGGAAAATCATGCGTTCGATTTACGAGTAGAGTAGTCAATTTGGATTTCGATTTTCGCTTTATAAGTATAGCGCAGCAGGAATCCTAGTTTCTGAAGACACGAACGTTCCCCTCCATTAGAAGTCAATATTACGTTAGATTTCGAAGATTTTGTCGTTCGCAGCAACAGCAAGTGGCTGAAACAACCGCAGAAGAAACGTGAAGTGGAAGGTTTGATTTAAAAGTGTCGATATTCAATTAATAAGATGAAAGTAGCTGGCATGAAAAGCGATGGCACTTTCACAAAAAAGGCTGAAAAACTTTAATGGTAAATTTGGTGGAACGAATTCGTTGGAAAAATGAAAAAGTCCAGCGGCCTTAGAGAATAGCGACGGCAGAAAGGGAGAAAGTGGTTTTGACGCGGTGAAAATTCGCGCGATTGTTTGCAAATTAATACAATCCGTTCCGCGATACACTCGGCGTCGATATCGATCGCAGCCGACTTTCGATGAAAAATCGTCATTCTAAAGACGAATAGCTTTTACTCTTTCCAACAGTGAATGTTAACTTTTACGACTGTCGGGTTCGATAAACTTTTGGCTTTCTATGAAATTCTTTTTATATTTCGTTCACAACGAAGATCGCCAAGAATATAGCGCCAATATTCTACGTAGAGGTTGTCGCAACTATAGTCTGCGTCGAATATTTCAGCTCCTCGAGGCAACGCTCAACCGTTTCCCCCTCTTTGGAGCCCAAGTTCCCCCTCTTTGGAGTCCAAGTTCCCCCTCTTTGGAGTCCAAGTTCCCCCTCTTTGGAGCCCAAGTTCCCCCTCTTTGGAGTCCAAGTTCCCCCTCTTTGGAGTCCAAGTTCCCCCTCTTTGGAGCCCAAGTTCCCCCTCTTTGGAGCCCAAGTTCCCCCACCATGCGACTACCCCACTCCTTACCGCGTCTTACAGAATCTTCAAACAGGAAAAGGATACTATCCTATACGAAGAAATCGTGGTTTCAAATTGTGAAAATTCCAAATTATTCAAATTAGTAAATACAAATTATTCAATTTCGAATCCTCTTTCATTGAAAATCCTATTAATATTTGATAATTATTATCTTTTGAAATGCATTGACGAGGGAGAATTTGAAACTGAATATCGTGTGACTAACCTCAACAACAAGTAAACAACAAGGCATCTGATCTTCTCTTTCATTGAAATACAACATTTATTACACGTACGAATGGTGAATCAATGTACGTATGTTAATTGCCCAATACATTTGCATAATGTTCCATTTAAAATTTTGATTGGCGCGCTTATCCTTGAAATTCGATATATTATTTATTATTGAACATAAAGTTCCATCCACGATATATTCCACGATATGGAGGAAACGATAAATCAGATTGATAATATTTTTTTTTTTTGTAACTAAGTTTCTCAAAAATATCCTTATTTTCGATAGAAATATTGATTTCGTAAATAACATCCATCGATAGGGGATGAAAAATTAAAAACTGAAGATCGACGGGCTAATTCGAGGACCGAGGCTTCGTGTTAACGGGAAATGTAACAATTTAAGTCAACGACAAGGGAAATATACAACAGCTAAAAATCACTATGAAACGAACAGCGTTGATACTTAGCCATTGACGTGAGATTTCACGAAACATTTCAAGCCAGATTTAGTAACGAAAATAATCCTGACTAAGAGGAAAGTTCAGCATGGGGTGTAACACTGGTGGCTACGTACGTACGCGGAAGGCAACGTGTTCAAGTCTTGTTCTAGACTCTGCTTTTTAAACATCCCGTATAGTAAAAGTCAAAAGTTCTGTCTGAAGATGACAAAAATAAATATCCTCTGAAGAGTTGTTAGCTCCGATTGCAGTCCTCGTTGGAAAAGCTTGGCGTGGAATTAATATTTCCCATTTTTCATGGTAACTTGAAACGATCTACGCACGCAGCTTTAATTTCATGGCATTCTATAATTTATTTTTGCAAATTTTGTTTACGCGTTATCGATAGAATTATTTATAAAGATGGAATTAATTATTTTACAAAATTGATATATTGGCTTGGCAACTAAAGCGATTGCGGATTTTATCATTATGTAGTATCGTAAACTATTATGATTAGTTTATTTATAATAAATAGATTACACAGATGTTGATTAAACAGGAAACGATGGTTATTTAACATGAACTAATCACAACAACGTATTATAATTAAGACAACTAGATAATTAATTAGCAACTCTCGTCACCAGTGATATTAACAAAATCCGCAATCTCTTAGTTGCCAAGCCAATATATCAATTTTGTAAAATAATTAATCCCATCTTTATAAATAATTCTATCGATTACGCGTAAACGAAATTTGCAAAAATAAATCATAGAGTTTTGTCATTAAGTGGTATCAACAAAATCTGCAATCTCTTAGTTGCCAAGCCAATATATCAATTTTGTAAAATAATTAATCCCATCTTTATAAATAATTCTATCGATTACGCTTAAACAAAATTTGCAAAAATAAATCATAAAATTTTGTCATTAGATGGTATCGACAAAATTCACAATCTCTTAGTTGTCAAGTCAATATTACGATAAGAGTATTGCACATTATTCGCAAATGTTAAATGGAAAAATTCAAACTAATGGAAAAGACAAATGGTGGAGGATGCAGCAAACGAAGAATATAAATCAGCGGTAATTCGAAACAAGTATCGGCAACATACTTCTACTTTCACGTTATTCTAATAATCTGAGTAAACAATATTTCGTAAGTTCACGAGTCCGAGTTCGGTGAGCAACACGTACGAACGACCAGTTTTCCTTTAGCCTTTGCCCGTTTCGAAAAAACGTTTCTCTTTTTCTGTTACAACTTGAAGAAACTTCGAACTTTGCATTTGCTTGAAATAGATTGGTTTGGTTGATTCTCTTAGGAAAATTGGTTTTCACTGAGTGGAAAAATGGAAAAGCTTCTTCGTGAAAAGTTTCTAATAATCAAATTATCGATAAAATTAGTTTGTCTTCGATAAAAAAAGTTAGCTTTATTAAATTACCTGGTTAATTTACGTAATTTTTATCGGAATCAATTTGACTGCCCTAAAATTAATCTACTTGAATGTGACTGTATGAAAATTAAAATCAGCTTCAGTTTAGTAGAAAAATTAGTTTCGTTAGAATTAGTTAGTCTTTGCAATTGTATTACCTTTAATAAAATTAGCTTGACCATCCCACAATTTAACTTAAAATTGAATTTAATTAAAATTGTACTAAAATTAAAATCAATGTAACTTTTGTATTAAAATCTTCTGTATTAATTTTTTCTATCAATTTTTTTACATCAAAATTCAAATCAGTCCAATTTCGATACAAACGTTAGTTTTGTTAAAATGTGCTAGTTTTCATAATTTGCCTAATTTTATTAGAATTAGCTTAATTATCCTACAGCTAATCCACCTTAACAAATCTAACACACGATCAAAATTAATTCCATTTCAATAAAACTGATGTTTTTTGATCGCTTAGCTAGTTCACTTAGCTAGTTTTACTTCTCTTCCAATTTTTCTACGCATAGATCGCGCGTATTTAGTTACTGTGTTACTATTCGAACGCAAGAATCCTCGCCATTGCCAACTAGCTGGCGTATCGAATGGCTGTACACGGTGTTCGATGTCGTTCGACGGATCTCTCGTTCAAATTTAATGCCGACCTAGTATTAGGTCATTATTAAACGCGTCTGACTTTTTTCCCTTCGTGACACCGCGTCGATGTCGGACTTGGACTCTACGACGACCACTTTCACGCGCGCATATATTACAGCAGTAGGAAAGCGTCGTAAACAGAACGTAGTTTCGCAATGGACGCGCTGCAATTGGATATAAAATAGCGTCACGGACAGGCTATTCAGAATTTTCGACGGCGATCCGCAGGAATTTGTCTCACTTCATCGAGTTTCCCAGAGAAATTTCTAGTTTGTAGAACGTTACAGGTACAGCGATGAGAAAATATGTTAAGCGTGGGCAATGGACACGTGAAAGTATTTTTTGTTTTTTTTTCTTTTTACATTCGTGAAGCAAAAATGGTACACGATCGTTTATAATAGCATAGAAATACGTACCATTCGATTTAATTTTATTTGAAATTTTTCTGATTTTATCAATGATGAGAAACTATGTTATGATGAGAAAATATGTTATGATGAGAAAATCTATTATGATGAGAAAATATGTTATGATGAGAAAATCTGTTATGATGAGAAAATCTGTTATGATGAGAAAATACTTTATGATGAAAAAATCTGTTATGATGAGAAAATACGTTATGATGAAAAAATCTGTTATGATGAGAAAATCTGCTATGATGAGAAAATCTGCTATGATGAGAAAATCTGCTATGATGAGAAAATCTGCTTTGTTGAGAAAATCTATTATGATGAGAAAATGTTATGATGAGGAAATCTGTTATGATGAGAAAATTTGTTATGATGAGAAAATATGTTAAGTGTGGACAATGGACACGTGAAAGTATTTTTTTGTTCTTTTTTTAACATTCGTGGAGCAAGAATGGTACACGATCAATATACATTCATATTTGATCAGAGTTTTATCGTCTCATCAAAGTTTAAGAATAGTACGGAACACGATCGATCTTTATTCGTCTAGATTTCATCAAGATCGAAAAACTACAGTTTTGATACGGTTTCCTATAAGAATTCAAAAATAGCATTTGCTATGTTCCTGGATATTTTGGCCAGCTACAAAAAATATTTTTTGATATTCCATCGATTTGCGATACTTGCACCTTCAGAATTTCCCCCAAAATTCGAACAATTACACTTCCTTTAAAATGATTTCTAATAAAAATAATGAATTCCTAATATAAATGTTTCAAAATAAAATTTCTCTTTCGCTTCCGTAAAATTTCACCTTCCGGATGGCAGCTCTGAATATCAAAGCCGAGGGCACACGCTATTTCAACCTTCCGACTGTGGCATCAAATAGGTAGGTAGTCACGGTGGTTCAAAGCTAATGCAGCCAGCGTAAGATGGAATGGAATGTCCTTTGTGAACCGGCTGTTTCACCTCCATATATGTACGTAGCTGTTCGCTTAGCTAATATCTCTGTGGAAGCCGACGAAAAGCCACTGGTACAGCGTTCGAGGCCACAAACACCACGACCTTCGTTACACCGATCGGTTTCTACGTTACAAAAGAACAGTTCATTGTACCTACGTTTCATCGAAAAAGAAGAAAAAGAAGAAAAAGAAGAAAAAGAAGAAGAAGAAAAGAAAAGTACTGAAATAAATTCTAAATAGCAAACAGAAGACTCGAACCATTCACTGTCTCTGTAAAGACAATTTGTATGTCTTTGAAAATCTATTATTGCATCCACATATCAATTAACACTAGAACTACCGATAGTTAACACGAAGCTATTTCTACCAAAATCAGTGAAAATGACTGGTCTTTAAAAAATACCTAATAATAGAATATTTTTATATTTATTGATTTATTACCTTCTTATAGGAAGAATTTCATGTTATGTAGTACATTTTTGGTATTATTAATCCATCTGGCATCCCTAAATGAGGGTTAACAAATTTATAAAATTGTAGAACCAGTCATTTTCACTGCTGTGGTATTCCTAGTGTTAACATCTAGCGATCTAGCGATCGATCTGCAATTTTCCTGATAATTGATATTATTATATCGAATGATACGCAATAGAAATTTGAAAAACGTGTGGCAAGTTGTAGAAAACGAGGAAACCTGTTAATTGGGGTTCGTTTTCTTTTGCACGTTTCACGCAAAAAGGGTGAGACTGAAACAAAGGAGCTCCTGAGATAAAAACTGATGTCGTGTCACATTCGACGTAGGAGTGCAAAGGGTTAAATCATATTCAGAAACCTACAACTGTGCAATCTGCTAATAAAAAAAAGAACGCAGCCTACTAATAAAAAAGAGCAGTCGCTAACAAAAAAAAAAGACGCCGCCTACTAATAAAAAGAATCCGCTCCATTGTGTACAAACGCTGTCCGCAACCTTCGGCTCGCCAGCTCGGACGAATCGAATCATCGAATCGTGAATTGTCGTATAATATGGTAATTTACTATGTTCGTTGCGGTTGGAATTTCTCAGTGGAGATTAGACGAAGCAATTCGATGCTAATTCAGTCAATACACACTCGATGCTCGTTTAGCCGAGACGTATTCGATGCTCGTTTAGCCAATGAATATCCAACAGCCTCCAACAGCCTCCAACAGCCTCCAACAGCCTCCAACAGCCTCCAACAGCCTCCAACAGCTTCTAACAGCCTCCAACAGCTTCCAGCAGGTTCCAACAGCCTTCAACAGCTTCCAACAGCCTCCATCAGCTTCCGACAGCTTCCAACAACTTCCAACAGCCTTCAACAACTTCCAACTGTTTCCGACAGCTTTCAACAACTTAAAACAGCTTAAAACAGCTTCCAACAGCCTCCAACAACCTCCACAGTTTCCAACAGCCTCCAATAGCTTCCAATAGCTTCCAACAGCTTCCAATAGCTTCCAATAGCTTCCAACAGCTTCCAACAGCTTCCAACAGCTTCCAACAGCTTCCAACAGCTCCCAACAGCCTCCAACATGCTCAAGGACGGGAAAAATTGAGGAAGAGATGAAAAGTGACGGGCAAGGCTGTGAGATGGTTCGCTGTAGGAAGAGCCAGCCACTCTGTATGAGAATTTTGAGGACGAAACGCGGCGAATTGTATTATGCGTGCAGTAATATGCACGGGCGAACAGCTGCGTTTGATTCGTACTGTAAACCCGCCGTTCTAATTACGTCAATTGGCCGTCATTGTTCTTAGGCACGTACGTAAGACTGGGAGAACGATTAACGCGATGGCGACCAGTGACTACTTGGAAACTGTGGCCCTACGGTGACTGCCGAGGCAAATGTTTTCGAACCGCACGTAAAATTAAGGTCGATCGTTAATAATAGAAACGAGACGAGGATATCGGGCTGGTTATTATTCGCGTGTGTCTTCGTGAAATCTGCATCACGCTCGAGATATCGTATAATACGATGTGACTGTTTGAAAAACGAAAACGGTTCATCGTTTGGGATTTTCCGTGTGCGATGGTTCAGGGAAGTACTCGAACGCTTTTAGGCACTTTTTATGCGATGCTTGAGAATCTGTAATAGTGTTGGTTACTTATTGTCTTTATGAAAAAAAAAGAAACGTTTGGAATAGAATTTATCGTATTCGGGGGACCATTTATCGTCTTACTGTTTCGTATTAATTACATAAGGTTAATTTGGAAACTAATTGCATTTAGAAATTTAGATATTTATGGTTGTAACTTCTTTATTTCTTGGTAAAATGTAGGAGAAAATTTGGTTTCTAATACGAAAGATTTTCAAATCTCATTAGCAGCATTATTTATTTCAATTTATTTGCAAATATTCGAAACATCTTCAAATTTAAGAAACATACTTTATTTTCCCCTGAAATTCCTATTTAAACGGCGAATTCTAACCTCATTTCACTCACCACGAGTATACTCGTCGTAACACGAAATATCGTCATTTCTTCGTGACGAGTATACTCGTCAGAAACCGCCGACCGGTTAACCTTACCTATTCATAGTTGTGCAACTTAAAAATTTTTAAACTTTCATGTTGGTTATCCAATTACTTTTATACATTTTACTACTATAATATCATACGACGTGTCTCATACAAAAATACACGATATATTTCTAAAGATAATTCCCTGGTATATAGATATTTTTAATAACATGGCGCGCAACTGTAGCTATTGCTTTGGCAACTAAGTGATTGCGGATTTTGTCATTACAACCTAATGACAAAATCCGCAATCACTTAGTTGCCAACCCAATATCATTGCTCAAAACGAAAAAGGTAAAGAGGATTAGGCGCCATGTTGTGTGTTCATTCACATTAAATACGAGGATTAAGTTCATAACCGCAGTTGTATCGGTGATACTCGACGGATTAACGCGGTGGAACGACGGGCTGTGGTGCACGTAATTAGAAAGCACACGCGCGCATTTACGCGGAATCGCCGCGTTTGTTTTGCAATTAGCGAGTTGCCTCAACCTCGAACAATTGAATTGCAACGTTCGCCCATCCCTGGCTTTTTCTTCTAGTTCAACGGGATAACTAGCTACGATAACGAAGGATAATCGACGGGCTTTCAGAGCCAACTTTATTCGCAGCCATTGTCGTCACGATTTATCGTCGTTGTTTAGAAACCACTTTGGAGAAACAATGATCATTATCATCGGTATACACGATCCGTGCAATAATTTTATATTAGAGTTTGAATCGTCGTTTTAAATGCAATATGCGGGTGTTTTTCTTTTCTTTCTTTTTTTTTTCTGATAGAGTAGGATATTTCGAGGTTTGTTACGAATTAGAAACATTTTCACAGTTTCAACGTCGTTGTTTCGATGTTTGACGAAGTTTGAGAGTTACGCGTTTCATTATCATCGGTATACACGATCCGTGCAATAATTTTATATTAGAGTTTGAATCGTCGTTTTAAATGCAATATGCGGATGTTTTTCTTTTTTTTTTTTTTTTTCTGATAGAGTAGGATATTTCGAGGTTTGTTACAAATTAGGAACATTTTTCACAGTTTCAAAATGATTGAGGATTTTGTCATTACCATCTAATGTTGCCAACTCATTAATATACGAGCGGACATATCGAATTGTTGCATGTTTCGTATCTACTGGAATTGTGTAATATGTCGAAATATTTATATAATGTTAGGTTGTGCGAAAAATTTCTTTCGTTTTATAAGGAAATAATAGACGCACAATGTTTTTTGTTTTATATTAGTTTATTGAATTATGCACGAGCATAATAATAGAAATATAACGAACTGGATCATACCTAATTCAATAAAATAATATAAAACAGAAATTGTTGTTCATCTATTATTACCTTATGAACCTAACCTAACCTAACCTAATATCTTCGTATCCGAAACGCTACAATCTAAGTATTTGGGAAACGTATTAGTTGAATGTTTGCCAACGTTTATAAACACAAAATTTTGAATATCTTCCAAGATACGAACGATTAAAGTTTCTCGAGTGCGCCAAAATTCCAACACCGAGAATCAAATATTTAGCAGAGTGGTACACGTTACTACCACAAAATGGCTGCTTGAATATTCATTAAAATTCGAACATACTACGCAATAGTAATTAACAATACTTCAAACAATTAACCTCCTCGACTTGAACCGTGAAACTAACAATGTAAATGCCGCTGCGTTACGTAATTTTCGTTGAAATAAAATCACCGAAGAAAGTGTTTCAGCGATCGGTTGCTTCTTTTTAATTAAACAAAGCCGATCGTGTACATAGCGATCGATCTTTCCCACAGAGCGGCGATATGCAAAATTCGACATTAGCCGAAGCGTGATCTATCGACGTTCTTAATTAGCGGCTTGCCACATTTATCTCTCGGGTATTAGCAATCCTAATCGTCGCTCTTCCGGTGGCCACGGGGTCTTTAACGATAGTTTGATTCTCTCCGCGAAAAAAGCTCACCTTCTACGAGTAAATTCGCACATGCTACAGCTACGTAAACTATTATATAATTTATATTCTATTTTTATACTTTTCTTCCCTGCCGATTGAAAGTTAAATGATAATAAGACGAATTGGTAAAAAACGAGTTAAATAACAAATTGTAAATTATAAATATTTCTCGTTTGAGGTTAGAATTTCGTGTTTAACATTTCACGTGTTTAGTATCACGTCATTTCCTATTTACAAGTTTGGTAAATCTCTTAAAAATTGCTTAAAAATTGCTTAAAAATGTTTTTTAGACAAATTGCCATTTACAAGCATCCTTTTTTAGAGGTTAGGATCTCGTATTTAAGATTTCACGTGTTTGATATTTCATGATTTCCTGTTTCAAAGTTTGCAGAGGGGTTTTTTATAAAATATTTCTCCCCTAATGTAAGATATTGTACCACTTAAGGATTTCAAGGACTTTTCTAAATATCTTTTTACAGTTGAAGATTTTCCGACACGTTGGATCTGATAATTTCTCTCTTTTCCTTCTAAATTGGATTTATATTTTAGCTATCTGTGAACAAAGCCCCGATACAACAAAAGAATACAACACACTACGATAACATTTACGTATGTAGATTATTTGACGAAATTAGTAAGAATTTCAAATTTCCCGCCAATTTACCAACAACTTGTTTCCACCCTCTGTTTCTCCGATTTTTTCCGAAAGAATATGATGGAACAGGCGCTGGTGTTTCAAGAAGGTAATAGCACGGGTATTTTTAGTGTTTATGGGGTAACGGAGGGGTCTGGCGCGATATCGTGTTCGGTGCGAGGAAATCGCGAATAGTCTGGCTGAACTCTGCTGAATGGCCCTTTCAGCGCCTTCGACGGGACGTTCAATAAATACGACAATTAGAAACGTCGCGTTCGTTCGAATGTAATTTTTATTACTTACCAGCCAGCCGGCTCGTAGCAGGAATATTTAATAAATACTCGGAACGTGCCCCTAATAAATCCCCTCGTTTCCCTTTCGAGCTATTGCCCTTCCTGCCAGCTGCTTTCTAAGAATTGTTATAACATAATATATATATTTTTATTATTACACTGTGTCGCGTTTAATTGTTATTTCATCTTCAAAACATTAAAAAATATCTACATTTTTATGACGATGTACATATTATCGTTGATTCATTGTACCACATTTAATTTTACTCTTAATTTATTTTCATCTTATTTATCGTATTCCTAATCGACTTGTATCAGAACATGTGACAAATTATTTTTTCATCAGTTTAATCCAATACTTTTTCTGTACATATTCTTGTATACATATACAGGATATATATATATATGCGATATAATGTGTACGATTATTATTATGCTACATCTAATATGTCAACCTTTTAAAAATATTTTAACACGTTAGAAAGTTAGAGTCGTTGATTTCTATAAATTCTCTCGGATCGGATCTAATTTGATTGGAGCGAGAGATTTTCTATTTTTGGAATAGAAAAGACTGGCTCGACGTGCGGAGCCGTGGGAAATAGAAAATCGATCGCCGATAAAATTGGCCGAAGCACAGCTTCCGACTCTGAGTAACTCGATCGCCTCGTTACGTGAAGGTTCACGTCCTCCCGGAGACACTCTCACTTCTTTCTTTCTCTCCTTTTTTTTCCTTCTTCTAATTCCTTGCGAGGGAGGTAGCGATGAAAGTGATCTCCTCCTGCTCGATGTCGGACATTCGACCTTAAACAAATTTGTTATTCTGAATCTTGTTCGTGATCAACGAACCGAGACCTCCAAATTCGATCGCCGCTTACGAAATTGGCGCGAAATTTGAAGTTTGAAGAATTCTAATTGAATCCGAAGAACAGGTCTTCTTCCTAGATCTTGCGTATAATTAACAAACCAAGGAAACTAGTTTTAATTATTCTCTCCAAAATGGGTGCGAAATTCAAAGTTCCAGAAAACGTCCATCTACCCCAGAGAGACACGTTTTTCCCCTAAAAATCGTATCGTTCACAAGCAACGAATCGACGCGCTCGGTTCTAATCGGCCCTTTTAAAATTGGCGCGAAATTCGAAAGCGGTAAAATTCCCTGTGCATCTTGTACAGAAACCTCATTTAAAAAATACGTTTTCATAATCAGCGAGTTAACGTAGCCGATTCTAACGGTATATTTCCTTCAAGATTGGCGCGAAATTCAAAGTGCAGAAAACGTCCATCTACCTCAAAGAGACACATTTTTCCCCTAAAAATCGTATCGTCCACGAGCAACGAATCGACGCGCTCGGTTCTAATCGGCCCTTTTAAAATTGGCGCGAAATTCGAAAGCGGCGAGACCCTCAAGGCGTCCTGTACACAGATTTCATTTAAAAGAACGTCAAAGCCTTTTCGGTCCGGGTGCACCTGCGGGCAGGACGATCCACTTGCTGGACGAGTATTCAGGTGGAAAGAGTTGACCGGCTTTTAAAATTGTAGGTTAACGACGCGTGCGCGCACGAGAGCACCTTTGTGTCCTTTTTTGGAAACCGGCTGAGCCTCCGCTGAAAAATCGATCTGAGTTATTTTCGTGACCAGCCACTGCCGATGTTCCTCCCCTTTTTTTGAGAGGGAGAGGGGACCGTCGCGTCGTTGGCTCCTCGCGTTCGTGGTTGAATTATTCCTGACAGCGGAGAAAGTGACGCGCCCTTTCCCTTGACAAACGTCGCCCGGCCGATTGGTTCCATTTAATGGTAAAACGCTCCCGTGATCGCCTGGGCCCAGCCACTGATCATTCCACGCGATTCGCTCGATGATCTTTTGCGAATTTTCTATCCAAAGCAGATTCCTTGTTGATCTTTCCATGGACAGATTTTCGTGTGTGACGTTTTTCTCTTTCCTTCCTTTTCTTCTTTTTTTCTTTTTGTTCTTTTTCTTCTTAATAGAGGAATTTTAGGGATTTTGGCACTGAATTTTTTCCCTGATTGGCACTACTGTCTTCATAAGTGGACATTTTTATTGGAGATAAATTGAGATCATGTTATTGGTGAATAGATTAAAAATACATAGTAGATTATTAAGATGTAATACGTATATGGTTATTAGTGGCATTACAGGTGCCATAAATTCCAGAAATTGTTACATATTAATAGCGTTTCCCAGCTAACATAATTATTTAAGTAATTTGGTATTATATAATACCAAATTATCTTCGAGGTGTGGTCGTGAATGTTATTTTTACGCAGGCTGAAATGGTTAACTACGCTTTTTGAAATTTTTGGTACCCAACCAATTCATCGATGCTTGTCTTGGCTACATAATTTCATCGATTTTCCCTACTTTTACTTGCGTGACTTTCTCCTGGATTTATGCAATAGCAAGATGTAACAGTTCCCAAATAGTGATTCTTAAATTTGGAAGTGTATACATGCTGAAAAGAATACACATACATGTACACGATTAATAGATGAAATTTCGTTATTAATTTCTTCAAAAAACAAAAAGAAATAATTCTCAGGTCTGTTGCAACATTGTTTAATATACTTTGAGATTTTTCCGACATTCTGAAATGGTAAAAAGTATTAGCTTATCTATGACGATTCAAATTTAGAAAATTAAAAAGAAAGAAGCTTTAAGCGTTGTTATTTCTCCCAAAGCTGAAGTTGCACGGTGATTAGGTTATTTTTTAAAGAAGAGGAACCATTAAATTTCGAAACCATCTGAAGGATGGCACCACGACGACGCGACGGTCCGGCAAGAATTAAATTGGGTTCAATGAAGATAAGATAAATTCGTGGGACTTCCTTCGTGGCCAAAGATATTTACGAAAATTGTTCCAAGAATAGCCTTCCCTAATCAAAGTCAAGTTCAGTCGATGGAAAGATAGCGAGAAATTGAGACAATCGTTACACGAGTCACCAAACCGTGATGTAATTTCCCAACGAGAAATTTGCCTCCCTTTGCGTAAGTCTAATAATCATTAAACCTCTCCTCACTTTCGATACTTTGCTCGTTGTCAAGTGAAAACAGCATCGATCGACCGTAAAGCGTAATAAATACCAAATAATTTCATAAAAAGTCACAATCAAATTCCATCTATTAATTTCTAATTAAATGGAAAAATACATAAATTGGTATCAGAGTGTCCAATAAAGAAAAGAACATCATGTAACACCTCTTTTTTAGACTTAATATTTATAGTTTGCCTTAATAGGCTTACTACAATTGGCGTAGTAATCACAAAATAACGATAAAAGTATCAACTTTCATGTACAAAACAGCGTTTGAATTTTCGAATTTCATCTGTTTTTTACAAAGTTATGATCAATTGAAGTTGACGATTGCCAATTTTTCGCTGTGTGGGTTTTATATTTCGATTGTTTTCTTTTGGAACTTCCCATCACATCGCCGATAAAATATTATGTTTTATAATTCCTTGGAATCTATAGAACGACACAGAAATTGGCCATTTTTTACCATTCTCTTTTGGGTTGAACATTGCTTTAGGGGACCAAAGTTATTCGCTTTTTTATTCCCAACCTCGTAGGTTTCGATGTATAGAATCTGAAAATGTAAGTTTTAAGACGCGGAATACACTGGTTCGAAAGTTACATGGCTGTATAAAGCTGAGGTACATTTTTAGGTTACTTTAGGTTAGGTTGCAGGTTAGATTTTAGACCTTGCTCCGACGCCATATTGGTTTTTATCTATGGTTCGTCCAATGGGCAGAGCCGCTGTAAAGAAATCCCCGTGGATGGCGGCCATTTTGTGGCGGGATTTTGAATCGTGAATATGGGATTCAATTTGAATTATACTTTATCCTCCGATTACGCCAGTCAAACTAAGTTCCGGCAAAGTTCGGTTCAATGCTTATTCGTACAGATCAATCTGACGATGGATAAAAGGCAATCAGGCGTCAAAGTACCGTGTAAAATATCCGAAAAATGTTCAGTCTTACACAGTCGTAACCTCCGTTCCGGTGAATGCGCGCCTTAAAATTTGAATTTACAGCTTCTACGATCCATCAACCATAAGATGGCGAATAAAAAGATCGACAATTTTTTGCCCCGTAAAGTAAAATTTAACCTAAATTTCTAATTTACTGTACGGATATGATAAAAAAAATGTTTAGCACAGCAATTACTAAAATTCATAGCGTATCAATTTCAAATTTTTCTTTACGCGCCATTATACCTATCGCAGAAGATCGAGAAAATAGAAAGACGCAAGGACTAAATAGAAAAAGCTACTTAACCAGAATGAAAAAGCCGAAGAATAGAATGCAAATGAGAACCGGGAAGGGTTAACTGGGAAAAACAGAGAAAAATGGGGCGGGGGGGGGGGAGTAGCAAAAAAGGCGACAAACGGATCAAGATGAAAAAGAGTGAAAAATGAAAAGTGGAGAGACGGAGTGAAACAGGGTGGACGACAGCGGTTGTTGGAAAGGCGGGAGGGGGAAGGGCAGGAAAAAGAAAGCAAGTTGTCTCGGATGTCTGCTCGCCAGATCGTTTTTCTCGGAGTGGCGGCGCCTCCGCATGGGATTGCTCGTTCTGATCATTCTCCGCGGTGTTGTCGGCCTCGAAAAAACGTCGACGAGCTGTTTTCATCGAATCCTCTCCGTACGGTAGCTGTCGAACGAATCGACGAGAAATCACTCGAATCTTTCTGAACACCAGATACGAATTATAGTAATAATAATAATAATAATAATAATAATCATGCCACATATATATATATATATATATATATGTGATATAAATTACAAGATAATTTAGTGCATAATAACACACAGTGGTGGGGAAGAGAAAGTTCATAAAATAAGGAGTGCAAAAAAAGGACACAGTAATTTAACAAAATGGATTTACTTTTAATAAGAGCAACGAATATAATAAATGGCACAGAACAGATTCTTACCAATATGGTAGAAAATTGCTAGTATAAAAATTACTAGAATTCTTAATGTATCAATTTTGAATTTTTTTTTCTCTCTTACATGCAGAGAAAATATATAAAATGATTTATTATTGTTATATATCAACTTACATCAGGTATTTTTTTGGTAGATAAATTTCTAGACCTAACAAGGTATTCCATCATCAGATTGCAGATTTCTATGGATTTACAGGAAACTTGAAAACGAAAAATCGCACAGAACATGGATAATATGAAAAAGTTTTACATTTACATTTACAAACATTTACATTTTTCCAGTTGTACCACCATCAGTGCCAAGCAGAAGCATACGTAATATTTGCTACGTGAAACAATTTTCTATCGAGGTTTTTGCCCTTTTAATTTTACGTACTCTTGAAAATATGAATCTGCAGACAAATCCGCAGTCTGCTTACGGGTAAGAAATTCGAAACTGCAAGCTTGCGCACAATCCGCGTAATACGAAAAGATATGTAAAATATTCAAAGTATAATGCTTGCTGTAGTAACATAAAATAATTTTCTACCGAGATTCTTCTCTTGTGATTCTGCTGTCCTCGGCGCTTCTTCTTCGCGTTTATATCTCTTCGGATATTTTCATTTTCTTTTGTTCAACCATTTTCTTCATAGCATTTGTGGAATACGTAAAAGATAGAAAAATTATATTGAATAATAAAACCAAATACAAATAACCCTCGCATAACACGGTATTCTTATGGTTCGACAATTGGGAAAACCTTCGTACAATAACACGATTTCGCGCTCTACCACGAGCGGTTCGAGAATTGGAGAAATTGGAGAAATCCGCCGAAAAAAGGAAACGTAATGGGAATTTTGATGCACAAACAGCGTCGTTCGATGTTTCTTAATCGAGTAAGCGCGATACGCTGACTCAGATTTGCCTATGGAATTTTCGACTATCGACATTTTTAATTCATTTTTAGTCGACAGAGTTGTATCAATTTATTCGATAGCAGAGAGAAGCTGCAACTGCGAGCTTTGCGGATAAAAAGTCGACGACATTTTTCATAACTAACATAAATAAATAATATCGATTATGCGATAGGAAAGATTATTCAACATGTTGAAAATAAATTTCTTTATACATAGACTGTGATAAAAAGAATGGTTTAG
This sequence comes from Bombus soroeensis, assembly GCA_014737365.1. NCBI lineage: Eukaryota > Metazoa > Arthropoda > Insecta > Hymenoptera > Apidae > Bombus > Bombus soroeensis. The sequence continues at coordinate 131,490 of JACXIL010000255.1, read as the reverse complement.
TATAAGTGAACGCCGATATTCTTTTACTTTGTTTCTAGATACTAACGTTTCATCATTAAGAATTCAATCCGAAATATAGACGCGCCTTCCTCACATAGAAATTAATGAATTTAAATAATTGTTACAACATAGAAGCATTACATCTTCTAATTTACTGCCCATAATCAACAACATTTCCCTCAGTTGTTACGAACAAATAATACACACGCACTTTTGCTTATTGTCGTCGTTTACTATTGGGTTGGCAACTAAGTGATTGCGGATTTTGTCATTAGGTGGTATTGACAAAATCCGCAATTACTTAGTTGCCAACCTTTTAGATTGTCTATGTGTCGCGAGACGTGAGAAACCAGTCGTCCCATGTCGTCTCTTTTCTTCCAACTTTCGTTAGGACTGTCACGAGGAACACAAAAGGGCAAGTCGGAACCTATGTGACTCGAAGCTCTTAGCTTCTTCTATTCTATTGGGTTGGCAACTAAGTGATTGCGGATTTTGTTATTAGGTAGTATTGACAAAATCCGCAATCACTTAATTGCCAACCCAATACTATTTTCGCGTCAGTTCCTCGTTTCGTATAATACGATTTCGTATAATACATTTTTCCGGAACCTAATTACCGCGTTATATCTAACTATCGTTGGACACTTGCATTTAAAAACTATTTAAATTTGAATAATATTCATCGAAATGTGACATACGCTCCGGGTCATCATAGACCCGACGAGAACAGCGAAATGAATTATACAGTCGAAAATATGAAACTTGCATAAAAATGCAGTAGACAGATCCGTTATTATTGATGATAAAGTAACATTGAAACTATAAGATGAAGAAAAATCACAAGTGTTGGAATACTTTCATCCGCAACTCTATTGCTCTTTCATGATACATGCCTCTCTCTTAACCCTTCCTTTGGAGCCTTAGTCCCCACTTCTTCGTTCACAGTCGTCTGTGCGAGACGCGCGGCGTCGTTCAAGGAGGAAGAGGAGCGAGGGGCAACGCGTACTGGCGCCGTCCTGCTGCACGCATTATTCCACGCGCATTTTTCCGCGTCGATCTGTGCCGCGGCACGAGGCATAGCCCGCTTTCTGGGAGAGGATACCCGGCCCAGCACGTGACCGCTACGTAGACACGTTACACCGCGTACCGTACACCGGAGACGTTCGTGCGAACCTCGACAGGTTTGGCTAACAGGTTAGAAAGATAAAGATTCTAGCGTTATTGTCGAAGTTTGTGTTATATAGAAATTTTGTAGCGGTAGAGCTATGTATTAGCTTGATTGTTGTACGTAGATGGCGGGTTGAAATTGAGAGAGACAGGGCAATGATCCGTTACGCGTGGAAAGTATAAAATTTGCAGATGTTGCGGGTTTGAGAGGTTGAGACAACGTTGAGAATTTGGTAATTACTAGATATTTGACGATTTATGGTAAGGGAGGTTTGGAGGTTTGTAGGTTCGAAAGTTTGTAGGTTTGAAGGTTTGAAAGTTTGTAGGTTTGAAGGTTTGAAGGTTTGAAAGTTTGAAAGTTTGTAGGTTTGAAGGTTTGAAGGTTTGAAAGTTTGTAGGTTTGAAGGTTTGAAGGTTTGAATGTTTGTAGGTTTGAAGGTTTGAAGGTTTGAATGTTTGTAGGTTTGAAGGTTTGTAAAGGTTTGAACGTTCGAAGGTTTGGAGGTTTGATAATTTATACATTTCAAGATTTCAAGTCTTGAAGGATTGAATGTATAAAGGTATACAGGTTTGAAGGTTCGAAGGTTTGTAAAGGTTTGAATATTTGAAGATTTGGAGGTTTGACAATCTGTACATTTCGAGATTTGAAGACTCGAAGGTTTGAAAATTTGTTCATTAATTTGTTATAAAATTTAAAGGTTCGGAGGCTTCAAAATTTATATATTCAAAGATCTGAAGGTTTAAATCTTTAATAATATCGAACATGTGAGGCAAGTTTCGAAGTACTTTTTTAATGAAATTTGTAACACCTGAAAATTTCAGATCAGGTTTTAAAGTTGCAAAATTTAAGAAATCCTAAGGTTAAGATACGAAGTTTGAGAATCTTGAAAATTCGAAGATCCCTTTTCCTGAAAATCTACGAATCTCAAGAATCTGAAGATTCAAAGTTTCGTAGACTTCCATTTTCGTCTGACGATACAAACTTCCAAAGTTTTATCCATTCGAAAGTTAAAAAGTATAAAAATCCTATTCTCTAACAAAAACTATCACAGCACAAATACACTGAAAAGCGGATTTACTTTGCAACGATGCTTTCCAACCGCACGAGTTCTTTCGCCGCTAGCAAGTTTCCGTTCTAGCAGCTAACCTACTAGCTACTAGTTCAACAACTGTCCCAATCAATCTGTACAAATCTACTCGCGTAGCTGTCAATTACTGATTACTGCAAAAACACACGGTTTCTCACACAGTATCTTACTTTCGTGCAATTTCATGATTTACCTCGACAATCTTCCCAATTGCTTCTCATCGACGAATAAACCCCACAAATAACACTACTTTTTTAATTAACACTAGAACTACCACATCAGCCAAATTGACTGGTTTTACAATTTTATTTTAAAATTCCTACTTCATGTTATATCTTTTTTCAGCGATGATGTAATGACTTTCGCAACGATAACTAGAAGAATAATATAACGAATTTTATTTTGTTTTTTATGTATTCAAACTGAAAATAATTTTGTTTATAGTATATACTACTTATACCAATAGCAATCAAAATGACTGATACTTGTCAAAGTATAAAATGGTCCTGCAATCTGTTTATCGAACCCCAATTAACCAGTTTCCTCGTTTTCTACAACTTCCCACATGTTTTTAAAATTTTTACCGCGTATCATTCGATATGATGATATCAGTTATCAGGAAAATTCCGGATCGATCGTTAAATCGCTAGATGCTAACGCTAGAAATACCACAGCAGTGAAAATGACTGGTTCTACAATTTTATAAATGTGGCAACCCTCGTTTAGGGATCCCAGATGGATTAGTAATACGAAAAATCTACCACATAATATTGAATTCCTTCTGTAAGAAGGTAATAAATCAATAAATATAAAAATATTCTATTATTAGGTATTTTTTAAAGACCAGTCATTTTCACTGGTTTTGGTAGAAATAGCTTCGTGTTAACTATCGGTAGTTCTAGTGTTAAGAAAATCCAATCTCTACGTAAATAACGACGTTGAAAAATAAATTTCACCTGTGTCTCTTGTTGGAACCTTAGAAATTCGAACACATTGTACATTTTTTTCGTCTTTCTGATGGCCGTCTGTTCAACGTTTGCGATTAATTACGATCGATGTAAGAATTAATAATTGCGACGAAATATATTTTCTACGACCTTCTTTTGCCGGTTTGGTTGCCACTTTGAAGCCTCTGAATTGGAAAACTGCGATTATCTAACATCGATTCGACCCGATTGCCTTCCACACTGTACGCTTGCGGACGAGTCAGTGATCGAACAGTTTGATGGAAGAAGAAACACGACGATAGAAAGATGGCTCAGCTGCTGCGAGTTTCCATACGGTTTTATGGGCGTAGCCGAAGAAATGGAAATTTTTATGTCTACCAAATATCCCTAATGGACGCTTATATAAATCGTAATATAATTATACAACGATGATAAAATGATTCAAGTTTAATTATTTCATGGATTATTAAATGTTATTATTTCTGTATTTAGAGGTAGGATCACAATATCTATGTTTTATTCTTTGGATAAATCTATCACCGTTCTGAGCCGAAAAACCTTTATTGCACTTTCTTATATGGACTAGGGATAAAAACAAAAGAATCTCTTAAACCTATCGGTCATATCTAGAACTATTTCCTAGTTACTATTTATTGTAACTAGCGCGAACTCGCGTTGTCATTTTCAACATTAAAATTTGAAACTATAAAAAGTAAATACTCTATGTTGGATATTTTGCAGATTTTCTTACCTTAGAATTTCCCACGAATAAAAATAAAAATTTGCCATCATCAAAGATCAACGTCGATCGTTGGATCGAAATTTCCATATCGAAACGTAGGAAACTGTTAATGGAAATATGGCAATAAGGAAACAGAGTCGAACGTTTCACCTGAAACAGAGCTCGACGATCGTTTGATCGAGTCGATCGCACATTGCACAGCTAAGAATCGTACGATTCTTTTCCCGTTTTACGCTTGGCGCCAGGCCGAAGTAGGCCGTCGTGCCAGAGCGCGCCCAATGACTGTCGATGTTCATTAAATTCGTTGCATGGAAATTTCGCCTGTTCCATGGGAACCGTACAACTTCATTTTCATTCGATAATATCGCGATAAATTTCCCATTATACGGCTTTAATTCGAACAGTATGACAGCATAAACTATAAGTACGTAAATGAAATGTTGAATCTTCAAATTTTGTAATCTACCAACTGTGTGCATGCGTATTCAACGACACGAGGAGTATTTATTAGGTTGGCAACTAAGTGATTGCGGATTTTGTCATTAGCTGGTATTGACAAAATCCGCAATCACTTAGTTGCCAACCCAATATATAAAATACGCAAAGTATACTTGTAATATTTAGCGGATGAAATAATTCTTTGCTGATAAGACACATTGACAAGACATTGATAAGACACTAGAGAAGCAGTCTAATTATAATTTATTACGGTCTTGTCTATTCTAATGGTTCAATCCTAATCGCGTAGACATTGTTACAGTCATAAGGAATTAGTCATAGACAATGCTTCGCAAGAAACGTTAAAGTTGCCCGCTCTAACGAAGCATCTGCACTATGTTGCTTTAAAAATAAGTTATCTCGATTGACGAACAAATCTACGTTGTTTTTCAAGTTATCGTTCCGACGATTGTTCGCTTTCAATTTCTATCATCGCTGGAACGAGCAACAGAAACGCTTGTTCAGAACTTGTAACTTCAAATTTTGCCACCAACTAGCGCCACATAGAAATCGGCGGATCAACGAAAACCAACTAGTCGGATTTCTCTCCTATACTTTTCATATTCGTATTATTTCCTATCATAAAGAGGATTAAACTATAATCAACAATTGTAATCAGATTGTTGAGAATTGTGGATCTTAATCAGCGAAATAAATGTATAGGAACACTTAGATTATACTTAGAATTGATATCAAAATAGTTCCAGATTAATTTAATATGTGATTGACAAGATATTCGTGGATATAAATTTGCACGCGTCTCAGCACTCTCTCTTTGTCTCATCATCTTCTATGCCACACTACTCACCGAACAGTTGCATTCGTCTGTTTTACGAGAAGTATGCACATACATACTTCCACACACTCATATTCATATATGTGTGTTACTACTACGCGGCTAATCGAGTCTAGCACACAAAATTACACATATTTCAATACACATAAACCGTAAAAGCAACTCCGTTAGGCGCATAATTTATTCGATAACCGAGTGGCCTCCTAAAGGTTCAACTTCACCTCTGATAGCAGTTAGATGGCTGAAAAATTGCCCGACATTACACGTTGTAACGCTCGCACGGTAGTTTTCACACCGCCGCGAACCAACCAAGTATCTGGTGGTCGCGGATTTCCAGTTATTTACGAGCATTATTCAGCGGCAGAATGGGCCGCGAAGCTGTAATTACGCGACGCGGAGGCGTGTTCCGCGCCTCGATTCCGCTGCGCGTCGAAAAAACCACCGAACAATCTCTATATTTATCAACGCTCTGGACACTGTTGCACGCTGGAGATCGTAGCCGACGCTCGACACTCGTCGAATCTTGAAAGCGGACGACGTGCGTGTGCTTTCGAAGGGCAGAGTGCAGACGAACGTATGGAATTAACACAGGCTTAACACACGATAGCGATAATACGTACGATGATACCAAACCTGGGTAACCACGAAGTTTAACGCTAACTTCACTAGGCCCGGTCGAACGACCGGTTTCGAAATTCAATTTGAGATTGTACACGTTCATCGTTATTTCTTTTGTTCGTCTAATTTTATGTAAATTCTTATATATTGTCTGGCCGATCGATTTCTATTTTCTTATCTTTTGCTTGTTTTTTAACGAGACAGGTCGTTTGACCGGTCGATAAATTTGCATCTTTATCTAAGCTTTTCTGGCTGACACGTTGGCTCCTCTGAACTTGACTAAGATGTGACGAACTATAGTTGCATGCATCTGAACGTGGTATACGTTTGCTTCGTTGCAAGCACTCGAATAATCCGACAGAAGCCGTATCAGGTAACGCATAAACACTACGCAATCTTATCGGATATTTTGAAGGAATACTTTTCAAGAATATACTTCCTCCATAATGATATTTTCTATAAATTGAGTGTATTTAAATGCAGTAACATTTCGAACGTCACAGAGTGCAGACGGAAGCCTACGAGAAATCAAATACGACAGGGAGCGAACGAATCTCATAATATTCGGTACATTGGTGTTGTAGTTTGTTTTAACGTCGAATATGTCAGACGTTCAGTGAGAAGATTATCGGGAAACATACAGAGGATACAAGCGAGGAATGTTGAGACGGACGAAATTCCAAGTCTGAAAACGAGGAAATTGAAAGTGAGGATGATCAGTTGGGCTATCGTCTCTCCCTTATATCGCGTATAAAAATGAAAATATACGATCGAATGAAAAATATGGTTGCAAGCGGTTAACGGTTCGGTTGCTTCTTCTTTTCTTTCTCGTTAGAAGAGTGTTAACATACCAAGATGTTGTTAGGCGTGCGAGACGAGCTGGTGGGTTGTCTTTGTTCTAGCGTTGGTCGCAGGATCGCTAACCTTGACAGTGCCATATCTTTGATTTGTAACATCGTGACTGTTCTGCGAGAATTTTAGTGCATCGACGTCACATAGTTGGCGCTGTTCGACCAGCAATCGAGTCATATGCGTTTCGTAATTGGACGAAATGATTCACTAGAACTAGTCCCTTGTTACAGGTTAACTATCGATCACGCGTTATGGTTGTACGTCCTCGAACGTGAATTTTAAAAAGGAGAATACAATCGATCAATCGATTTCAAAGATTTTTGGGATAAAGCAGAAAGTGTTGGATAAACGAAAGGAGAATTATCGTCGTTAGTTGATTAGGAATTTATAGTACAAATTTATAGTTTCAACAGGCGATTTGATTTCGATTGATTTTCGGTTGATTTTGTTATTTCGTTCAAATTATTGGAAAGTAATCTGCTTAACAGAACAGTCTCTTCGATGTTCAAAAATGCTGGGTATTTCGATCGAAAAAATAAAGGGAACGATATTAAAAAACTGTTAGAGTCGTGAAGGGACGAAGAATATCAACACGTATAGTAAAAAGAAAGAAATTAATCGAAAATCTTGATCACTGGCTACGTCGAATTAATTTGAATTAAAATTCCCTGAGTTGTACAGTAGCTAGAAATTGAACTGTACTTTTACAACTTTCTACAACGTACTTTTCGTTCTTTTACAGTTAAATTTGTTAGCTATATATTACGTAACGTTATAGTAAAAGTTGAAAACAATGCGGAATAAGACGAAGAAGAAAATGTTTCATTTTGATACGTAATATTTAAATTATTTACAAATTTTGATATCGTATATTGAAAAATATATTTTCATCTTCTGAAACATGCTAATACTTGACACTATTTCCCGTGGATCCATCAAATGTTTCTGTGTATTGTGCCTTAGGTTAATGGAACATGCTTTCGAGAGCAATTCGTAGAAGCCTTTCATAGACGTAATAACCAACGAGTCTTTTGTTCAATCACCTAATTACTTCGTTGAACATTGCATAGGTTGCATAGGACGCGTCTTTACGTGTGTTCTCACGAGCGCCGATCATCCGACCGTTCCACGATGAGAAAGTCCTACGTCAACTATAATATGGAGCAAAGTTTCTATCTGTGAATTTGAAAATGTTTAGAGAAAGAAGGCAGGGGAAATTCAATTAGAAAATTATCATGCATTTAACGGATCACGTCTATTTAATTTATTCGACTCAATTTAACTTGACCATAGTAGACCTAATTTATGTGAACGTGGCTTAACTCGTATTAATTCAATTCCAATTAATTTAACATAATTATATTACATTAAATATGCCACTGTACAATATACTACATACAGAGTGGACCAAAGCAAGTTTAATATTCGTATTTATATACACATTTATGAATAATAGTAACTTAAATAAAATATTCTGAACTGTGTCCCATCCGTCATAGATAGAATTGCATAATTTGCTCTGCATGTACCATCAAAGTAACAAAATTACAGAAACCGAAGTTCTTCCAAACCCAGATCGTAGCTTCGATCCCAAATAAAATAGAAAAGAGGCATGACTTTCGAGAAAGACGAGGATCGGATTGATTTTCTCCTTTCCCGCGACATTACTCGGCCGCGTTCGGCTTTAAATATAATTTTCTTATCGAACCCGGTGAAAGGTATGAATAAAACATAAGCGCCGAGTGCATCGACTCTCGCATCAATCTCTCACGCCAGGCCGTGGAACTTCCGTGCGGAGAATAATTGGCACGGTATGCGCGGCTCGAGAGAGCGACCGCTTCGAAAAAATAAAAAAAGATACCGAGAGATACTTAAGGAGCTGGCTCACGTGGATTCCGATTTTTCACGGTTCTCCCGCCGATATGAATTCTGGCGATGCGCCGCGAAACGAACGTCTCCATAGCCCTGATACATAGAAATTGGTCACTGATGCGAGGTTAGGTTGACTCTTTGAAGGTTAGGTGTATACATATGTATCGTAGGTTCGGTGTTATGTCAGAATTGAGAATTTCATGGGGTATGGAGTGTTTTTTTAAGTAGATCTAGAATGTTTTATAATAACTTAGCTAAAGGTTAAGAGACGAGAGTGGAATCATAATTTCAGTTCTAGGTTAGGTTTCGCTTTAGTAGACTAGAATTTTAGTTTTAGGTTAGATTTGCGTTTCGTAGACTAGAATTCTAATTTTAGGCTAGGTTTGGCTTCAGCAGAATAAGATCTTAATTTTAGGTTCCTCAGGTTAGGTTTGGATTTAGTCGGTGCCGAAAAATACTCTGTGTACCCACATCGGGGAAGTCCAAGTCATTGGTGGCTAAAATAAAAAGAAGGTTTGAATTTAATATGGAATTTTAATTTTAGGTTCGATTCGGAAAGAGTGGAATAGAACATTAATCTCAGTTCCACGTTAGTTTGCAAATACATTGTAAATATGAGAAACTTCAACTTGGCGATGATTTTGGTTAAACAAAAAGGAGATTTTTAATTCTAGGTTAGGTTTAGATTTAATAAGATAGAATTTTAATTCGTGATTGAGTTTGGGAAAACACGTGTAGTAAATTGCCAAGAGTGGGCATTACTGGTAACATTCCTGGTGGGGGAATCATTGTTGCATAACCAACAACCAATGTTTCGACTCTGCCTATGGCCTTCTTCTTGTAAAATTTGTTAATCAGATATTTTCTTACAAATCTAATTCGATTCTAAATGTAACTTGAAATTTTCCGAACTAAACAGATGCTGTAAAGTTTTCACGACATAGAAACAATTATTTTATATCATCATCGTAGAAAACAAAAATGAGGTTCGCAGCGAAACATTTAAACAACTACTGTGCTATAGCAGCGCAATTACTACGCACGCGTTACGACTACTACAGCACAGCTTGTTAAACAAATAAAATAAGAAATTGCCCTTACCGAAAGCGAAAATCTTCAATTAGTACTAATTTCCCATTTCCATCTCGAAATTCAGTTATACAACCCCAGGAACAAAGAGTTAGCAGGGAGCCATTAAGAGCACTAGAAATCCCGTTAGGTTGGCAGTCGCGACGAACGAAAGTCCTCTTGTTCTCCGACTGTACTGTGTGTCCCCTCGCCCAAGCATTTTGCCCGCGTACACAGATGATTCATAAGCGGCCGCTTCTGTTGGCGTTCCTTGAGCGCCTCTCTTTCTGCTCCCCGGGGCTCTCTCGAATTCCTCCGGCACGAGGAGGGCAAAGAAAAAGACTTTTATCGAGCTGCAGCGGCTAGAGCAGCGTAGTGAGTCACTCTCGGTGACTGGCTCGTTGTAATTCATTGCGATGATTGAACCCCCACCACTAGTTCTTTGCGTCGAGTACGGGTCCATTCACAACGGACGAACCCAGTGACCCTGGGACCAGCTGTTTTTCTCGCCTGCACTTTCGATTGATCGAATCACTCCCTGGTAATGCAGGAATTCTCCTTTTTTTTTTTTGCTTAGTGTGGCTGCAGTTAGGGTGGCGAACACGTACTCTACGCGTTATGTGTATTCACGCTCGAGTTTTATCTTTCTTCTGCTTAGCATCGGTGCAATTAGGATGACGGATATGTATTTTATACATTATGTGCTTTAATTCTGAAATTTTCTTTTTTCTTTCTTTTTATATATAGGCACATTTATAGATATTTGTAAATTAGATTTTTACGAGTAGTGAGATATGATTGAAACGAGGAGGTGTTCTGCAACAAATTTGTATATTACAATGCAGATGTCGCACAAATGTATAAAACGTAACAATATTGGGACGGTGGATAAGAAATTTAGTTGTTCAGTATTCTTATGGGATAATCGATGGAAATCTGTTATGGAAAATTGTCACTGTACATTATGGAATATTTATTCCATTAGTATTTTTGTGATTAGTATATTTATTGATGCAGTTTGGAAATAGACGTACGTATATGATTGTGATTGGGTCGATCGAGAGGTTCAATATGTTTTATGCATTATAAATGTAGTATTGTAACATATGGAGATATGTCCTGAATGATATATGGAGAAATGTGTTTGTATAGCACATATTATCTAGTATTGCGGGTTATGAGGGATTGCCACGATTATATTTGCTGATATCCACGAGATATGAAGGTAATACAAAATTTATAGCGCATCCAGTATCATGATACATTGTGATATATGTAGAAATGATATCAATGTTTATTATAATAATATAAAAAGTAGGAGTGAGATAAGAATACGATATTTATAATACTATTTCCATTATACTTACATAGTATGTAAGAATATCTTTTCTATGTTATCTCTATTATTGTGTAATATATGGCACATAGTACAGAAATATTAACATCCATATAGTCCACATATTTATCGTACCATATTAATGTTTGGGAATCTGATCAATGTGATAACATACAAAACAATGTTCTCCTTAGTATATTGATTAATTTAACACATTGTGCCTTGTATTTACGTATAACATAAATATTATTACAGCATGTGAAAATACTATTATTCTGCAATACTATCTTATATTTACTCATTACTATGTATGAAGAAGTATAATGTTCTAACAATGGTGCGTTGCCTACAATATGTCTAGCATTCTAAAGTGTGAAGATGCATCCCATACACCGTATCTTCCTTTTTAATGTATGCAAATAAGGTCTGTACAGTGAGTCTGCTATTATGCAGCCCCTCTACTATTACAGTATAATGAAGTCTGAAGGTGGTTTGATGAATTCTAATGAAAATTCAACCAGAGTTCCTCATGGAAGAGCCAGCACCTCGTGTGTAGGAGTCAGCTGAAGAATCTTGTGCAAATCTTCCACTGTTTTGCGACATTTTCCTCATTCTCTGTGTCGAATCTTTAATTCACCGAAACTTATCTGATAGATAAATTAAAGTGGTGCGAATCTGCAATTTGAAGACGAACATGACAATGAACAGAATTTCACATCCATCTTATAATCTAAATTCTAATAAAGCTAGGTTTAGGCAACCGTTTGTCTGAGACAGATGAAGAGTCTGACGAAGCTTCTTTCGATTAATTCTGAGATAATTCCGCGTTAGATTTTGAGATGCTCGAGTTCAATGGAAAGTAAATCCTAGGAAACCAGTCACGTATGTGAGCTCTTTAATTGAATCTCTGGCTGACCTGCTATGTTTCTACTACCTGCACGAATAAATCTACTTTTTATCGCGATTATGAAATCCTCGTGAAATCTAGGGAACGATTATTATACTCTGCTTGCATGACGCTGTTGATGAAACTACATAAGAAATAAAAGGTATCTAAATTTTTCTATTCTAAACCTTTTACTGTTGCAATGTCCGAATAGCAGAAGATTTCATAGTACATTGGCTTTGGTATTAGGCATCCTTTTCAAAATAAAATATGATGGATTAAACGTGAAATTAGGGCGAGTTTAATTTTGCTAGTTTCTGATTTGTTTAAGAGATACGGAATTTTGAATTTTGTAATTTCTGTCTATTATGAGAACGTGCCGTACTTGTAGATTTTTATTTCGCAGGTTACTCGTCACATCGACATATTTTTCTGTTTTTATTTTAATTCAGGATGTTTAAAGTATTCTAATAATATTTGTTCACATTGAAAAATTGATTTCTTAGTCTAGGAGAGTTACAAGCAAATTCTTTGCAATTTTTTCTCTGAAAATTGAGTGTTTTTAAATTACAAAATATTTATTATTCGTTATAAGTTAAGTTCTATATATTCAAAATCCGCTTGAGACTTAGTTCATAAACTCATTTGAATTTTCCTTGTCAAAAATCCAAAACAGAAGATTTCGCTTTTAGAAAAAATGTAAAATACAGATTAAATTCTATATATCAGAAATAAAACAAATTTACAATTTCGATTCAATATTCCTCGCATAAACCAAAGGAATTTCGCGTCGAGAGAAAATTTACATGTTATATATATATATTCAATAATTCACTTTGAAACGGTACGTACAATGATGTATGCGAGTTACATTATTGCTGAAAGAGACGTAAAGAACGTCAGACACGAGTCTCGAGACAGATGGTGTGATAATCGTAACACGAGTCGATCTGATAGATGACATCCTTAGCCGTACAATTTGTTAACCTTCTCGTTACGTACAATTGCGCGATACGTTCTTTCTATTTCATGCAACCAAGTTACACTCGTTGAATGATTAATAAGGCCGATAAGAGAGGCTGCGTTACAGTGTACTTATGGCGGTGAGACTGGATAGATAACTTCCAGTCCCCTTCCCCATAATCGTTTTGTAAATGCATATGGCTTTTTCATGGAACAATTTTCGTGGAAGGTTTCGTTTTCTTCACGCGCGTAGTTTCGTTTCGATGAATTTGAATAATAACGCTATAAAAGACTCGTACATCTGGACACCACCACCTGCAAAAACAAACTTCTATTAGTTATGTGAAAATGTTTCAAACTCACAGTTTAAAATCAAATGATATGCGCTGGAGCTTTCTCTGGATGACACGATTGAATCTCTGAACGCTATCCCAATTCATAAATCACATCTGTAAAACTAAACTTCTACCAATCATAGGAAACTGTAGCAAACTTATAGGTTATAACCAAACGATGCACCACAAACAAGGCTATAAGAAATGCATAAATTCCAACATCATCATCTGCAAAAACAAGCTTCAATTAATTATACAAGAATGTTTCAAGCTCATAATTTACAAACAAACAGTACACACCCTCTTTGGATGACAAAGGACTAAATTCCTTAATGCTATCCAAATAGCGTTATCTCCGATCTAAACAGCTCAGAACCATTCGTCACCGCATTGTGAGTGTTCCTTTACGTCCAGTCCCGCTCGTCGTCGGCATTCGGATCCGTCTATCCGAGTGGCACACTCGCTCCATTCCCATCTTCGCCTCTCTCCACAGTATCTACCTGTTGCTCGAGCAGCGAAGGCTGCGCAGTACCTGCTCGTTTGTGCTCTATTCACATGATCTGCGCACCCGATTCCTAACCGCAACTTTATATTTCAAAGTATTCATTGGTGTTTGTGAAAATATTATTCTATAACTTGAGAAAAGGATTCGAAGAAAGGATCGTTGTGTCTTTTATTGCTTGTTGCATCAGTTTCTTCTGGACGAAACAGTGAATCGTTTAACTCGTGATCGATATCGTTCTTCGGCGAACAGTGCGTGATTCTTTTCCTTGAAACGACGATCAGTTGCAGTGACACGCATGCGCGTGCACGCGTGTTTCTTCTCGCCGCTGGAATCAATTACTTCCTGAGCCATTACGAGGGCTTCGATTAGGATGCCATCGACTGTGCTACTTCGTGCCTGATTTTATTCGACGATTATTTTGGTGAGTGAGAAAGTATCCATATAATGACACGGTAAACTGCCGATACAAAATTACCGTAGGAATAACAAGTTGCTAAGCTTTTTAGAATAAGACAAATCTCAGTTGCAATTTTTCAAATATATATAAATTTCATAGACTAAGAAACTGCTCGACTATGCGAATCGTTTAGATAACATTGTCAGAGGAAAAGTATGCAACTATAATATGCAGAAGTTAAATGTTATGGTGGAGTATGTTTCTTTCAATCTTTTGAGGATTCCAGGACAAAGTATGTACAGAACAGTCAACGTGTCAACCCTGTTACGTTGTTTCTGTTAACTTCCTTTCTTCCTGTTAACAAATATCTCGAGTCTGAAGAAAATATGAGACAATTCTTATTGGCGTGTATGATTCGTCGATTAAATTTTGTATTAGATTTTTTTCAAACACCAAAAATTCTTTTTATTTGTCGAAACGAGAACTAGCTTGAAAAACGTAGAAGCTTGAGGGCTGCAGTAGGGCTATATCGTAACGTGGAAATTGCGCGGCAATTTTAAATTGATCCGAGCTGTTCCACAAACCGATATCAACACTCAGAAACATCTTTCTTTTACAGAATAATTTATTAGATAAGAGTAATAAATAGTTTATTGAACCGATCATTCACGTTTATGTCTACAGTATAATTATAATATTCGGCGCGCATTTTAAAATTATTATTGTTCAATTATAGCAACAAAATAAGATTCCAATAAACTCGTCGATATTAGAATGTGATTTTTAAGAATTTTTATCTTAGTATACAGGAATATCTTAGTATACAGTTACACGAATTAACCGATAAAATCGATATTTAAAAATATTTCTAAGAACGACGATAGTCCGGTTATTGGCACTGACAATCTGAACGATGGTAAAGATAGCGTTTTCATGAAAATATTAATAGAAATTGTTACTCCAACCCGACGAATGGAACTTTGTACCCGTTTGGAGTTCTGTTATGAGATAAAGTGATTCATGGAACACTCACAGTCTAATGGTTGTCTCGTGGGAAGTCTGTCAGCGACATATCTATTTCCGGTTTATGAAATTACTAACGTTCAAGGATATACGAGCTTCTTTAAATAATTGCGCAACATAAAATATCAAGCTAATTAGAACGACGAATAAATTAACTGAAGAAGCTTGTTTAGGGACATTTTATTCTAATTTGTCAATACAACAGCCCATCATTTTTTCTTTCTTCTTACAAGTTGAAATTGTTCGAACAAAAGTAAAAAAGAGTAATATTTTATTAATAAATTAATAATAATATTATTGCAAAATTTGTTTCACAGTAATATGATATTTCATTTTAAAATAAAAGAAAGATTATTTATTTTAACAGGAATTCACAGAAATTGTTTGAATGAGACTTAGAAATACACAGTGATGGAAAAACCAAATTTAAAACAATAATTATATTAGAAAGAAGAAATAATAAATTCGAAAGTTTTATATATCTTTATGTCTTTTTCATTACAGACATATATATCCATTCTTTAACAATTTTCAGATAAGAATAGAGAAAACGTTCCGTTTTAACGTAAATAGTCCTATGTAAAGCACATAGGAGTCACAATTCCACGACGATTATCTTCATAGAAGATAACACTTATCGCACGGTCGATCAATTATTTGATCTTCTAAGCGGCAATGGGAATCGGGTTATCGTCGTTCAAACACAGTGTTCCGATAGTGTTTGCGTGCAATTTCCTTTATCGATCTTAGATGTACTCGATTACGCAAGAATGGGAGAGTAGAACATTAACATGCATACAAAATCTGATAAAAATATCGTAGACTATCTGTAGTATTATCGTATCTCTGTGATTTATTTTTAAAAGGATTAATGTATTTACAAAAGCCTCATTATTATGTATAATTATATAGATTGTAAAAGAAGGAACAATTTGTTTCTTCTTACTCAATACAAATAGAGATAGAGATACTTATGTGTAGAAGAAATGAATCAGTCTACAGTTGTCTATCTCGTGTATTTCTATCAGCATGATTGTAAAGCAATCTTGTTTCTTAATTTTTAGAAAAATTTACAATCAGAATTAATAACATTTTTGACATATGCGCTATAATTGTTACATGTCTATTTTAGTTTGCAACCCCTAAAAGGCTTGTGTATAAGTATCCATAGTCTGATACTATATATAATAGGTTGTCCTAGAAGTTTCTTTTGTTCTATTTGTTTAGAATCGAACCTTGTTCTATTGGAAAAAATGAATTATACATAATTCAATAAAATAATGTAAAAGAACAAATGTTATGCATCTATTGTTTCCTTCTAAGGTGAAAGAAACTTTTGGGACAACCTAATAGATTCCATAAATTTATTAGTATTCAGTGGTACTGTTATTCAAATGTATTAATAATCCTAAAACAATTCCTCAAATCTATTAGCAACAGTGATACTACTATTCAGATTTGCTAACGTTAACAATTCTTTTCAAGTAATATCTGATACCATATACATCCACAAAATCTATTAGCATTCAATCTTTTCTTCTAATCTTTTGCTTTTTAAAGCAAGAGACAAGTACCTACAGAATTCTTTATCTTTCAATTTCTTTTTCTTTTTTATAATACAATACAGATTTATTAACTTCCTTAGACACTTTGTATCTCGCAAGGAGTTGCGAACTGTTGCGTGTAAATACCTGTAGAACCCTTTATTTTTTTTTAAATAATACAATTTTCCTTTTTACTTTTCTAAGTACTTTGAATTTAATCCCAAAGTCTTCTCCTTCGATTTTTGAATTTAAACGCTTTAACAAACTGCGCGTGCATATTTGCGTTGCCATTTCCTCTGCTCCGTATTAGGTCGAGGGTTAAAAGTGCAAGACATCGTTAAAAAGCGAGCAAATATTGCCAAAGTATTCAAAGAATCTCTTAAGCAATTTCCCAGCCTGCATAAACCTATTATCATTTAGGCGAACCAGATATTATCTTCCACAAATATTATTCAACCTTTTGGGATCCTCCCCCTTCAAACACCTCATTCCCATTATTTTTTCTTTCTTCCTTTCTTTTGTCTCCTTCTTTTTTTCTTTTTACCAAACAAAAAGAATTATCCTTATCCCATTGGCCAACGTCCAAAATTCACGTGCCTTCGAGTTCGAAGGTGCACACAGAAACTAATGGCTGTGCGAATCCTCCGGTCACGTAGAACACGATCAGGCTCTCTGTTCAGGGTGCAGGGAATGCTGGAAAAGACAGAAAAGTGGCGAGGACGATGCAGGGCAGAGAAAAGGAGGAGAGAAGATCGTATTCGCGTCACGTAGAGAACCGCGCGAGGATCACGTTTAAACCAACGTGGGACTCCTTTGCTCCGGAATTCCAGGCCTGCCTTTTGTAACCCCTTATCTGTTCCTGGAGATGCACCCGGAAGCCATGCATTCCGCAGGATAATGCAACGTGACCGCGTCAAAACTGTCCGCTTTTAGTCGGCTCTTACAGTCGGTCAGTCATGGGCATCTACCCAAACAAATGAAGCTTCCCAAGTTCCTTGAGTGAAATGAAATTTTCTCTACATTATTGTACAACCTTACAAGTCAATTTTTAGTTGCCAACCCAATATTTGTATCACTTTTATGTCATGGGCATCTATCCAAACAAATGGAGCTTTATACTACTTCTACATAAAACAAATGAAGCTTCCCAAATTGCTTGTGTGAAATGAAATTTTCTCTGCATTATTGTACAGCCTTACAAGTCAATTTTTAGTTGCCAACCCAATATTTGTATCACTTTTATGTCATGGGCATCTATCCAAACAAATGGAGCTTTATACTACTTCTACATAAAACAAATGAAGCTTCCCAAATTGCTTGTGTGAAACGAAATTTTCTCTACATTATTGTACAACCTTACAAGTCAATTTTTAGTTGCCAACCCAATATTTGTATCACTTTTATGTCATGGGCATCTATCCAAACAAATGGAGCTTTATACTACTTCTACATAAAACAAATGANAGCTTCCCAAATTGCTTGTGTGAAATGAAGTTTTCTCTGCATTATTGTGCAATTTTACAAGTCAATTTTTAGTTGCCAACCCAATATTTGTATCACTTTTATGTCATGGGCATCTATCCAATCAAATGAAACTTTATACTACTTCTACATAAAACAAATGAAGCTTCCCAAATTGCTTGTGTGAAATGAAGTTTTCTCTACATTATTGTTCAATCTTACAAGCCAATTTTAGAAACCATAAATCACCCTTGAAACTGGACTTTCCATTTAACTGCCTGTTAACTCTTTGAAGCACAGGATCTTAAGACAGAAAAGGAGTCTAGTTGCGCAGTAATTTTACTGAAGATTAAATTATGAACTTCAATACGAATCAATTATGAACATGTTCTGGCTAAATTAATACACGTTCTTCGTGACATAGTTCTAATTAATCGTGATGATTAATCATCGATTCCTGTTACATAACAGATTAAAATTCGTCTGTCTGCAAATATCTATGAGAACTTTGCTCAACTTTGAAACTTATCCGAATAAAATTGCAATCTATTGAATACGGAAATTCAACTGCGATAAACTACAATTTTATAAACTGTAAAGTCTACGTAACTCAAAATTTCGTCAAATTGAAGCTTAATATCGTTTGAATATTAACACAAATATTACCATTATATTAACAAATATTTACTTGAATATCGATCGTGCATCGATGTAATATTTGTGATAAATTATATACGACTCAGGATCCAATGAGTTCTTAGAAGCTGTGAAGAAGAAAAAGAAGAAGATATTAAATGATAGGTGTAAACGTTGGGTTCAAGGTAAATTCGACGAGTTTCCGCCGCGGTTGTTTGACAGAGATTAATAAATACGTGAATGATGGAATGCGCGGGACGACCGCGAAAGAAGAATGCGCTGGAATGCGAATGACTCATGGAAAAGGACCGAACACCAAAGAAGAAGCTGTATCGTGAAGATCGGCTGTTGCCGAACGAAGACTGTTCGATAAAGAAAAGTAATCAGCTTATTTGGGAAAATAAAATCTGTATAACGATGCTGAATTAAAAAAAAACAAATTTGGAAAGATACATATGAAAAGGAATTATAATCTACCTGTGTAGCCATTTGAAAGGATATCAAATTCAAATTCAATTCAAAGTTCATGAATGAAAACTATTAACTTAACTATTGGTTGTTTTATTCGTATTTTAATAGTATTAGTAATTTTATTATTTCTTTTTAATTATTTATTAAAATATAGAAGAATATTTTATATATAGGGCGAGGTTAAAGAAATTGCAATGACAATTTAGTAGGTTTCTTTTTATGATTGAAAAGATGACTTAAAACGTTAGTATTTAGTTAGTTTATTTTTTATTCGTTATCTGTGGAAAAAATATTTTAATAAAATAAGAGTATGTTTTAAAGTAGAATCTTTCTATTTTGATATTTCACGTGGTTGTATTATTAGAAAATTATTGTAATAACAATTGAGTTTGTTATCCCTGTTTGAGTTACTCAATTGGATCGATTCCAAGCAAATAGAAACCGCAACGTCATCTAAAACGTGATTTATGAAAGTAACGAGCGAAAGTGGCAGCTGGAAGCGTTTAACGTTTATACTGCGAATTATATCGCCGACAGTAAACGCCGCCTTTTAATCGACTTGCAATTCAACAGTACAAAACGTTCTACTATATTTATTCAGTTCCTAGATTACCAAGAAAAAAAACTTACATAATATCTTCGAAAGTTACAGTATTTATTTCATTCAAATTTCTTGAAAATAAATAATACTTAAATATTATTATTATTATATCTAACTCATACGTAGTTAAAGATATAGACGTATAAAAATTTAATGAACAGATAAAACAGATAAAAGATTATATAAGTATACTTACTGTGATCACTTTAAGCAGTCTTCCATGAAACATTGTTCATTATTATCTGCGCAAGAATTTCACATGATATCGTATCGTGCTATTCTTCCTTTCATTTAATTTCATTTTTCATCACTTCATATCTCATACGCTTCCTTTTTGGTAATGGCATGAGCATAATTTTTATCTCTGACGAATTATAGCAATAGAGTAGTCAGGATGATCAATTCTTGAGTTTTCATAATAATGTTCATTCACAGTGGTGCATTTGTAGAATTTTGAATTATCCTTTATATAATATTTCTTCTTTATATTAGATTGACAACTAAGTGATTGCGGATTTTGCTATTAGGTGGTATTGACAAGATCCGCAATCACTTAGTTGCCAACCTAATATAATAATAGATTTGTCCATTTGCTTTGAATTATCTGTCCTTTCGTATGTCTGCAATTTTTGCTTCAATCAACATTTCTTTGCCATTATATGGTAATATTTATATAAATTTGATACAAGTATAGGGAGAATACACAGCCCATAAAAAAGTAACTGAGTCTCCTACGTAGAATCTCATTGTGAAGACAAATGTTTGCCTTTAATTTGTCAAGATTATACTAAGTGCACCTGTATCTTCTCAAAAGGAACTGTACAATTCTGCACGAAAGAGTAGCAAGATACTTGAAAAATGATTGGTTTTGAAAGATTTAACTTCAATCGTAATCTCTAAAGATTATCCATAATCTCGTAAAGCTTATCGTACGAAAGACAAGAAAAACATAAAGAAGTACTTGTTGGCTGTCTTCCCTCAACTTCCATGCGACTAGCGTTTCAACGTCCGAGTTGAAATATCTGTTAGACTAATCGCTTCTCCACCCAAATATCTTAAAAGAAAAAACGTACAGTTTCATCGAAGCAGTTGGCGGTTTTTGACGAGTATACTCGTCACGAAGAGATAACAATATCTCGTGTTACGACGAGTATCGTGTCATCGTGTCTATGGTCGAAATATATCGAAATAAACAAACCCAACAACGTGATATTTGCAAAGAAATCGGAATCAGAATATTTATAAATTTTTCAATTAGACAGAATTTCTCAATGATCGTTCATCATCGCCTACGGTCGACTGCAACGAAATATATCGCATTGAAATAATAATCAAAGTGAAAGAAGATGGCGACGCAACGTGTGGCGTCGGGGTGAGACGATAAAAATAGCGAGCGGGTGGTGAAGAAAGGGGGAAATGTCGGTTCATTGACGAAAAGCAATAGAAACGAGAGGCTCGTCTCGAGTGGCCGACGTTTCTGTATGCCTACCACGTTGCTCTGACTCACGAGAACACCACAGCTACGTGGTAGATCGTCGTCGTAGTCGCAACTTAAAGCTGCGTTTACATTGGCCCGCTAGATACCATTCCAGTCCAGCGACTCCGGTCCAGCACTGGATCGAAACTAAAGTAACGTAAATAGTGTTTTCATTGCAGTAGCGTGCTGTCGTCCCAGTCCGAAAATCAACCTTTCGTTCCAGTGTTTGCTTACTCCTCACCATCGAGAATACAACGTTGTTCCAATGTCTGTTACTGGAATCGTGTAAACGGCTCAATGTCCAGCACTGGCTGATATTATTCGGTTTTCTTTTATTATTTTTTTTTTTTTTTTTGCTTGAATCCATCGTCGTTGTAGTCTACCACTTTCAGAGGATTAAAAACGACTGGAACAATGTAGGACATGGTTCGATTTCCAAGCTAAACCGCTGGAATGTAGTAGCTGGTTATCGCTTCTTAGAGGAGGTAGTCTAAATATAGGCTGACGCTTTTGCTTCACCACTTATTGCCAAACCTGTTGAAGATTTTTAGGATGTAATATTTCGATGTACGTGTGTATATTTTTGACATAAATAATTATATATATAATTACAGAAATATATAGAATTATACGTAAAACATGTTTGTTTTATGATATGGAGTTAAAATAAGCTGAAGAGAAGTCACGCCTCTTTCAAATTGCATGTTCAAAATGAAAGAAAAAATGTACGTTTTTAAAAATTCAACTGTTCCATATTATAAACCCTAGCGTGTATTTGAATGTCCTTTACCGACGAACTTTCAAAAAGCTTCGTATAATGCACGTAATATAGTCGTAAAAAATTCTGCGGCAAGCGTACCGATACTTGTGGAAAGCGAGGTAATATCTAGCGCTGTAGAAATCGCTGGTTTTCACGAGGTAATACCCGCTACTGTCGAATCGTTTCCATGTCAGTCCCTTCGCTAGTTAAATCGTCCGACACAGTCGACTGTGGAATTCGACAATTCCACGCCTCGTCTATGATCAATAGCACGCTTCGTTTGTGATCAATCCCTTTGTCAAACGTCAAACGTAAATCGTGCCGCAATCGTAGATTACACGTCGCGCGATTGCGGATCCGCCTTAATGGCCACGTTGCATGCCGCACAGTCCGGCATTTGAACGAGGATTCGGGACAAAAATCAAAATTCGCTGGCCACGTTCGCACGTTCACGGAATAGGTTCGCGCGTTTGCAGGCCACGTTTTCGCGTTTAGATTTCACGTTTAGATTTCACGTTTAGATTTCACGTTCCATGTTGCGGCATTTGAACGGGAGGATTCGGGACAAAGGTAAACAAAAAAGTAGCCTATGACGTGCAGTTTTTTGACTGAAACTCGACACCAGGCGATATCGAAACTTTGCTGGTGATCCGTCTGCCACTTGGCTCGGTCGAAATATCTCGAATATTTATTTCTTTGTCTAACCACACACAGTGACGTTAAACACAAATCTTAGCAGGCCCGGTCAACCGACCGATTTCAAAATTTAATTCGAAACTGTGCATTCGTCGTTGCTTCTTTTGTTCGTCTAATTTTATATACATTTTTATATGATATATGATAATATAAATAAGTTTCTCGATTTTTGTTCATTGAATGAAAAGTTTGTCGATTTTTGGGCTAATTGACGCTTACATTTCTAACGCTTACAGACTGATGATAATACGATCAAAATCGAGCGATGATCATTTCAATTTTTTGTCCACCGTGTGCCGCACTGCGCCGAGACGATGCATTTTCCCGACAAAAGTTCGCCAGGTAACCGGATTCCGCGTTAATCCGAGACCAGTTTTCGTTGGCATATGAAAATGGTCGCGCGTCGAAGGGTCACAAGCAGAGAGGCTACAAAAGGCAATTAAGTAACCGTCGCAACGTCGTTTATTACCAGCGATTTATGGCGTTACACGGTAGTTACGAAACGATTATCCGCACGCTGCTGTGGCACGAGCTACGAAAATGAAAGAAAAAAAAAAAGAGATTTTACGAGCAATCTTATTATACCAAATTGAAAGAGCATTTCTGTAGAAACAAACGCCTGCGGTCGGTTATTTTCTATGTACGCTAGCGCTCAAGAATCTTACAACTTAGGACAATCGTTCTATGTATATATATATATATATATATATATATATATATATATATATAGAATATTATATATATATAAAGTATAATTTATGATAAAATATCGCAGTTTTATTTATTTAAAGGATAAAAGACGTCTTAAGAGTTTTCAGTGGGAGAACTAAACAGTTGCTCTTACATTTGTTGTTTCGTGTAAGAGGAGACGATTTATGTCTCTTACGTGTTGTTTGCTCTAGCAGCGTGTTAGTCATTTATCGTAGCTTGAAAACACGTAAACAACTGCTTCCTAATACTAACGTTTAATCGTGCTAGGGATTTTTATCAAAAAATGATGTCATCTTTGCTTCTTAAACTCGATACAGTCTTCCTTATGTTTTCTAATAATATCTACTGCAATTAGTAATAATAATTGTGCAATTTCCCGATAACTTTGACCCTTTTTTCTATGATAAATTATAAATTGCTTTTTTTTTTTTTTTAATCAAAACCAGTATTTTGTTCTTTTTCCGGTATGTTAGATAAATAGTTATCTAGAAAAGGGTACCCTTATCCTCGTTAGGAGTCTTTTCTTTTCTTTTCTTCTTTTCTTTTTCTTCTTCATTTCTCTGACAAATAAATCTCCGATTAATTGATTTTGTCTGTGATGTTAAATTGGAATTCGATGTTCGACAATATGCTCACAATTGGAATTCCTGTTCTTTCCACGAAGAAGACAAGTTTCTCGAGGAAAAAGGAACTTGTATATCCTTCAAAGTACAACATCTCGTTTCTTCATCGGGTTTCTTGAATCGTCTCGTCTACCCTTAGCGCCAAGTTGTCGGTTTATTCGCTGTTTCGTAAAGGAAGCAAAATTAATCTGTACGCAAAGACGAGAAACAGGGTCGTTCTGGACAGATCTCGAGGTGAATAACCGAGAGGAAAGCGTCTGACTGAGCAAGATGGAGCATAAAAGTGGATCGCAGTAAATCTAAACCTTGCGAGGAGAGTATCATCGACTTTATACACCCATCAAACGTCAAACTGATCTTTTTCCCGGCTTTTGGTTTATTTTAATCCAACTATAAATTGTCCAACTATAAACTGCAATGAGAAACCGAGCAATGTTTCAGTTCCTTCCAAAGGAATCGAAACAGAGATCCGAATGAAAAATGGAAAAGATATTGATTTAGGTTATGTTTTTTTAATTATTCCGATTAGGAGGACTATCAAATTAAAATTTTTCAAACAAATTGACAAACAAAGTAAGGAAAGTGATGGACCAGGGAATTGTTTCTGATTATTTTTAGAAACCACTAGAAATATTATTGCTTGGTTGTCATTGGAAAAATGTTTAAATAGCACTTGGAATAAAAAGTACAAAGAATAATTATTTCTAATTACCATGATTAGGAAAATTCTTAAATAGAAACTAAAATAAACGATACGAGGAACAGTGGCTACGGGAATAATTTTTAATTACTATGATTAGGAAAGCTCTCGAGCAACAGTTAGAATAAAAAAAATAAGAGGAATAATGCCCTAGGGAATTATTTTTAATTATAACGATTGGACAAATTCTTGAATGTTGAAATTGAAACGAAAGATTGGAAGAATAGCGGTACGCGGGTTTATCTTTAGAAAAAGTATTGTGGTTGTGGATTTTTAGGTCACCCAGTAGAGCGGAGTACAGTGGGCCCCGTTCACGATAAAAAGCATATAAATGTCAACGTGTGGCCGTTCTTCACGATGCCAGTGAAGTTCAATGTACTTGAACTGGCTGGTGATTTCCAAGTTTTCCCACGATGCCTCATTGAAGACCGGCCAACCGGTATACTTTTCGAAGATGCATAAATGCGTCATCATACATGGGCAAATCATATGGTTGAGCCTGGAAAGATGTTGCTCCGGTCGAGAAAGTATAATGAAGATGTGTTCTTAAAGTTTCACTAGCCAATTCGCGCTTTAAAATTTCTCTGAACGAGGAATACGCCAGACTGCAAGTATTTGAAGGCACAATGAAAGCGAAAAAAATTTGTTTCGTAATAATTACAGCCTTTGATATCAGAGTCAAATGCTTTTGAAAAAAATTATTCTATGTAGTTTGAAGATTTATACGACTAAGAACATGTTATTCTAATATAATTAATATAATGGTATTATTAGTGTAATAATATATTTAATGTAATATATATACACATAATTACACAATTATCATATAAAGACTTATCAAATCCTCTAGCTATGATTAAAATAAGATCTCCATAGCATAGTATAAATCTTCATACTATATATAATAATACATACATATAATTCTTTCAAAAATAATTTTTCTCACGAGCGTTTGATTCTAACATATATTCTATATATATGTACATAATTGGAATACAATTAGATTTCTATTGTCTATTTTAATTTGTGTAATTATCCTCTAGTGATTTCCGGTAATTTTCTTGAACACTGGAACAAGCAACCCCTGATGTGTATTTGAATATACTATATACATAATATTATGTGAATAATTACAATTAAAGTGGTATAAATAACTAAGTAATCGTGCAGTCATCTTATCCTAACCTAATCAACATCAGGTTAATTTCAAACGAATGAGATGAATTTAAAGTTATAATGAAATATGTGTACAACGTTCATTTTTATCGACATTTAAACTTGATTAATGTGTGCTTATTTATTTATACCATTTTAAGCACAATTGTCTTTATATATATATATATATATAGTATATTTAAATACTCACTAGGGATTGGTTATTCCAATGTTCAAGAAAATTACCAGAAATCACTAGACAATAGTTTCACAAAGGAAGATATACAGATATGGTATATCAAACGTGGTTCTATTTCTAAGAAAAAGAAAAACCCAGTTCCAACACTCTATTCCGAACATATACTTCGAAAGCATTCAATCCCAGACAAAATTCCACAAAGTCCATCTTAAACATTCTGCTGCGTCTATCATCCGATTCAGATTACTTCATCGGTCCGCTGGATCGCTTCTCACGAATCCGAGAACGGGGTCACGCCACGGAGCATCTTTAAATCCCAACAAATCCACCCTTCGCCATTTGTCTTCTCGCACCGGAAGTCAGTAATTTCTACTCACCTGTCGCGATAAACCAGTATTTTAATCCTGAAAAAATGCCAGCTACAGAGAGAAGCTAAACGCCTTAACGCTAGGCTTTCCAGGCCTGGTCAAACGACCGGTTTCAAAATCTAATCTGAAATTGCACGTTCCTCGTTACAATATTTCTTTCGTTCGTCTAATTTCACGCAACTCCTTGTATTGTCTGATTAATCAATTTCTCAATTTTCGTTAACGCAAGAATTTACATAAAATTGAACGAACAAAAGAAACGAGTGTCCACGATGGTCATCGACAGACCCGCGTTACTAAATCCCCTAGAAGGATTAAAATAAGATCTTCGTGGTCGTATAAATCTGCGAAATACGTGTGATAGACTTTAAGAAATGTTCAATCTTAAAAAGCAACCTTTGCAGGAACCTAACCTTCACCTTTGTCTTCGCCAATCCGACCAATTTGCGACTTTTTCACAGCTCTCTTTTTGTACGTCATCCGGGACAACTAATTCCTCCGACTTCTCGAAAGGACTCGAATCGTTCGGCTCGATTTTGAAAGAGTTACTCCGCTTTAAATCGTCCGTATGTTAATGCCAGTAATTGTGCAACTATAACGCTGCAGTAACGAATAATAGAGGCGTTAATTCGGGTGCGAGGTGAGACGGCGAAGCGTGTCATCGGTCTCGAGCGTGACAGCCGCGAGGAAGCTGGTGCACGCGAGGCCGAGACGAAAGTTGGTCCCGTTCTATTATTAGCCGAGTTCCAGCCAAGTGCAACATCGCGATCGGCGCAGGCAACGCATATGGCCAGCAACGAGCGAAGCGGAGCAAAGCGGAAAGAAGCAGAGTGAGGGAGATACCGTGTCGGCCTGATCTGCCTCTCCACGTTACTAGATTCTCTGTTTAGTTATTTTTTGTTTGTTCCTCCTCCTCCTCCTCCTCTTCTCCTCATCTCCTCCTCCTGCTCCTCTTGCTCTGGACCTCGATACGCTGCTGGAGATGGATGAACTGATTGTGTCGAGATTTCAGGATTTATCGACCAGCGTTCTCAGGATGGAATATTTAGATTAGCGAAGAAAGTTTGAGAATCGGGCAAATGTCTTTGCGAATGAAACATTCTAACATATTCCGATGGTTTTGGATCATAATTGGAAATTAATAACGTCGTAGGGGAAGCGTTAAAACAATTGACCGAGACGTAGTTTAAGAACGAAACGTGTTCCATATGAAATATTAAAAAATATAATGTTTCAAGATCGACTAAATCACTTTGAAGATACGTTACGCTAAGTGTTTGGGGATTTCCAGGATTTTGGCAGTTGGTAGCGCAGTGAGGAAACACTGCAAGCATTAATAAGATCAACTGATCGAGATAGGTATATTTTTAGGGTCGAGTATTTCAGTTTCAAGCATAGACTATGTATCTTCGAGAATGGAATACGACGAGTATCTTGGATTACGGTTTAGGGACTTTTAGTCATTTCGGCAATTGTTAGTGTCGTAGAGTGCGTTAGAAGTATCAATAAATTGATCAAGAAGTATGTTCACAGTGGAATATTTACATCAGCGAAGGAATTTTTGAAGATTGACTAAACGTCTCTGAGGATGAGATGCCTTAAACGTTTTGCGTTATGGCATAGGAATTTTGGCAATTAATATTATTTTTGGAAATATTAATAATTGATTTCGAGCGATATTTTCAAGATGGAGTAATTAGATCGATGAGCAAAGTTTGAAGAAATTCGAAATCTCAAACTTCTGTTCGAAGAAAGCGTAAAGATGAAAGGATTTCGAGTTTTCATGAAGATGAAGTAAATGTGTCGGACTATAATTTAAAAGTTCTTAGATATTTTAGGAATTTTATGTTTTATAGAGAACATTGAATAAAAGTATCGATGATCAGTCGTGAAATATCTTCAGGCTGGAATATTGTACGAGTAGAAAATAATTGGGAATTTTTATTAAAGTTATAATCGAGGGAAAGGAATGTCTCGCTGCGATAAGTTAGCGAAAGATTTTACGAGAGAAAAGGTAAATTGGGAATATTTGCAACAAATGTTTTACTTTCTTGTTTGGACGCAAATGTCCGGCAAGCAAATTGGCCCATCGATAAATCCCACGCTGGAAAAATACGGTTTGCTTTCTTTGCACGTTCTTTACGAGCCGTGTTTGCATTTATGCTCGACACAGCTGCAAATTCTGAAAGAATAACTTCCTCTGCACCGACTCTTGCACCGAGGGCTCCGTATATCTTGCTCGGATCATTACCGTTGCAACTTTTTCCTACATAAACGTGGAAACTGAGTTAATTATCTCCAAGTGGAAAGCCGAGCTAAGCTAATTAAAATAAAAATATTCGCTAATAGCGGTGGCATAAAAAGAAGCACATTAATTATTACGTTACAAGAGATGTTTGCCAATCATCGTGTCGTAAAAAAACGTTCGTTAATCGACGAATTGCAGGAAAAATACTATTTAGTGAATTATAGAAAAAGAAGAAATTTTTCGAAATAGTTCTTCCGTCAAGAAATCATAAAAGAAGTATAAGAACGATGTTTACTAATTATCAAATTTAAAAAAGAAGAAAAACAGGAAAGAGATTACTAATCACCAAGTTGTAAAAAAATATATTCAGTGATATAAAAATTTCCCCTAATTTATTAAGTTAGTAATTAATGAAACAATCTCAAACCTTAATTAAATAAAGATAAATAAATAAATAAAAATGAACATAAGATACACTCGTGTGCACACAATTATCTTTTTAATTTGCCTCAGTTTCCTGTATGAAAGAAGAAAAAGAATTCGAGATTGTTTTCAATTCGTTAAACCAGCGATGGATGAAAAAATCTTGAATCTCAGTTAAATAATAATAATTAAAAAAAAAAAAAAAAAATTTTTTTAAATTGTAACTCAGTTTCTTGCGCGGAAGAAGAAGGAAAGATCCGATATTACTGTTAAAGAAAACTTAAAAAATCGGCTGTGACTTTCGCCTGAGAACTTTCTCCTTGGATCACCCTATAGAATTTCAGCGCGCGCGAAATGCAAAAACCGCGCGCGATACAAGTTCATCGGACCACGTTGATTCACGTCAGACTCGTGGGGAATTGGAAACCATCAGGGCTGCACGTTTGTTTATGCGATATTGTTATGCTTCGCTCGAAGTAAAAGCACGAGCTTTCTGCCTTGCCAGACACACCATATTCGCAATAAACGAAATTCCCCGTTGCACGTGCGAAATCGAACCGTCTGGATGCGATAAAGTGCCTAGTGCAGTCGATTCTCTAGCTTTCTTCCGATCTTATCGTGCCTCAAGTTGAAGATAGCCGAAACGGAACTGTTTTCTAACCCGAATGATCGAGTACAGATATTGGTAACAATATTTCGATGCCTTAGGCGGAGGTTAGAATAGTATATCTAGGGATTTTTTTGAGTAAATTATATTTTGAAATGATAATAACAATATTGAGTTGCTAAATAATATTTGGCAGTATCGATAAAGATCGAAGTATCTTTTGAAACTCTCTCTATGATATTTTTTGGGTATGTTTGCCGAAATTGGGTGTAATTCTTCAATTTGAATTTTATACTAGTGTAAGAACAAAAATTGTTGAAATATTAGTAGGAAAATCGAAAATTGCATTGGCAAAGATTTTTTAGGGAAAGAATGATCAATGTTTCTTTTCAATTCTCTTGCGGTGTTACATTCCCTGTAACCTTAGCGAGCATTGATTATGAAACTCTAGGGAATCCTATTCATCTAGGGAACCCTAGAAAATTAAATACACATATTTCTACGAACCAACGTTCGAGCCACGCAGAAGCTAAGTTGATCAATTCCGTCAAGTTTAATTGCACAATTTATAGAGAATTAAATAGTAAATTACGTATTCTGATGGCAAAATTAAACAATTAATAACTAAAGTTCAAATTCTCGTAAAACAGAGTCGATAAATCTACCTACCGAGTTTTTATCCTTTGAGCAGAAATTTGTAATCTTTGCGTAAACGTGCTCCATTGAGATTAAAATTAAAGAGCGAATGAATCGTCGAATGAAAAGATTAAAAAATGCCATACCATCGAAGATACGCGAACACGGTGATTGAGAACCGCTGCTTCGGAGAATTAAGTAATCTTCCAATCTCGGACAGAATCTTACAGAACTGTTACCTACTTTCGACTTTCTGCTTACTCAATTCCACAAGTTACCTAAAATTACATTCGTATCATATATCACGTATAAAAAATATTCCACGACTTCTACCATGATCAGCTTGCCTAACTTCCATCTTTTCGTGTTCCAGGAACAAGTACGGATCTGGTGCCCCAGTTGTTGGGGATGTTCGACGAGTTAGCTCGCCGGGGCAATGGCTACACCGACCACGTGGTACTTCCGCCTGCCTGCAACATACCAGCGGCACTACAGAAACGTTTGAGCCTGGTATCCCATCGAGGCTCCATATTCGGCCAGTTCCATCCTGAATTATCCAAACCTCAACCGGATGACGCTATGGCCGAGCATCCAACGTCAGAGAACACCGTGGTGGACGTAGTCGTGGCTGATGACGTTACGCCTGAGAAAGAGAACGACGCGTTACAAACTCTGGAGAACAGCCAACAAGAGAATAGAAGCGAGTGTACGATAGAGAAGAAATCATATAGACGCGAAAGCAACGGTCTCACGCCACTTAGGTACAACAGACGATGCAGAAATGCTGCAAGACCGCTTTCTGGAAGCTCCGTTGCGTCCTCTGGAAGCTCGAGTACCTCCTCTAGCGGGTGCAGTAACCAGGGCAACCAGTGCACCATCAATCCTTATTTGGCGTCGGTTGAATCGCTGGCAGACACTTGCGCCAGCTCTCAAGGTGAGGGTTCAGAGGGCTTTCGCGAAGTTGGTGAAAGTAGAAGAAGATTTGAAGAGGATTGCTGATGTTGGATGATCTGTTTGGAGAGTCTTCTAGCGAGTTTCTTTAAGGAGATAGAAGAACTATTTCCTTTACGTTTAGACCTAAAAACAAAAATTGATGATTAGAAGGACAGTTATAATTCTTGTACTAGACAACCAATTTGAGATTATTTGAAGCACTCAAACCAGTACATTTAATGTCCCTCGTCAGTCAGGAATATTCTTATCTCCACCAATGATACTTTTTCCATCATAAAATAATCTCCAATATAATCCTAGATTATACCTCCTTCTTACATCTTTCCTCGAAGTACACAATGTCAACAGTATTGCTGTAATTCTTCTTGAGAAAGATACCAAAATCCAAACAAAATTATCATCATCAAGCAGCAGTGCGTCAATCGATGTACCTCTATAGATCATTTTAGATTTTCTTTCAACACTCCTTTCTTTGCGCCTTGATTTATTAGAAGAGAATGGCTTTGTAAAGTTGTACAACACACGATAATAAATGAACGTATAGCGTCGAGGTTTAAAAAGTTTGAAAAATACCTTAGAAATCCGTTTCTAGATGTATTGGTCGAAAGAGATTTCAAGGCCTTCGACTTTCTCCACGGCTGTAGCGTAATCAACGGCAATGACAGTAATGATAGCGGCAGTGGCAATAAACTTCTCTCTCGGCATTCCGTGGTCATCGTTAAGGGAAACCGTTGCCACGGCCTGGAATCGCAAGGAAACGTGTGCGTTTCGACGATCAAATAACCGTCTGATAACACGTTACACGTTAAAAAATGTTCTTTCGAGCTCACCAGTTTTTTCACTTTCGTTTTAATGGAAGTCGTTTGACACTTAGAACCAGTTTGAAAGAAAGGAATGTTTCTGTCGTAGTGAGGATAAGCACTTGCATTAGCTTTGATCTTGATAGAGAACTTAATGAAGTCTGATGAAGTAGTTTCTTGGTTAGTTAGATCAGAATTAATCTGGAAATTTTAAGCGTTTGGAATTTAAGATCCTTTGGATAGATAGCAATCTTTATAGATCTTTATAGATGGATAGAATTTGTTAAGAGTTTCAATAAATCTAGTTAATGAAGAATAAAATGTTGGGAACAGGTTCTGGGGATAGTGGAGTGGTGACAGTTTCGGAGGCCAACTGTCGAATAGGAGATGATGGAAGTGATCAAAGAAGAAATAGCGGAGAGGAGGATCCTCTCAATCCCCTGTGCCACAGGCCGCGTTATTGCGACCCCCATAGGAATCCTATGGAAAGGGTGCTCCTTGAGATAGTCGACACCGAGGCGATATACGTGGAACATCTGCGACAAGTCATCCAGGTAAACATTTAGATTGCATTGCCTCTCATCAATATCATATATCAAATTATGAAACTTATTTCGTTATTTTTTGTTATTTTAAGGGTTACCTTATATTTTGGAGAAACGATTCGGCATCGTTTGTGGATCAAATGCAGCTGAGTAACTTATTTAGTAATATTGAGGATATCTTCGAGTTCAACAGGTAAAGTAATTTCTTATGTATATCATAAAAAGGTTGGAATTATTTATAACATAATGATTTCAGAGAGTTCCTGAAAGAGATAGAGGAATGTGGTCTGGATCCAGTCTGTGTGGCAAATACATTCATAAAGCACAAGTCAGGATTTAAAGTGTATACAGAATATTGTACCAATTATCCAAGGTAAGATATAGCAGGATAATCTGGTGGAAATAAATGCTACTTGATACTTGCTATATTCTTATATCTCTTAATTGTAGCTTGGTATTAATACAGTTCATTTTAGCACAGTTTCTGTTCTGACCGACCTCATGAGTCAAGAAAAGACTGCACACGCGTTCCGAGAAAGGCAAGCAGCCCTAGGTCATGCATTACCTCTTGGATCCTTTCTTTTGAAACCTGTTCAAAGGATCCTCAAGTACCACTTACTTCTGGAGGTAAATTGTATCTTCAATTTTATTACTACATAAAAGAAAAACAATGTAGTCTTATGATCTATTATTTACAGAATTTGTCAAAAGAGTATGCAGCAGACTGCGAGGTAAGAGAAAATGAGACTGAAGGTAGCAAGGCAATTGAGGCGGCACTGGCTGCTATGACTGACATTGCAAAGCACATAAATGCAATGAAACGAAGGCACGAGCACGCAGTGCGTGTTCAAGAGATCCAGTCCCTTTTGTACGGCTGGCCTGGTCCAGATTTAACGACTAGTGGGGAACTGGTAGCAGAAGGAAGATTTAGAATGCGGGGGGCCAAAGCTCCTAGGCATGCTTTCTTATTTGATCGCATGCTTTTACTCACTAAGAAAAAGGAGGATGGGCTTCTAGTCTACAAAGCTCACATTATGGTGTGTATCTATTCTACTATTTCCCTTTCTGTACAATGAAACTTATTTACTAATGCCTTACTATTTTGTATTGGCAGTGTTCGAATTTAATGCTCATTGAGAGCATACCAGGCGAACCACTTAGTTTCCACGTGATTCCTTTCGATAATCCCAGATTACAGTATACTCTTCAGGTAATATAACCATTTATATATTGATAACTATAATCTTTATATTAAATTCAATATTAATTTAATATTACACTGGTATATTTTATATATAATATTTATTATAATCAGGCACGAAACTTGGAACAGAAAAGGGAATGGACTTTACAGATAAAAAGGGTAATTTTGGAGAATTATAACGCGGTTATACCTTCGCATGCGAGACAATTGGTCTTGCAACTTGGCCAGACGCAACCAGAGGGTAGGACTATACATTAAATTGCGAATACTTTTCTTATACTGAACTGAACGTTAATTATATAACAATAATAAAACTGTTATACAGACGACGCTTTGGCAGATAGAGGATCGGCGAAGAAGCAGCATTCTGCACCTCCAGAGTATCTAGAGAAACGAAAACAGGAGAAAGAAAGACGGAGATCTGAGACAGGACTTAGACAGAAATTCAAGAAAGGTGGCAGAAGGTCTGAGACTACAACTGAGGTACGTACGGATGTATGTTCAGATGTTCTCTGTACAACATTTTCCAACTTCATCTCTTCCAATTATATTTAATTTAATTGGTTTTCTAATATTCTAATAGGATTCTCCAGCATCGCCACGGAAAAATCAAAACGAGGATTCTAGTGAACAAGGATTTAAAACTTCAGACGGACGCGGATCAAAAGTCAAGGTACTTAAAAATATAAATAATTTTCTTTAATTTAGTGGTTATGTTCAGAACAAAAAAATCATCATTGTGCTTTTGTACCAAATTATGACTGATTATATGGCACGTGAAAAATATTTGTTATTGCGTTTAGGATCGCTTTACCGGTTGGAGGAGGAAATCAGAGCCAGGTTTTCAATCTTATGTGTGCCTTAACCAGTCTGACGAAGAACAAAAAGAAGATACGGGTGATACGGGGTCTGCCACCGTTGAGACCGAGTGCGCGATTATCGAGAACGACAAGCACACGAACTCTCCACCACCTGAAACCAAAGAGAACAATGAACAGCAGACTCAAGCGCAAACAGTCGAGGAAATAGTTGGCCATATTCTCATGCAGAACCAGGAATTCCAGAAGCTCCTAGAGAAGCAGCGGACGAACAGCATAATCAACGTCAGACAGCAGCAACGTTTCAATAAACGTATATCTGCTGACACGTCTGATGACAGTGACTCAGAAAATACGAACTATATTGCAGACAATTCGGTTAACAACAGGATATCGCGTATTAGGTCAGGTCATCGAGAGCGGTTCATTAAAACGAATAATACTTGGAACTCGTTATCTTCTCCCCGTGACCATCAACCTACGCTACAGTTGCTGTATGATAATTTAAACAAAACAGAAAATAATAAATCAGTGGACAGTAATTCGAAAAACAAGATTAACCTTGTACAAGAGAAGAAAGCGTTGTTTGAAGCGTTCAAGAAACAGAGTATCGTGACAGAGAGTAAGGTTATCAAGACTGCGCTTAGGATAAGAGAAAATTCAACATCGAGGAACGAAGAAGTAACTCAACCACAAGCTACGAAGGAAAATGAAATTCAAATTGCAGAAAGCGACAAAGGAACGACTGAAAATGGTGAATGTACAACTGAAGTTAACCAAGAAGTTACCGAGTCTAACAAAGGTTTTGGAAACTATGATAACCTGCAACACGTGTGGGAAGGTCTGCAGGAAGAGAAAAGCTTGGATGGAAATGACAGTCCGACTCGTCCGGCAGTCTGGTTAACCAAACTATGCGAAGGGTTGCCAACATCGCCCCAAAAGTGTGGTTCTCTTCCACGTAGCTTCCAAATTCACCCTAATTCTAATCAGAACGTAACAAAGTCACGGTTCTTGCAGAGGGATGGCAAACCTATGAGCGAGAGACCATTTACCATAGCTTCAGACAAGCCAGCAGAGATTAACTTGGAGGATATGGAAAGGTACGCCTCTACATGTCAGCCAGAAGGAAGAATAGCTAAATTTCCCACTTCCGTTTCGACATCCACATCGACATTCTTTTGTTCATTGGACGATACATTGACAGACGCTTATTCAGAGATTCATATATCATCCACCACCACGAACATACATCCTGATCATAAAATCTATAGGGCAAACACGAGTGGGAGCGCCATATTCAAGAACGTCCTTTCTAAAGCTGGCAATCGTCTTCAAGGTCTGAGGAACACCATGAGTACAGAGACTCTAGAGTGTAGCGAAGAATTGGAGAGGACCAAGTACTTCCGTTCTTTGAGTACAGGTAAGTTAAAGAAGAAGAGCAAAATGAAACATTCGAGGGAATCCTCTTCGGATGTGGAAGAGCTTGTAGGATGCACAGCGAGGGGGGTTTCGGATCTGAGAATCCCTTCGGTTTATTACAAACAGGGAAGCTCGAGTTTAGGTGCTCGGATCGCTCAGTCTGACTATGCGGATCCAAGTGTACTATTTTTCGAAAGCAAACGATTTCAGCAGGCGAATAGTCAGTCACAGACCAAGGAAGAGAAGAAAGATGATGAAGAAAGTATAGAGAACCGAGAAAGTGAAACGGATAGTTTCTATGAAAGATCATTCGAGACGATTGAGAACTACGTAGATGCGGATGTTGACGACGCGTTCCGGGATAGTGCAATATTTAGCGATATCGAAGAGGTTCTAGTGGCCAGGCCACAATCAAGTCAGCCACCCGAAGATTGCCCGCCATTTAAGAGCAAAGTGGCGCCACCGGTACCAGCGAAGAAGAAAACAGAGTCGATCACAGCGGTAAATCCCTCAGGACACAACGTTGCAACGACGAAATGCAAACCTAACGTAGCTCAAAAACCTGATTATTTGAAGGTTAAGTCGGTTTTTTTAAAGGGACAGCAAGAATTGGACTGTAAAATTCCGGTGAGATCACCTGTGTCTGAAAGTGGAACGTATCATTGTTCTAAGAACAGTTTGCAGAGCAACTGCTCGTCAAACAGTAGTGAAGAGAACGACGATGTGTCGGCGGGACAGAGCCAAGCAGGTTGGGTAAGGAAGATAGTGGGTCAGTTGCAGGGTCACATTGAGACGTAATTTATGCCAATGAAAGTGTACAAATCTTGTAGCCTTAAACACAGGAATTTCACGTTTGCCGATATTCTTAATCCTTTTGAGATTAACTCATTTTAATTTATATAGTGGAATATTCTTCTTTTTTTTTTTTTTGTCTTTGCATACTTGATAAAAAGAATGTAATAATTACACTGTGGATACTTACGCGTTTATGGAAAATTTCTATCTTTAACATAGTATGCAAATTGATACAAAATGTCCAAACTATAGTCCATTTTCTAAATTATATTCATAAAAATATGAATTTGCATGAATATCCGCAGTATAATTTAAATATTTCAAGAAGTATTATATATCTTGAAAGGATTAAGTAGTTATTATCTAGAAATCAATAATACTCGTTTGGACGATGAAGAGTCAGTTTATTTTTGAGTGATCTACCAAGTACAATTATCTTTGAGATTATATTTTATTAGTACAATGGAAGAAAGGAAGAAGGATTGAAAATGAAGTGGAAGCAGAATAAATAAAGAGTAATATTGGTCTAGATAAAACTCAGATACTTCAATGAAAGACATAGTATGTACATAATGAATTACTGTGGACATATTTTGTTTCTTTAGTTTTTAATATTAACATTTATGTCCGATCAAGATTAAAAAAAAATATTATTATTATGTACATGTTACGTTTATGTTTATTCTATTCGTGCTTTATGTAAACTATTACCCGCGCAAACATGAAGTTCTAGTGTTGAAGTGTATTGTACAACATTGAAACAAATACTGCCGAACAAGTTGTTGTATTGTGCAAACTAGCGGTAAAAAGAACGAAACATTAATAAGTGATACTTTTTCAAAATATCGTATGTCATATTTAATCCGTGTCATATATAAATTTAAATGTTATGTTAATAATACAGGGTAATCAGAGAAAATTATTTTTGAAAAGCCTTTTCGTGAAGGAAGCTGCTATATCCTTTGGTAATTTAAATATTTTAATAAAATGTACTTTCTAGTGAAACATCAATCACGGTATAAGTAAATTGATACGATAAAGAGTTGAATATTGAAAATTGTATAGTCACCCTGTATTGTTATATAAATTTTTACAAGAACAAATTTTTTCATACTTTAATGTCGTTAGTCAGACTATTGTAAATCGTTATACATGTCGACTGAATATTTTAAGCGTCGATGTACTTGCAAATTAACACGTTAGGATTCAGAAATGATTATTTTATTTTTCAACAATAAACGTGTTCGTTTGAACAAAGAGGGAAGTCACTTCTTATTTTTTATTTATTCGCAGAACCTAACGGGTTAAGTTTAATTACAGTTAAAAGAAGAAAATTGGAGAAACCCGAAGTATATTTCTCTGGTGGATAGGTAAAAGAGTATAAGTCAAAGTTTGGGCAAAACAAAATATTCTAATATATTCCCTATTGCTATTTTTTGCTTATAGTCCCAATAAAACCTATTATTATTTCATATTACGAGTATTTTGTGTAATTTTCCACTTTTAAATTTTCTATAAATGCATAAAAATTCGCAGTCTAATTATAAGTGCTTCCTGCAAAACCAATAATTTTGGATTTATACCCATTTGTCCGTCCATCAAAGACTTAAGATTAGACAATAATGAACTTATGATGCAAATGAGATTATGATTTATTTGCAATTGCACTGTGCGAATGATCCAGTATCTTTGCAATAAATCAACTTGATTATTATCAGTTTTCGTTTCCATTATTCAAAATCATTGTCATACTTTCACATTGAAATACTTCGTAAGAAGGATCCGAAGGTGAATTCGAAGATCAGGTCCTGATTACTTCAGGTAGGTTTTATTACGAGAAATGTCTATTTACAAGAAGTTTCGGCTAGTCATGTTTACAGATACGAGAGTAAATGATACATAATATTCATAAATTAGTTTTGCAATACTGCACGTGTATAAAAAATACAGGAAGAAGAAAAAGAAGAAAGAAAAATGACTAAAAGATAGAAAGCTCAGTGAACTGAAAAAGAAAAAGAAACGATCGTTCATTATACACATTATATACAACTGTAGTAACTATATAATACATTTAATTGTTTAGTATTATCTCGAATGAGAGTTCTCTCTATTTAGAAGAATTTTCTTCTTTCAAATCTCCGTTAGTGTTGAGGTTACGAATATAAATATAAAGAATAAATTAAGATTCGTTATTTCGTTTACCTAACAAGAAAGCGTCTTGTATAACGATACAAGGGAAAGTAGTGCGTTAAATACGATCCTTTTGACATAAAAATCGTCTCGAGTCATCCATTTCCGTTTAATTACAGGATTATCGTATGCTAATTACTGAAATCAATGTTGTCCAATGTTAAGCTTCACAGATTAAGGGACTTCCCCATCTTGTCTCTGTTATGCTACTGGAGCGCCATCTACTAACGTCTACTTTGAATATTCCCGCGTAATTTTTGTTCATTAATCTCTTTATTTCAAGCGATACTCCAGCAAAGACAAAACAATACAAGAAGCTTTGTTCGAGGACAACACTGATTTGGATAATGGAGACCGATCGTGCAACTTTCTGCTGCATCAAAAGGGTGAAGACATCAGTGTTTTCCAATTAGAACTTTTTAGGAACTCCTTTAATATATAATTTATTTATATAATATAAAAAATAATGAAAACACCAATCATAGGTTTTATATAAAATTTAGGAGTTCCGTGAAACACGAATACGACGTCATTATTAGGCTGAGGATGTTTACGCAAATTCAAATTTTTGTGGTCACAACTGAAAAAATGGAACCTAAAAAGATATTTATTATGTGTGTTCTGAGCATTTTTACATTATCGAATATCCCAATAATTGCATAAAAATCCGCAGTCTAATTGTTATGAAAAGTCTTCTTCGTAAGAAGCATTGGAAAACGCTGTTGCAAACGAACGAAAGAAATTTAACGAGATCGTTATCTCTTTTCCTTTTGCTTTTCTATACAGCATCTCATAGAGATACTACTTAAATCTACAAAAATTCATTTATGCAACAACGACACATTCTCTTCCTACGATTTCGTTTGCAAGAATATTCTCATTAAATCATCGTCTCTATTCCCAGCTAAAGCTTTGGTTAATAATGCGCTATTGACAGTATTGACAATTCTTATAGTTTCCCCCTTTCCTTTTCTTCCACAAAACAGCGCAAACTAACGAAATCCCGACGACATCGTTATTCACACTAATCCTTATACTTCTTTGAACTTACATTTCTTCTCCGAAGAGCATTTTTATTAAATATATATATTCATATATTTATATTTATATATATCTCTCTTTTTTCTTTTGTCTCATTCTCCCTAAGTCGTATCATCATTCTTACAACACCAACTTGCCTCTTAAAATATTCTTTTTTTTGCTTACACACATTGTTAATAGAAAACATAATACATAGCTGAACAAAGAACCAAATCAATTTTGATAGCATAACTTAATGATATCGTGGAAGAGCACCTGTAAAAATCCATGATCTATGAATCCCAAGAGTGATTTTGCAATTTCTCCTAATTAATCCAGCATTATTTATACATAAAGAGTAATAAAGACAGTAGAAATAATTTTTCAAGCTCAAGAACATTCCTTTGTTACATTAGGAAATAAATTATAAAATAACTAAATGATTGCAATTTTATTCATGTCACTCTCAGGATTAATTATAATATTATTGTTATTAGAAAATAATAGAAATTGTATAGAATATAAAATCTGAGAGATTACAAGACATACAACAAATGTTTACTTTCTGTACAGTTGTAAATATAATCTTGTAATTTTTTCAGATAATTTTATATTCTTCATTCGTAAATAGAGGCAAAGCCACTGATCTGGTCAATATGGACAGGTACATGTTATCGCTGTACTATTTGTCCTACTGCTATAGAAATCTACATTGTGTGTGAATTGAACAGCAGAAATATTGGTGATTTCATAAAAAATATTAATATAGAAGATACAAATCTTTTTCATGAAATCAACTGTTGCAATTTCATAATGCTCAATTTACACACAGCATACATATACACGAAGATTCAATAAAAATTAAATATTTTCAGCTATGCACTACATTCAACAGAAACACTCCTGAAGAATCTAAAATTTCGTGGTCATAAGTAGAACATGGATATGTAAAATCTGCATGTGTAACATGTTTCTGAATTCTTATGTTTTCTTCTTGATCCTAAATTTTTGTTTCCTAATAGTTGGTCTGCCATGAAGTATTTATAATTATTTTTCTCTTTTTTTTCCTAATACTCTTTTTCACTGTTTAGTTAGTGTAAATGTTGTTGCATTTAGTCAGTGTTCTTGTATATGCGTTTCACACTGCATATTTGATGCCATGAATGAAATTATTGTCTTTACAATAATATAAAAATTTGCCAGGTAACATTGCAGTGTCATTATTTACGACATTATTGAAATAAAAATTCAATCTTTTCCTTATAT
The DNA here is from genome assembly GCA_014737365.1 of Bombus soroeensis. Taxonomy (NCBI): domain Eukaryota; kingdom Metazoa; phylum Arthropoda; class Insecta; order Hymenoptera; family Apidae; genus Bombus; species Bombus soroeensis. The sequence goes on along the minus strand of JACXIL010000255.1, from coordinate 90,070 downwards.
GGAATCTGTACGCAATAATGTTTACACATCAATGAAATCAAAAGAACATACGTGTATAAAAAATTAGTAATGTATTGGGTTGGCAACTAAATGATCGCGGATTTTATCATTGGTGGTAATGACAAAATCTGCAATCACTTAGTTGTCAACCCAATATCTTTATACATGTAATATACATACATTCTTGAATGCCTAGAAAGCATATAGATTTTTTATCTTTCATTGGTTCTAGTAATCTATATCACACCATTATACATTTGCCCCAAAATTATCTTTAAAACAGAAGAACATACTAATTATATGAACAAAATGTGTACTGTACAATTTAAAACATATACTGAAACAATTTTTTTTAACAAGAAGCATTCGAATGCTTACAAATCTATATAAAAGAATGTTATGAACATTTATCTATTGAATAACAGGGATGAAAAATGATTAATAACTTGAATGAAACAACAAGCATAATTGAAATGTTAGATAATATACAAAAATTTCATTTAAATGCCGACATTGCAAGCACTCAATATCTCCTAATGGTACATGCTTAATAGCAAATACAAGGAAGACATTGCTTTATATACCTTTCCTTTACAAGTCCTACCAATTCACATGAATAACACTCTACTAGACTTCTCCATCATGTTGTTATACAATTTGATTAAACAATTTCATATTTGATTGCTCAAGCACTGATTGTAATTGCATACTAAACTGCTGACATAAACGTGTAAATATACTGACGCATTGACCTGCTTAATCTTATTCCCTGAAAAAACATCTCTCTTGTCTTTAAAGCTACGTCTATATATATTCTCTTAAAAAACTTATTAATATTGCAGATATTTTAAGAATCATCTTCAATTCAGCATTCAAATGTGACACTACATTTAACAATAAGACTTAAAATGTAATTAATTATCACTTTGTGCACCATGTGCATGCATACAAGAGCTTTATGATGAACGAATAAATTCTATTTCATAGACTTTATTATATTTGGAATGGAACATTTGAATAAATATGTAGAAATTGATATCTAAAGGTAATATGCAAGACAAGAGTGATATTTAAAATGGTAAAGTGAACTATCTTGGACATACTTTGAACACATGATTGTTTCAATTCTTTCCATTTAATAGACTGTCAGCATAAAATGTTTCAAGCACAATTTTGCTGCATCTTGCGATAAATCAGTGTTCAATCTTGTCTTAACATAAGTGGTACAAATGTTGGTACTTTACAACCATATGATCTACATGTTTTGTCTTTTTTAAATTATAATAAAACACTGTAAAAAGAAATCTAATAGCTGAAAGAATATTTCTCAAATAAGAGAATTAAATTTATGATAAAAATTTAATTACACCACTTATGTTGCTAGCAATAGGTACAACATTCATATAACATAATTATTTACCACAAACAATAAGCAGTCAGATATTATTTACTATAATGACACTATTATAGTAAACTTTTCATAGCATAATACTTTCTTTAGTAATCCTACTTTCTATTTACACAGCGAATCTTCATATAAAATACCAAAATATTTCAACATTTCCAAGATAATTTTACTCTGTCAATCCTTCCTAGCTCAATTTACATTTCATTCTTGTCACTGCAAATCAATTACTTTGGTTTGCAAGCTATCGACATGGATGGAAAAGTGCCAGATACTCGCAAAATCTACTAAATGGCATTTAAAAGACATTGTTGAATTTAAGTATTTTTAAAATATTTCATTTTATCAGATAATTGATTCTTAATGACCTCATTACATTATTTTATTAGCATACCTGGCCAAATTATATTCAATATAAATAGTATTATATTCTGTGATAATAATACTAAAATACTAAAATATAAATCACTATCCTAATAAAATTTAAACTATGTAAAAAGTATTCATAATTTTTTTTTAATACTTTAATTTTATTTAACTACTTAAATTTGCAATAAGCAATAGTAATTACTAAAATCTTTATCATGAAATATTTTATTTGTTTAAATATTACTAATAACTGACCATCTTTTTTTTATAAGCTTTTTTATAAGAACTATAAGTTTTAAAATAACGCTTGAGGTGAGATCTATTATTCTCTGCAACATGCAAATTGCAGTCTTTAAATTGATTTTCTTTTCTGTTCTCTTTTTTAATATTTAACGTGCAATACTTAGAAACTTAAATTTTGGAAAGAACAAGAATAAATTTTTTAATTCTAATTTGTCTTTTATTTAATATTATTTATTACGTGCAAAGATGTAAAATTTTCTACTCGTAAAAAGATGCATTTAAATTGGTCGTTTAAACATTTATTATATGCTACCATATACCGAAAAAAGAACTAATTGAATATCATTAAAAATAATCTCGAATGCAAATAAAATGTCTACTAATCTATAAATAAATAATAATTATATTGTTCTGAATATTTTAAGTAATTGATCATTACAAATACAGACTACATTATTCATCTCTGTATTTATCATACAAAGACACCATAGAAATATCACATGGTATCAATTGATACTAATATTAATTAAATCACTGATGCAAATCAAATTTTACATATTTGTAAAATATTATGTTGTCTATATCAGATGATATAAAAAAGTCTCAAATGTTAGACGAAAATTAATTTTAAAAAGCGGAAATAAATACTCAGCGTTTAACATTTGCATTGATCCTTAAGCTCTATTTCATCCAGCACTCTTCCTCCTGAATACACAGTTCACGTGTTAAGAAAGTCTTTCGCAAATGAGAAATCGCGTTTCTCCCAGTCTTAATACCCATCACACAAAATGCACTTAATGTCCATTATCTTGAAGAAGTAAGACGTTAATTGAAATTTATATATAATATATATAGACACACCGTGCTCCTAAACTTTGAATTCATGTACAATACGAAGAAATTGTTTTCAAATATTTATAATATATATCCACTAAAGCCATATTTCAGAAGAAAATTATGGAGCAGGAATTTCGATCTTAATTCCTTTTTTAAACTTCTAATTATCGATATTAGAGCTTGATAATTAATTATACAACATAAAGCATTCCATAGTGCATACATTTTAAATCGTTTATGATACCTACTAAAAATGATTGTTTCAGGTGAATTAATCATTAAGACCATTTTCATATATACTTCTTAAAATAAATAATTTATGATTGCCCCATCATAAACTATTTGCAATTTCTACTGTATATTCATAGTACAATCATCCAAAATTAGAGACACTGATGAACGCAATGTCTTATTAAAATAACTTTGATGCAAAGGCCCGATGCCTACCAAAGTAAAACTTATACAAAAGAACAGGACATTATATTGTATCGAATATATGGGTTTCAATTTTATATTTTGTCCTTTTTTTCTTTTTTCTTCTATTCATGCAAGAAAAATATATATTTGGGACTGACGTTCAATAGATATACTTTTATACACGATAATTAATTTGTATTTAAATCGTTGTCTTTGTTGCTTTCTGTTTTACCTGTTCGAATATATTAATCTACTTAAACTACCTTTGGCAAATATATTCTATGGCTCGTACAAAGTTTAGACGAGATGTTTACGATTATACAATTAATTTATTTCCAATATTGTGAAGATCTTTTATATTATCTAAAAATTATTCTAAAAATATAAGTATCCGTGTATCTACAAGTAAATATCGTTATATATGCGCGGTTCGCATTGTTCAAGATCCATGAATGTAAGAAGATGAATTAAGAAGATGAATTAAAAAAATGAAAAAAATTGCTTAAAATCAAGTTTCGTGTCTATCATTTACCAGACATTTACTATAATAACGAATGTCGAGAAAAGTCGATCGCGAATATTCAATTTCGCGATCGCATACATGTTTCTTAGGATAAGTTCCGATTGGTATAAGCTTTATTTTGCCAGGCATAAGGGCAAATTTACATATTACTTTAAATATATCGTGCTTCTTTCTAATAATCTGTTCCATCGTGATCTTCATTCAGACCTCGAAGACCACTAATTCTAAATACGTCTTCGTTAAAAAGTTTCTTTTTTTCTCTCGGCAAATAACCAGTCTATGCAGCAATGACTATATGGACAACAGTGACGAATGACGTGTTTGTATGTGTGTACATTAATGTACATTGATCTTATCCATATGCACTTTAAAACAGGATAATTAACAATTCTCTTACCAACATCGACCACTGCCTCTGAGTCACATTTTACTTTACACGCAGTCAGTGGGAATCACAAGTCACTTGCGATACATTATATGCCTGCACATTTATAGTTGGAAGATAATTTAGTAACTGGCTTCGTGTCCAGCAAGTATATACAAATCCGCGCCTTCGGATTCAGTCAGTGTACCTGATTGAACCAAATGGCTCTCCAGCATCACAACTCTATCGAAAAAAAAAATTAAAATTTATTACTTCATTTCCAAACGTTTAATTCTTACAATTTTAAACCTTCAAATTTTTAAAATTTTAAAACATTTAAATTTAAAATGTATAAAAATTGATTACTGTACAACAGACACATACTTATCCGACCCAAGTAGTCTGTACGTCCTACTCGGATCACTGATTTCTTGCGTAACTTCGCCATTCTTGAAATTTCTACCTTGCATGCCATGTTTGTGGAATGCTAGTACACTATCAGGTAAGCAAACTGAAAGCAACAAAATGATTATGAAAAAACTTATTATAAATATAGTAAAGTAAAAACGTTACTAATAGAAGAAATGGAAACTTACTAATGGATTCAATTTGAAAGTTAAAGTGTAACTCTGACATGTGCTTCCTGCTTGACCTAGGTTTTCCTTGTAGCGTTACCACTTTCACTACATCTATAAAATGGAAGTGTAAATAAATTATAGATCTTCAAACAATATTATACAAGGATCCTCTTTTACTTACTATCATAACAGACTAATATTGCGTTTTTCTCTAGTTGTGTAACATTAATAACATGAAGGTTTTCCCTTCTTGGTATCACAGTGGCTGTAAAAATGGAAGAAAATAATAACAAGTATACTTTTTAAACTTAATTAGTATAGGATAACAAAGAGAAATATACCAGAACCATCCATATCTTCCAATTCATCACTGTGAAACCAACTTGCTCCCGAGTTCATATTAATTAAATCCAACTTCAATTTATTTTGCTGATATGGTTGTTTCACAGACACGCACACCATCGGGTATTCCATTTCGGGTGTAATTATAATTTCGAATACGTTTAACGGCGTCGGTAGTGTACACTCGAAATGCTTTAACAGCATAAACTTATTAAGAGGATCGTACCATTGCATTAAAAATATTCCGGTCGGCATTGCACCACATAAATATTTATATCTGCGTTAAATATTTTATTGATTAATGCATTACATAAAAGAAAAAATATAATATTTATTCACTTACCCGTTATATGGATTTCTTCCTACACAACACTTGGTACAGCCTTTTGTATCTGGTACCTTAGTAGTTAGGGCAAACTTCCTAGGTACTAATCTCTCAGATATTTTGTTCATATGTAGTGAAAACCTGTGAGTCTGCTTGCTTTGCATCGCTAATAAATCGTGTCTATACAATTGAGGAGTTTTTCCTACAATTTGAGATCAGCACTGTGTATATAATAATTACGAAATGATACCTTATATTATTAATATCTTACCCGATAAAGACATGAGGACATCTTTAATGACATACATCCAAATCGTACGTCTGGGATACAATTGATCTATTGCAGTTTCATGAAGTTCATTTAAATTTAAATTATAAATCCCCTCCTCTGCCGCGATTAATAAATGCTGATCTCTCGTGTCCGGATGAATCCAGCTTGCGGTACAATGTATTCTTAATGGACATCCATTAAATACCTATACAAAGATTCCAATATTTTTCCAGATACAAATTAGATTACTTTTTATGATTAATTGGAATGAGATAAAGATAGACAGACTGAACTAACTTTCGAGAAACATGCACCCATATGAACCTTGGGTGTTGGTGGCAGTCCATTGCTGATCGGTCTAGGAGGTGTATGGCGTTTTCTGTCCCTTCTTCTTGGAGGAACAGGAGGAGTATCAGATAATAAATCTGGGCTCATACTTTCTCTGTCTCCTTCATCTGGTATTTCATTTTGACCTACAAAAAATTAGTTTATTGATTAAACGAACTATTTTTAATGTACTGAAATTGATAATATAATTATTTTAGAAAAAGAAAAACGAATTTTAGAAGCATGCTAGTAATGTAGGTTGAAAGTAGGGGTAGAATTATAGAAATTCACATTAAGGAGTCTTCTTAGGAAAAAAATTGTAATCTATAGTTTTAAATTAAGAATTAGGGTGCTTCCCTACCATTTGATTGGACAGATTCTTCTCTAGGACCACTGTCAGAAAGGGATCGTTGACGTTGTCCATTAACAGCAGCTAAGGACTGAGCACTGTTCACCAGACCATACAACTCATCCACAGAGCTGTGGCGCCTGGGACTTGCTTGTGATCCTAAGCAACGAATCTACTTTGTATACTATTGTCTTGATACTTTTCAACTTTTAGTATTTCCAAATCACTTATACTATCAAACTATACTTCGATATTTAACTTGAAACTAATACACTTTTGCCATTTTAATTCAATTGGTCTTGAGTTTTACAGATTTATAAGAAATAATTTGCAAAGATTAATATACATAAAATTTCATGCAGTATTTTATATTGATAAAATGACTGCATAATTTAGTAGAAAATAGTTATAAGAATATGTGCTTACCTGACATATTATAATATGGACAATGCACTTCACAATCATTTGATGACTCTCCAAGAGGAAGAGTGGCTCTGGAAAAGAATAAATAGACCAGCAATTGTTAAGAAATATTATATATCAATGAGGATAAGTGTATTAGAAATTTTCTTTTTTAAAAACAAATGCTACTTTGTTGTTAGTAAATTATAAATAATCTTTAAATAATAATTGAGAAATATATATTAATAATAATAATTAGTCAAGAATTTAAAAGAAACATAGCATTGTTTATGAAATCGAGAAAATGCAATGAAAAAATGTTAGAAGGTAAAATCAACATGTACAAAATCATAGAGTATTAAAGCATTTGTTATAATATTTAGTGATTGTTAGTAATTATTTAATAAGCACTGGTAGGTGTTTTTGGAAGAATATAGTGTGTCCTGTAAGAATTGGTGCTTAGAAAAAATGATATGTTTAAGCAAATGTACAACTGAATTTATCAATACAATGTTTATCAATGAATAAACCAGTCGTTAGGGAAAAGACTTTAAAATAATACTATTTCAAAATTATATATGGGTTCTCTTTAAAATATCCGACTTCCCATGAATTTTATGTACATTTAATTTTGTAGCATCCTATGTAATTGTTACAAATAAAATGTATCAATGAATTATGTATAAAACTAAACTTAAACAATTATCATAAATAATTTGTACTAATTAAAAGGCAATTATTACTTTCAACTAAAAGTAACAAAAACAACCGATCTATATGTACAACCAGTAGATGAAACAGCCTACTATTACATTTTATCGTTTACTTACTGCAGGGAATATAGCTGGTCGCAATGCCCACCAACCATCGACATTGCATTCCCCCTGCACACATGAAACTATAATCATATACTATAAAACGATTACACATTCTTTTTGTTATTAATCCTGTAGAACTTTTTGTCTATGTATTCATATAATTACTTTTTTATACATAAAGTGATTCACTTATATTTTATGGGGAATATATGGGCAATGGTTCTCAGTCAAAATAACATACATGACTATGTTTAATCATAAATAAGGCATATTATGTAGTAACACTTATTAGCACAACCAATCAATTAGATACCATTTCATTTGCTTTTATCACAGCTGATTCCTTATCATCACTAAATTACAAAGATATAGTTGAAACATATGTTCAAAATCTTAATCTCTCTGTAACAGATATATAAACTTCCACCACCAATATGGTTAACAGTTGTAAAAATTAATTCTACAAAAAAAAAAAAAAAGAAAGGAAAGAAAAGAAAGAAGTTGCATGCAATAAACAACATTAAAAACATCTATTGCTAAAGAGCAAAGTATAGACTCCAAAATTACCATATTTACATACATGTATTGAGTTATATTTATATATATAGGGAGTTGTACAGGGAATATAAATAAAAGGTGACTAATAGGTAGAATTAAAGAAATGCATAATGCAAAATAGCTTTAATCAATTTTGATGCATCAAATAAACTGCAAAAGAAAAGATATTAAACAAAAAATCGTTAGTAAGAAGCTGCTGAAAAACTAGATGATTTTAATACAAGGCATTAGGAAATATATGTGCCAGGTGCAAGGTGCAAGGGAAAAGGGTTACCTGCCAATACCTTAGCAACAACTCCTCATCAATGTACTGCAATAGACTCCTGTTGGGAGAAATTATTAAAATTACAAACTGATCAGAGAAATTAAAGCTATGAGAATTAAAATGAGCCGAGAAATTCGGATAAGGATCAGACGTAATATAAGGACAATGTAACAATAATTTCAAGATACTATACTAATTTAAGATTAGGATTTATAATAATGACAATTAGATTATAAATTTCAAATTTCAATATATGTATATAAACATGCTAAATTTTATTGTGTCTCATTAAATCTTATTATTTTCTATTCATCATTCATCAATTACTGAATGCATAAAATATTATGGAAACATATACAAAATATCACAGTCTTTAAAATGATGTTTTTTATGAAAGATATGGAAATAAATTTAACAAGACAAAAAGATCTTTATGTAAAAATAAAATATACAAGTGTGATAATAATACTTACGTAACAGTACTAGTGAATACATCAAGACTTTTTTGAACTTTCATTTCAATCATGCACTACTTAAACTAATTTATACACCAATCATCACATGCATACTTCGTATGTAGTATGTATTATTTTAAAAAATCAATCATTTGTAGAATATAAATAAACAAATTATAGTATCTACGAAAAAAAAAATATAAAGAAAAAATCTATAATTACTAGCTTCATGCTTTAGATTTTTAGTCACTTTCTATATCAATAATTAAAATGGCATGCAAGTCTACTTTAAAAATCATAATATATATACTTTAAATTAAATAAAAAATATCATTCCATCTTGCTTATTAACATATTTATATATCTGGAATAATATTAATGTTAAATTTTCTTAGGTAACAATTCAAAACTGTATCATATCTTCACATCAAACTACCTGTATTTCATTACCTTAAACTCATATGAAATATCTCTGTGTCTGTATTGCCTTGATGCGATTCTTTACTATCTGTTGTATCTGTTGTAACGTTAGCGGCAACAGTACTGATACAAAGATAAACTATATCATGTCTAGGAAGACTACAGAATCATTAATATAAGGCAACCAAAACATCATAAACTTTTTTCCATTAATTTTTTACATGACACAAGGAATAAGAATTATGCAAATAATTGGAATAAGCTAAAAAAAAGATCTGAAGTACCTTTCAAAAATAATATTGGGTTGTTAGATCTTTGGAAGCGTTAAATTTACAAATTTACTTTTCGCTCATCACCATTAATAGTCGATGCGCTGTATACAAAGCAGAAGCAAACGTGCCATATGCATCTCGACTTTTGTTAGATCAAAATTGCTGTTTTGCTTCAAACAGTTCTCAACTATGTAACGAGATTAAAATTTATATAAAATCTTAATTAATTAGATAGTAATCGTTAATTATTATCCTGTTTAAAAGACAGAAAATCAAAACAGCAATTACCATATTAGTGGAAGGATCTTAAAGCATCCCCTCCCTGAATTTTCCAGGACCACATATCGATTTACATAATTAAATAGATTTATTTTAAATATGCTTACTTTTCCTGTACGTCTTCAAACGCTGACCCAATACCACAATCCGGATGAACATCACAGTTATGAACAGACTAAATAGTTAAACATAGAAATATTATTTTAAATATCTTATTATATAATATAGGAAATAATATAAAAAAGTGTGAAATCACCTTGACGTTATTCATAATATCCATGATATCCCAAGATGGGGTAGCATCCACAGAAGGAGAAATCGCGTCTCTTTGTAACGTTCCATCAAGATTAATTTGGTCTGTAACACGTATGTAATTCGTATTTGCAAAAAAAGGTAGAATATATACTTGAATATACTTGTGTTTACCATCAGTGTCTAATTGTGGTATAGGACTTTTTGGTCTAGGCCTCGCGGTGTGACGCGATGCTATTCTCTGCGGAACATTAGGTACAGCTCCATCTTCATCTGCTTCTAAATCGGTGAACATATGACTAGGGTTCGATACCTTTTGTAACAATTCTAGAGCTAAACGTTTACTCATTTCTCCTTGAAAAAATGCGTGCTGAAACGAAAGTTTCTATTCAAAATATTTTCCATAAAATTTGGAAACGATTTCAATGTATATTATACATATTCTAAAGAAGAAAATAACCTGCAGTAATTTTTCGGCGGTAGGTCGTTTTTTGGGATTTTTAGTTAGAGCAACTTTCACGAAATTATGGAATGTTGGACTCCATTTGTCACGATCCTTTAACGTAGGTGGTTTAAAGCCAGATTTGGACATGAGAAAAAGAGCTCTCATTGGATGTAAATCAAACATAGGTGGTTGCAATTCAGCTAATTCTATTGCAGTAATGCCACAAGCCCAAATATCACAAAGTTGATTATAACCACCCTTCCTTTCTACAGCTGCAACCTACAGAAGTTTAAAGTGTAGACTTCTAAAAGGTCTCTATAAAAGTATTTGAGAGTATCAAGGTACCTCAGGTGCCATCCAATAGGGAGTACCAATAAAGCTTTTTCTTTTGTTAATAGTTGCGGTAATTTGTGCTGACACACCAAAGTCAGCTAGTTTAACATCACCAGCTTCAGTCAGTAATATATTGGCACCTTTAATATCACGATGCATTTTTCCCATGCTATGCAAATAAGCCAATCCCAAAAGAGTTTCTCGACACATGTATGCTATTTGTATTTCTGATAATGGTCCAGTTACTATAATATTAAAATATTTTTTAATACTTCAACATATCCCAGGAATGTGCTTCCAACATAAATACTTCCTTTTTACATGTTAATTAGAAATTAAAACATTACAGAAGGGTGATAATAAAATACCTACTGTGATATATATCCTGCAAGGAACCACCTCCACAATATTCCATACAAATCCATAATTTATCCCTTCTCAAGTAACTTCCATAATAGGCAATAATGTTAGGATGTCTGCAATCTTTCATCATTAAAATTTCTTGTTGAATTATTGCAAAATCATCCCCTAAAACATTTAAATAATATACATATGATAAAAAAATGATGTTAAAAATATGATACAAAGTTTAAATGGTACATTAAAGGAACATCACATTAAATTAAAATGTATTTTATTTGTGTATAGATATAAAATAAATAATCATGAATAAAATAACAAAAACAATTTACAAATACAATCAATGAGAAAAGATATGTTAATATATATTCATGAGCTTTTTATACAGTGTTATAAAAACATAAAGATATAAGCTTGCAAGCTTTTACTCAAATATATATCCTTTACTAAAAAGTTAAAAATACACAAAATGGAAAGTTGAAAAGAATGGTGCAAGATGTAGATCAATCTTTGTTTGACTAATAGTAACTTGGTTACAAAAAGCAATATAAAGAAACAGTCTGAAATCCCAGTTAATCAACTTTTATTTAATCATAGAAATAGATCGAGAATGCAATTGATCACTCATATCAATGTTAATTGTGGAAAATCTTTAGTGAATTAAAACTTGAGTGGTTAGAAAAAACAGTTTAAAAAACTGGAAGGACATACCTGGTTCCAACTTGATAACCTTAATTGCAGCGAGGTCATTCATGGAAAGTCTTTTGGCCTGCGATAAAAAATTGAATAGTATGTAAACATAACGTGTTCAATGGCGAATATAAAAAATGCATGAGAGTACGAACCTTGTAAACATCTCCGTACGTTCCGCTGCCTATCCTCTGAATGAGCTCGTACTCATCCTGTGGATTTCTTCGGCTTATGTCACTGGACAACGCGTTTGCGTTCAAAGCCATTCTAAAACACGTATCCCCGCCGGTTTACCAGCTAACGAGCGTAATTAATATCTACAAAAGAAGATTAACGTTAAAGTGTAAAAACACATTTGTTCGTCAGAATGTCACTTTCGTCGAAACGTCGCCATTGTTCACAACAGCTCTGAGGTTAGTCACGACTGGGTAAGCGGTTCTTGCGATACATCGATCAATCGATTTTGTATCTCGTAATGAAACACGTTGAACTCCTTTTTTTCTGGTTCATACTTTTGCATTTTTTCTTTCTCTGAATTTATTATAATACAATTTTTAGAGTTTTTGAAAATTTTATGAATTTACTAATAATTATAATTTAAAATTCTCCACGTATAGAGATATTTTTATATACCTGAAAATGAAACATATTAGAACTAGTTTCCTCCTTATTCATATTTTTATGTTCTTTTCTTTTTCAAAATATTTATTATAATATATAATTGTTAGTCTTTGGGAATTTTATGAATGTATTGATAATTATAATTTATAAAACTATGTACAGGTGAGTTAATATACTTCAACTTCATTTGCATTTCTCAAAATTACACAGATCGTTCGAAAATTGTATGAATAATACTGTAATCGTTGAATTATATAAGTTTCCAGAAAATGATAAGTGACTCCAGAGATATTATTCAGACCAAGATTGGTGATATAATATTGGGAACATAGGTCATAGATAAACGTTATCATGAATAGTTTTAGATAGCGATAGATAGCAGCTACCTAAACAATGCTTTCTTTTCTAATATAAGGTTTAAAAATTACTAAATAGATTAATATATCATTTAAGGCAAGATTGAAAATATGCTATTGAGATATTCGTCAGAGACAAATGTTATCACAAATTGATAATCAACATTCTTTAAGCGTGCGTACGATGACCATATACGTACATATAGGAGCATCCGATATCAACTTTACTTATGAGTAAGTCTAACAAAGGATAAATTGAATTATTCTTTTTTAAAATATCAATAAATAGCTCAATTATAACTCAAACATACCCTAGACTAATAAATAATGCAGAACTACGTCAAACGTAGCGTGTACTTTGTTGTAAGGATACGTGCACGTACTTCCATTCATAGCCATGAAAAGTACTTCCTTCAGAAACGCAGGGAGTGTATTTTCCCATAGGGGAAAACTCATTTTCCCAAGAATACAAAAACAACCTTGAATAGTCACGATTAATGCAACAGCTCAGACTAATTCTTACGATATTTCTAAATTCTATTCATTGCCATAAGCTCATTATATCGATAAAATGGATAAGCAATTGACTTGATCTATTAACAGCTCATTAACGCTGTTATTAATTCGTGCTTCTATGAAGAGGCGATTCATCGGTTTCCCGCAAAACTGCTTTCACTCTGTATTAAATTTTCGATTTATCAGTCACGGTATTTATTGCTACATAGTTAACCTTGTTATTAGTAATTATAAATTATCCCGCGAGCGAAAATTCCGCACAATATGATTCCCTTTACTGAGTTCCGACGGTCGCATTGGGAATAGAAAGTAACGCGCATCTCTGTCGGTAATTTATCATAATTCACAGAACACATTAATAGGAACATAACTATTTCTTTCCATCTTAATTTAGGACATATGAACTTAAAATGTAATAAAGCATTAAAATACGTGCATTTCTTCTTCTTTAAAACTTATCAAATTGTTTGCCGGACCTCCTTGCATAATCAAATTAATGTTATTAATAAAGTTTTACAAGTTACAAATTACAAATAATTAGTATTAATAGGCTCTCTTGTAGTAACAAGTTTGATAATAAAGCAAATGAAATAAACAAATATCAATATCTAATTATCCTATTTGATGTAAAATTGTAAAATTTCGAAAAAGAAGTTTATAACCCACAACTTACAACTTTCCAACGTACTAATATTATTAATTGATGAATTATTGTGCAAAAGGGCCTCGGTAGTTAAATTACATTTAGTATAGACTTGTAAGTATCTGTAAGGAGCTTTCTCTTGAAACTTTGTGGAGACAAGTTTGGGGGCCGGGTTGGAAATTGGAGAGGGCTCGGTGATGGTGTTTCTCCCTGGCTAAGCACAAAAATAAAAAGTATATAGAACAAATGGGCGGCTAAACTCGCCGTAGCATGGCATAATGATAACACGCTCGAATAATAAGGATAGCCAACAGAGGAGACAGGGTTGGATACGCACGCGTGGGCCTGCGTTTGGGGCCCGTCTTCCGCTTCCACTCTGATGAACGTTCTGGCTTTAACTCCGGCTCAGTTCCACTACGTGCTTCCAGCATTGTACTCCAACGTCCTAGATACACTCGATTTTACGTCCAGCGGGCTGTTTTCTTTTCTTCCTTCTCAACCATCGCTGCTTCCTGTACGTAATACGTCTATTCTCCTCAAATTATAATACTTAACAACTAATACCTAGCTTCAATAACATTTGGAAAAAATTGCGTGTTGTGAAAGAAAGTTTAATTGTTATGTGAAGTTGTTGGTTCAAAATTTTGATGGTGGTTTATACAGTAATCCCTATTTAAAAAAAAAAAAACAGAACATTTTAAAATAATGATATACAAATCTAAAATATGAAAAAAGATTATATCGAGAGTAAAATCCTCAAGTTTGTAAAACTTACTTACGATGATATACAGCTGATTGTTATTGTTGAGCATGGGATGCAGTGGAATTCAATTTTCCGCTACAGATGATAACGAAAGTGATCAAATCATTATAACGTATCAAAGTTTTAATTAGATGAAACATGACTTTGTTTTATCGATACTATTGTATCTAGGGAAGATCAAAGAAGATTGATTTACTTGAATAAGTTTTGAATTGGTGTTTATATTGTTGTGTTTTGTGGTAGTAAAAGACAGTGTAAAAAATTTAAATTTCATAAGGGATGTGAAAATGTTTTGGTTAACTACCGATGATGGCGCTGCAGGATCTTCGCTGTCACGGAGTTTCCTTCGAATTTCACAACAGCTCACTTCGTCTTATGTTCTTCGACAGAGAGAATCTCGATGTTGATTGTAGACTATTGGATTAACTACGAACATCAACGCCATCTCTGAAACTATAATTTCAAATCTATTTGTTAATTTAAATTGAATGTGACAAGGTTTTAATTTTATGCAAGCGTCGAATATTTGTGTTTTAAATTCCATCGATCTGAAGTGTACAGTGTTTGCAGTGAAACTATTTTATTAAAGAAAGGAAAAGATATCCTAATTTTTTGTTATAAATAATTTTTTTTTAATTCAATATGTATAGCTAATTGTGGATACGGAAGAAATACCAAAGTGATGTGCTTTTACGAACTTTCGAAATAGTTCTCTCATTGTGATTCATTTGCCGCTAATTTCCTATAACTATCAATAATCGATCTAACAATCGATTATTTCGAAATAACATCGATTACATCAACGAACTAAAAACTGTAGTTATTTTGTGATACAATTAACAACGAACTTATGTCCACGAAATAAAACAATACAAGTGAACAATTAAAAGAACAATTAATAATTCATCCGAAGTTAAAATCGCTAATAAGAACAAGACCAAAGCGTTGTCAATAATAAACATCCAAATAATCAATGCAACTTTATAAAATGAAATACACTCTATGAAAAATATACAAGTAAAATAAATAATTTTAATAAACATAATAAGTACACAAGAAGTGTCTTAAACGAAGAAGAATTTTCAAGAAATATTCATTTAATTACAAATTAAATTACTACTTTCCAAGATGAAATTCACTTATCTCCAAAGCATCGCTGTGATCATATTTCTGATAGTTGTTCGAATTACTGGCGAGCAAAGATTCGCGGAAACTCCAGCCCTGTATCAAGAAGTTTCTTCTGGTGACGATGTACAATTAAGGTGCAGGGTACAGGACAAACGGGGTCAGTGTATATGGCAGAAGGACCGGAAGCCAGTAGGTATGCATCCGGATAAGTACGAATGGGCCAGCGGACGCGGCAGCGATTGCACCCTTCTTATCAGGAGAGCCTCCCTCGACTTCGATGACGGCTACTGGGAGTGTCAAGTCACTTCTGGTGACTTCACGCGACAAGACGCCTTAACTTCTTTACCATCTCGTCTTTTAGTTAGGGGTAAGATTTGGTTGAAGAATTTTTAACAATTTTTCTATATAAATTGGCGGGGTGTGATAGTTTGATTAATCGCCGCTAGAGGGATAATACTTAATTCTTATTCTCGCAAGTTTTTAATGATTGAATTTTCTATACAGGGAGCCCTAAATAAACCTAATATAAGCTATTTTCTCCGAAATTAATGAAGTTTGAAGCGAGTTTTAGCATTTCAATGGAGAATTTCCCGTAAATTGTATTTCAATGGGAGGTGATATCAATCTCTTTATTATTTGGATAGATCTTACCAAATTGAGTAACATTTACCATTTTTCATTACGTATAGTTATATCAATTGTACTTTTTTGTAATTTCTGCGGAAGAACTTCTTTTGTATAGTTTATAAGCTTCATTATATTTTATAATGATTCTTATTTTATTTTTTTCGATTTTATTATTTACTGTAGTTTTTTACTATTACTTCCTGTATTCAATTTACCTTTTAGAACTTTTTTTAACCTTCTGTATCTATTCCATATATATTTACGCTTTATTTAAATAAAACATCCCATAAATTGGAGTCTGTATTGAGTTAAATATACTGTTTTTGTTTATTTGTTTTTATTATAACTTTCCATTTATCTCTTTTTGTCTATTTCTTGTGTGAAGCACCGTTTGTTACTTAAGAAAATTAATCTCTAAAATCTCACTGAACATTCTTTTTTTTTTCTATATTCACTGAACTCTAATTCCACATAAATAGCGGTACGTTTTACACTTCCAAAAACCTTCCACTTTAGTCTACCGCCATCATCAACCAAATTTTCATGACCTGCACCAGACCAAGAATTTTTTCATCCACTTGAGAGCTGATCTTCGATACTAGCCTGCATCTGTACCATATCACCATCTTAAGATATCTAGAAAAAAGATATGGGAACAGGTTGCCCAGTTTTTCTAACGAAAATTCATCTCTAAGAAAACACTTAAAAATCTTGAAATTTATCAACCCAGTAATCCAATTTCCACTGAAACACGGTCAGGATTACCGCTTTAGATGGATTGCATATTAATGTACATATGTAATATGTTTAAATTAAAAAATCAACAGAGGCTACTTAACGATCTGCACACAACGTTCCACGAAACGTTAAATCGTTA
This sequence comes from Bombus soroeensis, assembly GCA_014737365.1. NCBI lineage: Eukaryota > Metazoa > Arthropoda > Insecta > Hymenoptera > Apidae > Bombus > Bombus soroeensis. Next base: position 72,640 of record JACXIL010000255.1, on the reverse strand, counting down.
AATAAGTGTGTACACTTAGTTTTAACGGAACGTTGGGTTTTTACGTCACCCTGACAGGTATCGCTTTCCACAAGCGTGAATGATCCTCGACGAATCGTACAAGTGGCTAATCAGATTCTGACGCCTCCTCAATGGAACGATGCAGATTTGGCGGTGCAATTTAAAATTCGCTAAACGCGGGCAACGGTGTGATGCAACGTGAACCAGTCGTTCCGTTCTACTTTCCTCTTAGCAGCTTGGATTTTTGCAACAACCGCTTTAACGAAAATTTTCTGTAGAATAGAATAACTCAACCGTGCATAGGATATTTTGATGATCGTAGTATAGTCGACAAGGGGGTGAATCCAGGTGAAAGAATAAATGTATAATAAATGTAAAATAAATTGTTTTCATTTGAGGGTTTGTTCTCGAGAGAGTCGACTTTACAAATTTGCCTATTATATGTGAACTTGGTTAATTACTGTTTGGGTATGAGTAAACAATCAGCAGAAGGTAAAATAAGTCAAAAGTGCAGAATAAAATCTTTCTGTTTAAGGGTTGGTTTTCAAGAAAGTAATGTTTGGAATATGTTCAAATTTTCTTTGGAAATTTCACTTTCTCGCACAACTATAGAATATTTAGTAGATAACATAAATTTCTATTCAAGTTCTATTTCTTTAGTTATATTATTAAAACTATAAATTTGCATAAACATGTATAGTGTACTTATTGCGAGTCATAAAGAATATTCTTTTATTTGATATTAATGTGCTAGGGAAAGTAAAATGAAAGTGGATAATTTGATTTAATTGCAATTATGAATGAAAATAAAGAAATTGAAAGTTTCTCTCTTGTTTCCGTTATTATTAAATGTCAATGTATTTCAGTAAAACCCCGCAAACCACGGTTGGAATATGGAGGGACGATTTTAAACTCCGCCCTAACTCTAAGGGAAGGCCAGGAAGTTACCATTTCCTGCGTATCAAGATATGGAAACCCACCGGCGCTTATCAAATGGTGAGTGCAGTTAATTACTCCACTATAAGGGTAAACCTAGCCCAACTCTGCATAATCGTTATTAGATTATACATGTTTCCTACATCTCGCATTTTATATCTTTTATTTCATCTGACAAATCTTATATTCTCTATCCCATATCTAATATAGGTACACAATCCTGTTTTTCTGCAAACAACATTTTGCTATCCCACAAGATGAGATTCGTCTGCCACAAATTTTCCATAAAAAATCCATCATTATATATTACTGTAAAAAGATTCTTGTGAAATCACTAAAAAAATCGCCTTTCAATTACTAAGTAAAATTACTTGGTAATTAATAATTTGATTAAAAAATAGTGAGGTGCAAGACTGTATTCTTTTCAATTCATTTCTGCTTCTCTGGCTACATTCATTCCAATTGTACACAGCAACAAAACACTTGTGCAACGGTACTGGCTATATTCCTATCGTTTTTGCAACGACTTTCATTTGAAGGTATGCTAACTGTAGGCGAAATTATGTTGTTACTTTTTAAATCTAAATAAAATGTCAGGCACAAATCTAATAACAGAAATCAATACTCCATAAAAAGTAAAAATGAGATCATTCCGCGTCAAATTTATATAAAATTAGGAAGAGTTTATGTCATCACTCTGCTGATTTCAAATTTTTTAAAGAGATACACTTAGGAATTTTTATCTCAAAAATTATTTGTCGAACCGAGTTGCTTCTGTTTTAGTTTCAATGTAAAAAGTCAGACATATTCAAATCAATTTTTTTTACATTGAAAGATTAATTTTATAATCCGGAAAATTATAAGCAATATCTTAGTTCATAAATTTCTTCTTGAAAATCAGGGGTCTAAAACTTAAAAAGAAATGCGACCACATTCCTAGAAGTTTCAGCTATAAAACAAATCCCTTTTTAAAATGGAATTATCCAATGTAATTCTATGTTATTTATTGGCAATACTCCAATTGGCATTGACAAAAAGAATTCCCTAAAAAGTTTCCTCGTTTATACAACTAGACACTGACGTATACTTTGTATTTGCAGATTCTCTGGTTTCATGAAAACAGTATTTCGCTAAGAGATAAAAAGTGCGGTTCACAAAGGCTATAGACGAGGCAAGAACCCATAACGCGGTGTTTACGCAGCGGAGAGGTTTGCTAGCAGCTTCTTTTTTCATGTCATGGTCTAGTGATCAGCTAGCCACACCTCATCTAAATTCTTATAACATAAAACTCACTTCTGTACCGATCATCATGTTCGCATGAGCGGCGTTACAATTTCCACGATCGCCTGGCTGCCGTGAATGCACGTGTTACGCGATGTAAACACATCGGCGGAACGTTTTAATCTGATCTTCAAACGATATATAATCCTAATTGCGAATTTAAGTTGCTACTTTCATTTTGTGTCTTTGGTATAGTCGTTAAAGTTATAAATGAGATTAATATGTATTGTTCAATTTAGTCCACGTTTGATAAATTTACGATTTAATTTACTAGTTTATCCTAAAAGTTTCTTTCGTTTTATAAGGAAATAATAGATACACAACAACTTTTTGTTTTATATTATTTTACTGAATTATGTGTGATCCATTTTGTTGTATTAGAACAATGGATCATACATAATAATATTTGTAATTTACAGTGGCGGACAAAAGAGAGGTTATAAAAAGTTTTCTAAATATAGCATATTTTTATATTTTTGTTTCAGATCTTTTACATTTATTTTTTGGTCATTTATAATGAAAGAATTCATAACGAACAATGAATGAATATACTATGTACTATGGAATTAGATGACTGTCGATAATATGGTAAAAATATTTAGTACAAAAGTAAGATACTAAAATTTATAGCGTATCAATTTTAAACTTTCTTCCATCCTTAACTGAATATTACTTCCGGTACACTGAATTTTATAGCACGATTATTTCCTGCGTGAAATTAGAAATCTGTTGACTCTTTCAAATTGAGAAACAGATTAATTAATTGTATTTAGGTATTTGAGAAGTTTATTCTATAAAAATAAAAAGGATATTTTGTGGCCGAAAATTTCATCGCTATAGATCGTTAATCGCTTAGTTAGAAAGCGCAAACGATTTAAGTTAGACGAGGAAGTGGTACAAGTGGGGGACAAGTTTCACTGGTAATTGTCCGTGAATCGGATTCGATCCGTTTCATTTTTCACAGAATTCTATCTCTCAAACGATTAACGTTTATTTTAAGAATTGAAAAGAATGATTTCTCTCTTCACTGGAAATCATTTCATAAAATAAAAAAACAAGTAAAAAGAATTCTGCTTCTAAGCTAGCGACAAATTAAATTACTAATAAATTATACTAAAATAGAACATTCCCTGTACAGACTTTTTGTTTAAGTAGAAAGATTTAAGTAAAAGAGTTAAGTAGAAGATCTCTATCACATTTCAAGATGTAATAATTCACGGGATAGTAATATGAAAAAATATATAAAAATATCTAAAATAAAAGTATTGTAATATTTAATAGATAAAACAAATCTCTATTTAGGTTTCACTTCCTCCATTCGTTTAATCATTTTGGTAAAAATATGAATTTGCATATACATCCGCAGTATGAATAGTAAATTTTCACTCAAATCAATTCATAGTCTGCGCATTTCACTATTCTATGTATTTTTTATGTCTTCGCTGTCGTCAGTGCCTGTAAAAGAACAACTCACAGGAAAGAGACTCGGAACAGTGAATTTCACTTACGTATACCGGTGTATTCTTTTTCCATTCGTTGGAAACGAATCGAATGTGGAACGAAGAGAGCCAGAACAGTTCCTAATTTCACACTTGGTCTTGCGTTCGTAGAAATGATGCCGGCCGTTGCAACGGGGCGAGGTAGCAGCGACTCTTTTTACAGCCTTTAATAGGCACGCTGTCTAAATAATTCGTTGTTTCTCATATTTTTTTCCTTTTACTCTTTGTCTCTTCCTCTTTGCTCCATTTCGCTGAAGATGCAGCGGCAAGCGTACGTAATTATGCAGATTGTAGCCGTAGAAGCGGAGAAACTGGCCGCGGGCATAGTCTCCCCGTGAATCACTCTAGAAAGGGTATAAACCTTGAATATCGGTATTCGTGGGAAATTGCTAAACCGCTTTCCGGAAACTTGAGCGTAACGGCTGTTGCGATTAGGATGGAGCGGTGACGACATTTTTTACCCGCAATTGTAGAAATTTTTTTAGAATATATCGAAAGTTTTGTAGATAATTGAGTTCGAACATTTTTAGTCGATTGGTAAGATTATAATTCATTTTTCTTTTTTTTTTTTTTTTTTGTTTATGGTTGCGGAAGTTCTTCCAAGTATTTTGTATCGAAGAATAGATATATTAAAGAATTAATTTGGAGTTATTCAGAAAAGTATTATTTGTTTGTTTAGCATCAATTAGGATCTTGAGTTAATGAAATAGTTTTGATGTTACCCTTATAGTTTCGTACTAAGAATTGATCATCATATTAAAATATTGTAAATCTTTAATGATGAACTCTAGTTAATGTTTGTTTGTAACATCAGTTACTCTGTGATACATTTTCATTCATGTCAAATATAAAGTAGCTAAATCCAACGTAAGAACAAGCTTCAAATATATCAAAAATATTTAAATAATAAGATGATGGAACCAACAATAACATGATAGATAGGTATTAAACATATGGCTGAAACCAAGCATTAGCTTGATAATTAGCTTTAGTAAAGAGCAGAAGGATTAAAAAACAAGCTAATGAACAATATTGGAGTTCTAGTTATGCTGCGGTAGATATGCAGTATGAATACATCATTCATTCTCCATAAGTATATGAGAACATCCTTGACTCACTTTCAGAACATGTGAATCTTAGCAAATATAACAATTCACCCTATCTATCTTAAAATTAACATATATAAAACATAGGTGTGTGTATACTATCGAAGAGTTTAAAATCGCTACATACTTCACATAATTTAAGAATTTAAGAAAAAAAGGTCGGCTTAGAATTGCAATTCTGTTACCATAGGAAAACCTTTAGCCAAAAATTTATCAAGATGAAGAATAATTTTCAATTAATAGTAAAATTAAATTTGACCATTTCCTAACATAAAAAGTAAACCTTGATTTACATAATTTTAATATTAATAAAAATGTAATGTTAAAATTGTCAGAAAATTGAGAAATATGTAGCTGCGTTTAAAGAAATGGTTTCAAATTTTTTACCCTTAGTGTATATTTATTATAAAAAGAACTTTTTAATATCAATTGTTTGTCCCTTACACAGGTACATAGGAGGGGATGAAGTAGAACCATTAAGGGAACAGACAAACGCGACAGAAGTGGATAGTCCGAAAACCTGGGCAGCCCACAGCCTCCTCCGTGTCCGTGGACAAAGGGAAAACCATGGTCTGCCGATTCGGTGCATCACGATGCATCCGTCCAGCGTCGTTCCAACATCTGCGGAAACACGACTGGATGTGCATTGTATGTATATTCCACGTACTTTTGTACAACTGGTATTAGACAAGTTTCTATCGATGCAGAATAGAAACAATCGTATTTGCAATTCACGCTACACTTCACTTTTGACCACTCCAGTGAATACACATCAGAACCCTATGGCAGATGATAATCTTTCCTTTCATAAAGTAGAAATCTAATATTAGATCTGAATTTCTAATGATTGGAGTTAGGTAGATGATTTGACCAGTTTCTATTTGTAAGAGTACCCAGTTTGGAAAGTAGCAATGTTTTGACGTAAGAAAATAGAAAAATGGTCATTTGTATAACTTATGAGTTGGGATTTTTCCTTCTTTATATAAAATTGTCGAGAAACGATCGTTTCGAGGTTTCAGATTTTCTGTATAGTACATATTTTCGAAGACAAATGCGTTAAAACTTCTTTTAAAATTGGGATATGTTTCTTAGAATTGGAATTATACCTCAAATTTCTTACGATCGTAATTCTTTTTATAGGAAAGACTAAAAATAATTCTTTGAATAACCCATCTATTAAATCTTCAACTTTTATCTAAAAGTCTTTAAAAATTGATTATATTGATTGTGCTCCATTAAAAGAAAAACAATATTCAACCATTACTAAATTATATGTATATCGAATTTCAGACTCCCCAGATGTAAGAATAGAAACGAAGCCCCGACTCCTGGTGGCGGCCCTGGAGGATTCGGCCAGCTTTATGAGCCTGAAATGCTTCGCGGATGGCAATCCCAGCGGAACGATCAAGTGGTTCAAGGATTCAACTCCCATCGCGGTAACAAGCAACGTGGTGGCGTTGATGCTAAACAGAACGCAGCAGAACGGCACGATGACCGGCTCCGAGTTGAGATTCGAGCCGGTCAAGAGAAACGATGCCGGTCTCTATTCTTGCAAGGCGGTCAACGTTATCGGTGAAAGCACCGCGGCTAACTATAGACTGGACGTACAATGTTAGTCCGACTTTTACCATGATACCTATTTCTTTTTCCTTCTTTTTCTTTTACGAACAACGTGATCAACAACGAGAACACGTCAATTTGGCTACTTTCCTCGCCTAACTATGCTGCGCTTTTGTTCTAAACGCTTTTGAGACAGAGGAACAGTTGGATAGAATAATGGCAGTTGTGTGCTCATTGACATGAACGTCCATTTGTCATTTATTAGCGGTAGCGTTACGGTTTGCTTTAAATAATAGTTATTGGGTTTCTCCCTGTGATGAATCGTGGCTTCTTTTCTAGACCACTGTATACAATCACGATATACAATGTCGTGACAAATGGAAGTACATTTTCTATTTAAAAAAGAATTATGAGTAATCTACCCCTTTTGCAAATTTGAGGAATCTTATTATATTACTGTAATTATTCTTGATTGATAATGATCATCATCAATTACCTTCAAATCTTATTTAAGTCTTCTATTTTTAGATGGTCCCAGATTAAAATCGGAAGATCCTACTTACAACGACACCGCGCAAAAATTCGAAGAAACGACTCTGCTTGGTACAAGCTTGGAACCCTTCGAGTGTATAGATTTTGAAGCAAATCCTCCACCTCAATATCGATGGGTGCATCTTCGTGGTGGCGTGACAGAGAACATTGAGAATCCGCTGCAGACCAAAGACGGTGGAAAACGTTTACATTTGAAGAACGTGATGTGGTCCGACGAAGGGGAATATCGATGCGTGGCATTCAACGTGATCAACGGAGTGCGGAGAGAAATGCCCAGCGAGGCTCGTTACGTGCTCCACGTAACCGGACCGCCTGAGATACAGGCGAGGCCGTCTTCCGGTGGAAAGGGCATTTACGAGTCACTAGGATGGGCCGGAGAATCGGAACACACTTTGAAGTCTCGCTTTTGTTCGAGACCTCCACCTAGACTCGTTGCTTGGCAATGGGGAAGCTCGCATATCAGAGCTGGCGAGTATCAAAATATGTTTGTTAATGGAGGAGCTTTCTAAAAAAAGGCTTATAGCTGCAGCATATATTTTTTAGCCAAATAGACAATTTCTTCTTTTTCTAGGCGAGAGTATTCATCCAAAATACGAAGCATTATCATTAGAACATATCAAGGAAAACGATATGCCAACTAATTGCTATTGGGCGAAGCTAATGATCAAGGATCTCCAAATAGAGGACGCTAGAATATACACCCTTTTAGTAGAAAGCGAAAAGGGTAGAGATTCCACTAATATCAAACTAACTATTCGTGACCCAACGGAGATGAGAGTAATTGCAGCAGCAGCTGCAGTAGGGCTACTGTTTCTTCTTCTTCTAATATCCATTGCTGTATATTCAGTGTTAAGGTTGAAGAATAGAAGATATCGTCGAGAAGAAGATGGTAGCATTGCTGCAGATGCATTATATAGCAATACACCTACAGCAGATAGACAGAAGAATGTGAACTCATCTCAAAATAAAGCGTATGTAAGAAAAACGAACACGGAGGGTGGATTGGCTGTTACGTATGACTATGATCAGATCACGAAGCAGGTGCGCGCCATGAGCCCAGAAGCATTGAAAGTCAGGCGAGCACCAGCTGTTCTTCAACCACCAACCATTGTATAACTGTTGATGTGCTCATTGCCATGACGATCGTCAATGACCGACGGTGAACTGTTCTATTGTAACTTACATGTTACTGACCATATTGTGTAGATCCGTCTTCACTAAAAACAGGTCATATTTTGTATTACTTGTGATTGAAAATTGAAATAGTAGAATTTATAGACCCTCTATGGTAATACTACAGAATCTCCATTTATTTTTTTCTTAAAGATGAAGTTTATATAAAATTTGGCAATATTATTGGTATATTGCCACAAATAAAATTCAATAGATGTGATAATTTCATTACAAATGATATCAACTGTGAGTACTTGACTGATTGATTTGGAGGAATTTTCTATTTTTATTAATTGGAAATTGAATTATTTGTTGTTACTACTATTGTTACATTTTAAATTGATTTTAAGCTTTATTAATGTAATTTTGTAGTAAGTAGATACTAAATCTGTAATATTGTTTATGCAACATAAATGCATTTTTATATCAATGTACTGGAATTATATTTTTAGTATTCGCGTGACTGATCTCGTTGTTGAACATCGTTTCCTTTGTTACATACTCAGAGTCTTACATCGATACTTATTTTTGCGATGATATGTTTGTGTAAAAAAGAATACCAAATAATAAATATATGTACATATTAGATTATTACATAAACAAAATGCTACTTAGTGCTATAGGAAATACTTAGCTGATATTAATAGTACTGTATATGATGAATCATGCACTATAAAGTAACATATGTGTTCAGTGCAATAATGTAGCATTGCATCACATTAATTTAGCATAATGTATTGTTAATTCCAAAGCGTACTATTAAAAGATATTACAGTAAATTTTATAGAAATAGATTTTAGGATTTTAAATATATCATCTATTAATTTAAATTTCTCCTTTATTTATTTAATATCTTTTAAACTTTCGATCATTGACATCTTGGCGCAAAATAAGATGTCCTACGTAACTATGGAATAGCATTGACGAACCTACATAATACATAATCAATCTTTATGTAGCATTAAATACATTTTACACATTGTAATATTTCATCATAAAAAAGAAAAGATATTTATAATCGGTAATCTTCGAGAACGTATAATTTTTCCGTTTTTCTAAAAAAAATATGATATGTATACATATCTCTGGTATTTTAATTATATTATAAATTCATTGGTCCCGAACAGGCGTTTTCAAATATATAAGTATTTGCAATACATATATTACTGACATCTATAAAACTTAAACCTTACATTATTCGCGCAACTGCATATTCCTCTTCCATACACTTCAACGTTCCTCTTAAAGTCAGGTACACTTTAAATAAATTCAGTAACATTCATTGCGTGTAAGGTGTAATTCTAACATATTTCTTTTCTTTGTAGCTTTACGGTGCATCTAAAGAAATCAACGAAGCAATTGAACGATCATAATAACTATAATAAATTTCCATAAAGTCCATATGGTGCATAGTAGATTTTTCAAAAATGGAGGATTGATCTTTGTATAACAATGACTCTTTAAAAATTATTTGTCCAACAGTCGCTTTTCCTTCTCTTCTGAATACTTTTTTAATCTCTGACATATCAGACAAATTTGCACATTTCAACACAAGTAAAAAAGAAAAATAATAGAAAAATGCAAGTTCTTCATATATGTATATTTCATACATTCTATATCGACTTTAACATTTGAGTTGAACATGCCACAGAACTTCTTAGAAGTTATCGTTGTAATGTATACTTCTTTAATATCAGGGATTCATTCAGATATATTGCTTTCAAAATTAGGTCAAATTGTAACTTCATATACCATTAGAATCAAATATTCTCTTCATTCGTGTTATGGTTTCTATATAGCTTTCTTTTTATACATGATCAACTCAATGTATTATTAAATAACGTGAACGATAAAGTTTAATTTGTATAGTACACAAAAATATATATAATTTACAGGAATCCTCTCATGCATCATGCTACAAAAATAGCATGTACACGTGTCTTTTCTGACTCGAAGGTGCTTAATCTCGTTTTTGTTCCATGAAAACTTGTACGCTTGTCACAGATATGTTCTGTATGCGTAAATATTGTCATCAATAGGATTACGATTGAGGTTTCTTGCGTCTGCCAAATAGATTACTTAAAACAGAGCTTCGTTTGTAATCGCGGTCCTTGCGATTATTACCCACGCTATGTTCACTTTCTGATCCACTTTCGCTAGTTCTTCTACTTTCCACGTTCGTGAGGGGTTGAGAGTTTTGTGGAACTGATGGAGGAGGCACATATGATGGCGGTAGAGAAACTGGTCTACCTGTGAAGGTTGAGTTATTCTGTTGCACACCCTATAACAGACAACAATATGTTTTAAGATCTAAATTCTGAATTTGGTATCTCAAATCTTTCTTTATTCCTAACTTTATCTCCTTTTCTTCTTTTATTCCTGGTAACTTTTATTCCTATAGTCCTATCGACTGAATAAAGAAATAATAAATGAGTAAATGAACAGTAATGGACCAATAGCTGCTTTGTAAGGATCTAATTAATTTTAATTGGTAAATACGTTTGAGTTTTGTATAAGATACTTCATGAATGCTCTTATCAAGAAGCCAATAATTTAGTTATAAAAGAATTTATAATACTGGTTTCATATTGGATTTTCAGTCTATTTAAATATATAATTACCTCTCTGGATCTTGTGATTCCATAAGAAACATTTCCATAAGCTGTAATAGAAAATAATATTTATTATTTTTTCCGTTAAGATGACTCTGTTAATCTTATGCAATTATTAACGCAGAAAACTTTTATCTTAAATAGATATTATTAGGAAGATAATTTAGGATAGATAAAAACACACAAAATTGGAAGGTTGAACAAAACATGCAAGAATGATTCGCTGACAAACAATTAACAACGACTAACCAGGATCATGAGGAACACTCCACTGAGCTATTCTGGTTGGTGGAGGGGCACTTGATGGCAAGGGAGGTGCTAATTCTACAAAATAACGACATACAATGAAAACAAGGGATCTCCTACACATACGCAAATGTAATTATGAGGGTTTCCTAAGTACCTTGTGAAGTATTAAGATCCACGCTACTTTGTCTATGCCAGGTTGTAGTCGATGAATACTGACTGGAACCGTTATGATTCAAGGTTGCGCTACGTTGTTGATAAAAACTGGATCTTCCTTGTTCTATGTCTGCAAAACCACAAGAATATCATATTCCAATTACTATTTCATATTCTTCTAATCAACTCGTTCAAAGAAAGTGTATTAAATTAATATACCATCGCGTCTGTATTGAGGAATAGCTTCTGAACTAGGTGATCGCATTGGAATAGGAGGTGGTGCTCCTCTTGGAGGAATAGGTGGTTTATCTCCAGAATTTGATTGATACTGGTCCCTCTGACTTGCTAGTTGCTCTTGTTGTATCATTTGTTGCTGCTGTGCAAGCAATTGTAGCTGTCTGTGCATTTGCAAGAACTGTGTTTGGGTCTGAGGTGATTCGTTTCTTTGCGAAGCTATGAACTCAGCACTACTCTGTGATTCGCGTTTCTGTTGATTTTGCCTGTGCATCTGGAGGAATTCAATCTGCACATTACTTGCAGAGTGTTGATTCGGTACATCGCGTCTAATTACAGAATTCTTTCGTTCCAGTTCAGGAGTCGAAGCGTGACTGCTACTAGTTGAGACATTATCATCAGCATGTTCTATAGACACATTCTGCAACCTCTCTAAACTTTCCTTTTGCGATTCGTCGTAACTTAACAATTGCATACTGGGAGGTAACTTGGCGTGGAATGATATCTTGTTCACCCAGTCTTCCATTTCTTGTTGACTTGGTGCCAAGAACAAAAATTCTGATCCATCTGTACATTTCAACCTGAACACGTTTTTCTTCTTGGTATAGTCATCTGCTTTCTCGCATATGGCATTGAAGATAGTGATAGGAGCAGTGGCTGCCTTGCTCAGTGAGAAATCTTCCATATCTTTGAAGAAACACAGAAGTTGTCCACATAATACAGTATAGTATTGTTTCCAGGAACGCACTGCTGCCTTCTTACCAGCACTTTGAAGCTCATGTTTCCTCTCTAACAAACCTTGAATCTCTACTGGTGGAAGGGCGTCCATATTCTCCATCCTTTGAAGTTTCCTGAAGCTCTGAGTCCTCCTTCTGGTCGTGAAACTGGGCGTTCTCTTCGGTTTCTTTGTATCTACCTTCATGCTCTCTGCTCTTTTAATGTCAGGAGTTGTTCTTCTCAATTTTTCACCAAATACATGTGATAGCCCATGTGATTTTTGAGGCGTTGAGTCTAGGCCTTCAGTTGCAGTAGAAGTTTTTAATGGTGATAATTTGTTAATAGACTCGTGTTCATCGGTCGTTCCATTGACTTCATCGTGCACAGTACGGTGTGGACTATCTAGTAGTCTCCTTCGTTCTTCCTCACGTTTCCTTTCTTCCGTTATTCTTTGTACCTCTTTCCGTTTTCGTTCTTCTAGACGAGCACGCTCTATTCTTTCTTTCTCTGCCTGTCTGGCTGCCATCTCTGCCTCTTGTTGCTTCTGGAACGCCTCTTCCAACATAGTTATGCGTCTAAGTGCATTAAACCTCTCTTCTTGAGCTTCGATAGTCTTCTCAAAGTCCTCATGCTTTCTTATGAATTCCTCCACCTGTGAAATACTTTCTCCCAGTTTCCCATCATTCAACATTGGCTCCCTACTCACTATCCAGTTCTCCAGTGTCTCTGCTTCTCGTTTGAACAACTGGGTATCTAGATTCTGTTCATAGATGTGTCTTCTTTGCTCCCAAGTGTCTTTCAAAAGCTGTTGTCTGTGTTGTAGGACAGATATCTTGTCTTCTATTTCCTTTGCCAAGAAATGACCTTCTTCTATCAATTCCTGGCCCGTTTTGTAAAATTTCTCAAAGGCTTCGTTGCGTGTTTCAATTTCTGCTTTGTACTCGTTGTGCCTCAATATCAGTGCTTCTGCACCTGGCACGTCACGAGCCAATTCAGGGGCCGTTACTTTGGCTACCATCTCATTTATCCAGGATATCAGGTCTCTGTATTCACCCAAGTATGTCTGCAATTGTTCTGCTTGGGCTAACTTGCTCCTCCTTTGAGCTGCTTTCTCTAGTAATTCATTCCAGGTTGCTTCAGCTTCTTGGTGCTTCACTTCTATGTGCGAACGAGCATCTGGGAATAATTCAATTAATCTCGAAGCCTCGTCCATTAGCAGTTCAACCTAAAAACAACATTGTTTCAATTAATATATGATAAATTATAATTTATCTCATAAAGAAGATATATTTATAATATACCTGTTCTTTAACAGCACCCAAATCCGTTTCGAATCCTTGATGTTTCCTTACCAAAGCTTGAATTGTTTCTAAATCATGACCATAACCATCGGAACTGAGAGTAGTCTCTTTTTCTTGAATCCACGAAATAGTTTCATCCGCAGTTCTGTCGAACATGTGCACCTGTTTTGCTCCAGCTAGTGCATCTTGTCGTGCATGCGCTAATTCCTTCAGATCTTCCCACTGTTGTTTGGTCTCGTCGATTTTCATCAATATTTTAGCTTTCTCTGGATTATTTTCCTGTATTAATTTTTGTCCTTCATCCAGTACTGCTGATACTCGACCTTCGCTCGTTGTTAAACCGGCTAAAAAGTTGTCAAATATCTGAATGAGAAGCTCAACGTGTTCTACGTCACAACCGTAATCTTCTGAGGCTGCAACCTATAGAATAAATTAATTTTATTTATTTTAATATCAATAGAATTAATCCTAGCTTAAATTAGACTATCCTAGAAGGACAATATGTGTAGGTTTTTGGATAAGAAACTTACAGTTGTCTGATCTCCAATCCATTCAATTACTTCATCTGCTTGCCTGATGAACTTAAAGAACTTCTCGCTCTCACGCAATCTCTGAGATCGGTACTCCTTCAATTTCTGCAATTCTTTGAACTTCTGTTCGATCTCTGATTGTTTTTGTGTAATGTTCTTGCTATCAAAATGATGTCTATCTATCAATCCGTGTGAAAGTTTCTTTAAGTTCCCAATAGTGTTTTCAAAGCCAATTAAGTCTCGTTCTATCTCTTCCAGTTTCTTCAACAGGGACTGAACAGAATCTTCGTCTTTTCCATAGTCTGTGGCAGTAAGTTGTGGATGTTTTTCTTTTATCCATTGCTCTGCTTCTGCTGCTTCAGCATAGAACTAAAAGGACAAAAATACTATAAACTTCTGTATAGTAAATTTAATTAATCCAAGTTAATCAAATAACTCTTACCATCTGTGACTCAACAGCATCAAGTAGACGCAGTTTTCTAACGCTAGCTAAATCTTTGAGATGCGACAATTTATCTTGCAATTCTTGTGACAATTTTTCAATCTTTTCTGAAGCAAAATGGCCACTTCTCACCATAATCGTAGCTCTGCTTACCAAAGATGCAACTACAGGTTCTCTGGAAATTAATTCCGCCTCTAGAGCATGATGTTTCTTCTGTAACCGCTGCACAGTGGTTAGAGAACTTCCTAGATCACTGCTTGCAGCCAGAGGTTCTTTTTCAGACAACCAATGCATCTCATCTTCAACGTCCCTTGCAAATTGATGCAGTAATTTAGCATCTTCCAAATTGTCCCTTCTTATCTGTATTGGTTCTTGCAAACTATGGTATCTATTTATTATAACCATCGCCCTTTCTTGTATCTCGTCACACATGAAATGATTTGATTTCTGGAAACTCGTTGCTGTCTCTTTAATTGACTCACAAGCTTCGTTGTGACCCAGAACATCATTTTCCAAATTCGTATGTCTCTTTAATAAGTTGGCTACACTGGATAAGTCTTTTCCATGGTCTTCTGACTGCAATTGAGTTTCCACTTCATCCATCCATGCCTCAAATTCGTCCAAGCTTCGCCTGAAGAGCAAAGCTTGGTAAGCGTCGTTTAATCTGTTCTTCTTTAGTTCACTGGTTTCTTGGAGTAAACGCCATTCTGCTTCTAACTCGTCTAGACGTTCTTGAATGCTCTTCGATGCGTAATGCTTCTCCTCAATTAATGATTCACCTGATAGAAAAATTAGTAAAAATTATTAAATAAGATAGTTGTAGTTGCAATTTTAAAAATACAACGTGACCTAAAAAATAAATTCAATTTACCTTCATTGACCACTGCAGCTACTCTTCCTTTATTTGCCATCAGTTCACTTTCAAAAGCAGCATGCTTCTGTATCTTGCTCTGCAAATTGGATGAGTCTCTGTAGTTTTCATCACTAGCCACTTGTTGTTTCTGATGAAGCCAACCCTCAACTTCATATATATTTCTAAGAAACTGATGCAAGTGATGGCTCTCCAATAATTTCTTCCTTCTTGCCCTTGCACTATTTTGCAATTTATCTCTTCTAGCACAAACAGATGCTAATCGATGCTTAATAACGTTAGCATCTGCATGTTCCGTGGACAAAATCTCATTCGCAAATTTCTCCAATTCGTCAATACGACCCAATTGAGAGACAAGCATTTTCTCGAACTCTTCATGTTTACGTAACAATGTTTCTACACCAGATAAAGATTCACCAAGATCGTCATTGTTCAGGAACGCTTCTTTCGTCGCTAGCCAACTGTCTGCTTGATCAGCCTGTTCCTTGAACAATTGCAATTGATGTGCCTGTGTTAATTTTTGTCTCCTAGTTTCCCACGCATTGACCAATCCTTGTCGGAGCTCTTCCAAATGTTCCAAGTTATCTTTGATATCTTCGTTAATAGCTAGAAGCTTCTGTCCATGTTCTTTCAAAGCTTTAAACGTATCTTGTCTGCCATCAATTTCTGCTTTCCTCTCTTGATGAAGTTCTAATAAAGCTTCAGCTTCAGATATTGTTGTTGGTGGTTCAGACTCATCCATACGTTTAATTGTATCAGCTACCCAAAGTTCTAACTCGAGTAAATCGGCCTGGAATTTGTGCAGAGTATAAGCTTGATTTAAGGCTTCACGACGATGTTGAGTAAATCGTTGCAAATCGTCCCAATTGGATTGTAATTCTGATAGTATTCCCATTATCTGCGGAGCCTTGTCTGGGTACTTTGATGACAAATCTCTGGCCTCTGCTTTGTGCTCTTTTAATTTTCCTTCTATAGCAGTCATATCTCGTTCCATTGCTTCTTGTTTCCTCTGCAGTTGTTCAACAGCAGGTAAATCCTTACCGACATCAGTGGTGTTCATAGCGACTGCTTTTTCAATGACTCTTTGACTAGTATCATCTATGTCTCTGTTAAACAAATGAATCTCCAAAGCTCCAGCTAGCATTTCCCTGTAAGCACTCAGTGCTCCTTGCAAGCCTTTCCATTTGTTGTTAAAGTTGTCACGACGTTGTTGAATAGCTTTCGATTCATTGTCCCTGCCCTGTTTGATCAACTTATCAGCCAGAGCATTGATAGCCTTTATTCTAGAGTCGTCTACTCTCATGTCACTGTCTACATCATCAAGTTTCCTCTGCAGACTTAAACAATGTTCGTAATCCTTTCCGGTGTCTCCAGCCTGGACCATCATCTCTTTGTCTCTTATCCAAGCCTCAATCTTTTCCACTTGGTTGTTGAATTCCAGAATATCTTGAGCTTCTTCCAAACCTCTACCACGGTTTCCAGATTCTAGTAATAGTTTTCTCCAAGAAGCATTAAGATGTTCCAGTTGTTGTCGAATTTCAGCACTTGCTGGATGCTTCTGTTGAAGCAGTCTCTCTCCTTTAGCCTTGATCTCTTCGATTCTGCTCTGATTCGCCGCCAATTCAGCTTGGAACGCTTGGTGTTTCTTCAATTTCTTGATTTTGTCCTCCAAACTGGACACTTCGCCTTTCGATGCCTCGGCTTCCAATTTCTTCTGCTTTTCACCGATCCAGGATTCAGCTTCTGCAACGTCTCTAACAAACTGAGCATGTAACAAACCAGCTTCTAACTTCCTTCGTCGCGTCTCACAAAGATTTCGAATTTTTGCACGTCTCTGTACAACTTCACTTAATCGTCTGGCAATTGTAGGCGAGTCAAAGTGATTCTGAGCTAGAAGTTTGTCTCCGTGCTCTTGCAGAGCAGTTAGTTTTTCTTCTTGTGTAACTAATAGCTTTTCAAATTCGTTGTGTTTCTTTACTTGAGCATCTACTTCTTCAACGGAATCACCAAAATTATCACCACTTAATGCAGCTTCTTGGGTAGTTGACAAGTTGTCTAATTGTTTAGCGTCCCGTAAGAAGAAGTGTAAGTCTATCAATTGGTCCAAATGTACCTTTTTCTGTTGCCAGGCAGTATGTAACTTTTGCCTCTCATCTAACAACTGATTGCATTTTTCCTCGACCTCTAAGGCGGCATAATGACCAGTTTGAACCATAGCCTCACCCAAATCAAGAACTGAGCTAAAGCTATCTTCTCTTGCTTCGATTTCTCCTTTCAGAGCTTCATGTTCTGCCTTTAAGATCTGTGCACTGGCCGCATCCCTAACTTTGTCTTCAGTTGACATTGCAGCACGAAGCCCAGCTGCCCAGTTCATCAAATCTCTAACTTGAGTCAAAAATCGTTGCAGGTCACAACTCGCTTGCAACTGATCTCTTCTGTGAGCAGATCTATCTTTCAACTCTTCCCACTGAGCAAGAACAATCTGTTGCTGTTGATCAATATGCACTGCATTATTTCCTGGATAATGTGCTTGCAATCTGGATGCATCTTCAACCAGAACTTGAAGTTGTGCTTCCAAGGCGACTAGATCGTTTTCGAAACCTTCATGGCGCCTAATTAACGCAAGCACAGAATTTAAATCGCGTCCTAGGTCTTCTGGTAAAGCTGCTTCTTTCTCTTGTATACGAGATAATGCTTCAGCTACATCCCGATGGAATCTGTGAATTTCTCCGGCTGCTTGTAACCTCTGCTCACGGTTTCGAATGAGACCAAGAAGATGTTGCCAGGATTCCCTAATAAGTTACGGAGAATATTCTTAATTTTATCATTCAGGTGATTTTTACTGTTTAATCTTCTTTCATAAAGACTACAAAACATGCTATAATATTTACACTTTATGCTACAGAATCCACCAACTTACATCATAATAGCATGCTGTCTCTGCACTTGCGTTACAGGGTCATCATCGTCTTGTCTGCATTAAATATATGTACAAAAACAGTTAGTAACCCAACACCGATATAATCATATCCTTTATTCTATATTACCCTTTTGCAATCATATTAAAAACTATATTAACTATACATTACCAGAAATAGTGCATTATTAAATTCGAAAGAGTAAACATGCATTTGGTGAAATAAAAGATTCCATGTAACTTACACCAAAATTCTAAGTCCACATTATATACATCATTGAAATTACAAGGTCAAATCTTACCCTAATTGTTCTTGTCGTTTCTCGATATCTTGAATATAAGGACTCTCATTAGCGATTAACTTTCTGGCTAAATCTTCACATTGGTTAAATCTTTCAGAACCAGCCTCTATCCTGTGTTTAAAGTCGTTGAATTTGGCTTGCAGTATTAGTAAATGTTCATAGTCTTGACCATAGTCTTCAGAAGCTGCTGCCTGTTCCTGTTCCTTGATCCACTGTTCTAATTCTCTGCTTTCTAGGAAATATTCATGTCGATACATGCTCTCCATCAAACGTTGTTGTCTTACTGTAGCCAATCTCTGTAATGCTCGCATTTGTTGGGCGATCGCTTGTTGCTTATTTGCTATTGCTTTGCTGTCAGGATGTTTCGCATTGATCATAGTAGCTGCAGTGTGTCCCATCTCTGTTACAATGCCATTGTAGGTGTCTAACTCTAGCTCAACTGCCTGAAAAATTATATAACATTGTATAAAAAATAAAATTTTCTTATATTAATAAATTATATTTTATAAATATTATTTTTTTATAAATTAAACACGTGGAGGTCAACCTTGTGTTTTGTTAATAATTTTGTAGCGGCATCACGATCTCTGCCATAATCAGTTGAACTGAGAACATCGTTCTTTTCATTCAACCAACTTTCAACTTCCCCTGCTTCGAAGAAGAATTCCTGCGCTTTTAAAGATAAATCTAGAGCTTTGCTTCGTTCTCCGGCCTTCTCTTGAAGGTCTTTCCATGCTTCATCAAGCACATCGCATAATTCTCGTATCTATAAAGGAATAAAATATTTTAGTATAATTTTAACATGGTTGTATAAGCAATAACATAAAAATATAGATCAGGAAACATATTTTACATATAATTTTTTTATCAACATATAAAATTAAATAAAACAAAATTTTGATTAATTTAAGAATATAAAATAGCTTAAAGCACAATGTAATAAAAAATAATATATTGTGTAACAAAATATATTTCAACGTTAAAATAAATTACGTAAGACAAGCACATGCATGCAATAAAAACTTCCCTGTTTCTTATTTACGATATACATCTAAAATTTTTAACTTTTCTCACTGGAAATTTTTTTAAAAAATCTTAATTAATTAGATTAATTTTTTTATTTTTACAGCTATTTATCAAATAATGTTGTTACTTTTCAAACAAAACAATGATATCCATGCATCTGTGCCGACCTTACCTCTGCAGACCCAATATTCTTGTAACAGTCCCAACTGTACAAAAATTATAAACTTTTATTTCAAATTAATCAAGAATCTATCAAAGAACAATAAACAGAGAAAATATACGCATCTGGTTTTCCCTAGAAACCTTTAAAACAATATTTTTACTATATATATCATTACCTTCTTTTTCTCTGGATGTGCCTGATCGATCAAAGCCTGTCCAGAAGCGGCAGTTTTGTCTATCATTGGTTGATGGCCAGCAATTTCTGCTTCTAGTTTCTTGTGTTTCTTATGCAATGTCTGAGCTTGATGCAAATTTTGTCCTAATGTCGTCGAGGATGCTTGAGGAAGATGATCTTTTATCCATTGTAATTCAGCATCCAGTTCAAAGCCAAACTTGTGGAATCGTAAGCTTTCTTCTAACGCGTCTCGTCTTCTCTTGGCTGGTTCTTTCAAGCTATGAAACCTATCAAACAATAAAAATTAAATTTTAAGTATTTAATAATTTTTATCATTACTTTTATGTTATACAGAGTATTTACGTACTTTCTCTGCGTGGCTTGACTGGTTTTCAATATATTCGCAGCATCAAAGTGACCTTCATGGGCCATCTCTTCGCCCATGGCAACTAGGTCATCCACTTTCTGTTCCCATTGGCACATATCGCTCTCAAGCGTTTGATGTTTCTTCAACAGCTCCTTACAACTCCTAAGATCCATTCCCACTTGTTTACTTTGCAAAGAATTCTCTATTTCTTCCAGTTTCAACCTGGCATCTTCCATCGTTCTATTGTAACCATGTTGAGAAGCAGCTTGCCTCAACCTGCGACCTTTTTCCAAAGATAAGGCCACCAATTGTTCCCATTGATCATTTAATTCTTTTAGTGTTTTTCCTACATCGTCTGATCTATAGTTCTCTTCAGATATCAAAGCTTTCCCAGCTTTGTTCACCGCTCTTAATTGTCCCTCATTAGCTCTTAACTCTCTTTCAAACGCTTCGTGCTTTTGAAGCTTTCGTTCAAGATTATTTAAATCTCTATAACTTTCGTCAGATGCTGTCTTCATTTTGTCACCCAACCAGTCTCGTAGGTCATCTACTTCTGCAGAAAATTGTTGATAGTGCTCTGACGCTTTTAAGGCTGCATGACGACGCTGAGCAGCGTCCTTGACTTGATTTCTTCGAGCTAAGACTTGATTTCTTCTGTCATTTATATAGTCTTTTTCATAATGATTTTGGGCGATCAATTTGTCCGCAGTGTCACTAAACGCTTTCAATCTATCATCCTGAGCGTGGAGAGTGTTTTCAAACTTTTCATGCTGCTTCAATAAGGCTTCAACGTCATCGAGGGATTCCCCTAAGTCAGTAAATTCTAGGAACGCTTCATGAGAACTAGTAGTAGCTTCGATTTGATCAGCTTCGCGATTAAACTGCTGTAGCTCTAAGCACTGTTGTAACCAGGCTTCTTTTGCCATCCAATCTGATGTTACAGCCTGATATAAGCCATGCAATTTATCTAAGCGTTCACTGACGTCCACCAGGGCTGGATTACGATGTAGTAATTGGTTTCCAAGTTCTTCAACCTCCCGAAATCTGAACAAATAAAAAAATTATTTATATCATTGTTTCAATTAATTGAAGAAATCCATACGAAATATTTAAATACTTACTCATCCTCTCGAGTTCGTATGTCTTCTCCAAGTTCCATGTGATGTTTTCTAAGTTGCTCAGCTGTAGCAACATCCCTAACAGGTTCCTCAACCTTCATTGTTTCTTGCATATCGGCAGCCCAATTAATTAAATTCTTTGAGCTGTTCATGAAAATCTGTTGACCTACTGCATCTTCCAATCTGGATCTGCGTTCCTTAGCCTTTGTTTGAACTTGATTCCAGAGTTCTTTGATTTCATTTTGTCTGGCGTTCACATTGTTCAATTCGTGTGGATAGGAGCTCTTCACGCTATTTGCTAATAAGTTCACTTTTCGTACTTTTTCCTCGACTGGTGCCAACTCCCTCTCCAAGTGTTGATGTCTTCTTTGTAGAGCCTGAACTGTCTTCAGGTCTGGTCCAAGTTCTGCAGTGTCCAACTGAGTAATTTTTTCTAACATCCAATCATGAGCTTCGTCACAAGTTCTGTTAAATAATTCCACACTGGAAGCTCCTTCTAGGCTCTTTTCTTTCTGTGCCTTTAACCTGTTCAGATGGTCCCAAAGTTGATGGATATGCCTCTGCCTAGCCTTGACTTTATCCAACTGACTATGTCCTTGTCTAACGAACTCATCGACTGCAGCATCTATAGCTTCTACTCGTTTGCCTGATGCTGAAAGATCTGTTAGGAACTTTTCGTACTTTCTTCTGGCAGTTTCAACATTATCTCGTGTGTCATCAGCTCTCAACATCTTTTCTTTATCCTTGATCCACTTCTCAAAGTCATCACATTCGCGATAGAAACCATAAAGTCTTATAGCATCTTCTAACAAAGCATGTCGTTTCAATGCCAATTCTTGAAGTTCGCTATAGGTATCATTGATCTTCTTCAGTCGTTTCTCCACACTATCTCCATCAGATGCAGTCTTCCTTTTAATTGGTTTCACCGTTGACTTTATGGACTTCACTCTTCTGACTGGAACTAACTGCTTAACCATTTTCGTTTTCTTCACTCTCTGTGTAACTCTGACCTTCTCTGGTCTTCTAACCTGAACTTGTATCACTTTAGGTTCCAGTTCACGTACATAATTCGCTGGCACAAATCCATCAGTGCCATCTGCTTTCCGTACGCTCCACCAGTCAGGATTTGTTTTATTTAATAAAAACATTACTTCACCCTTTACCATTTGCATACCTTGACCACTGAATGGATACAAACTTTTTACTTGGGGTACCAATCTATCTTCAAAAACCGTTCTAGGTTCTAGTCTTTCTACAACTTCATCCACCCATTCATCTTGCGGAACTAGTCTAATTTCTTTACCTAAAGAAAGAAAGGAACATTTTTGAAATCTATTTCAGGGAAGAAATATTAAAGGAATTTTTACTAAAAACCAAAACTTACTCCATTCTTCTTGTTCCAGTTCTGCAACGGGTTCTGGGTCAGCGGATAATTCAAGAGTAGAAATTCCAGACTTGACAAGCTTTTCAGCCTGCATGTTTAGTGACTGTACATCACCTTTGTAAGCATTCAGTTCTCCTTCCAAGTCCTTGTGTCTTTGTAGAAGCGCTTGAGCGCTAGGTTCGTCAACGCCATAGTCTTCAGAGGCTACAAGGGCCATCTTCTCATTCATCCAAGAATCCGCCTCATTTGCATCCGCGTAAAATTGAAAAGCTTCCGCTGCATCATCTAACTGTTTCTTCCTCAGGGCAGCTAACTCTTCTAAGACCTTCCAATGCTCTTGCAATGAATCAATGCGATTTTGAATTTCCAAAGCTGAAGGATGACTGTCAGCTATCAGTTTTCTTCCAGCGTCACATAATTGTTCAGACTTAGGTCTTCGTACTTTCATTTCATCCTGAAGGGCTTTATGCTTCTGTTGTAACGAAATTACAGCACGCAAATCCTTGGCTGATATACCAGCTTTGCAAATACGTTGCTTTTCAATTAACCAGGATTCTTCATCCTCATGATCTTGGAGGAAGTGGAAGAAATTCCTGGCGTCTTCCAAACGAGCCTTGCGCTCCTTACTGTACTCTACTAGATCATCATAAGCTCGGTTCAACATCTCTAATTTTTGTTGTAACAAAGGCACCTCCTTGCTCTGAGGTTGTGCCAAATGCTGAGCTGCTTGCCTACCAAGTCTTCTCTGAGTCTCTCCAAGAGCAGTTACTTGCAACTCTTGCAAGCTATGCTTCTGTAACAAATCTTCGACTCCTAAAAGATGTGGACCAACATCTGTACTTTGGAAGTTCAGTTGCAGCTCTTGTATAGAGGCCAAAGTTGTATCGATCTCTCTCATGAGACTCATGAGAGAACTCAGGGCAACTAGATTAGATTTGTGATGATCTAGGAGTGCTAGAAGCTCCTTCCATCTCTGAAGGACTTCCTGTTCCCTGACTTGCACTCTTTCTAACCCATGGTAATTTTCTCTCACTAGTTCCTCTGACATATTAGTCAAATCGTGAAAGCGTTCTTCGCGAGCTAAAATATCTGCACTAATAGCTTCGTGTTTCTTCACTGTGGCGTCTACTTGGGCCAAATTGCTACCATATCGTGGATCGGTCAAAACTTGAATCATTTCTTTCAAGTAACCTTCTCTTAGAACGCTTTTCCTTTCAAATTTGTAATTTAATTGCTCTAGTCTTTCTTGTCTAAGGAGTTCAGTCCTGAGGGCGACTTCTCGGCGATGCTCAGCTCGTTCTAGTTCCACCCAATTTCTTTCAATATCGTGTATTAATTGACCTTCTTGAGGCGTAAAAGCAGGCTGGTTCAAGGATTTCAATTGGGTGTTAATGTGAAAATACAGAACTTCTATTTCAGATCGTTCCTTATACTTTGGTGGTTTCTCTACTGTTCTGTATTGCTTGAAAGCTAACAATTCTTTCTGAATGCCCTCCAAGGAATTGGGGAAGTTTCTGTTTTCTAATACTTCTATCTTCATCTTGATCCATTCCAACAAGTCTGTTGTAAGCTTTTCATAGTGAATCTTCATCTTGTCAGCGTCCATCATTTGTCCCACAATCTAAGGAGAATAATATTGATTTTTAAGATTATTTAAATCAATGAACTTTAAAGAAGAACAGATGTATAATATAAAAATTCACTTACATTCGCGATTCTTTTACCGCTCTTGATCTCGTTTTTCATCCTGGCGAAGGTGTGATAGTAAGAAGCAACGTACGTGATGATGGATTTTTCATCAGGCCGAGCAGTGTCAACATCCTCCGCGTCCAACAATCGCGGAATTCCAAGTTCCGAGTTGGCCACATCGAAAGCATAATTAAGATTGTCGATATTTTTATTTTGCTGTAATTCTGACCAATTAACTAGGTCTGGTCTATGAGCATGGATAAGGGCATTGAAACCAAGACCGCTTCTCCATGATCCTATAATCAACCATACATTTACGTATACATATGTACAAATTGTAAGTTAATTTCGTAATTAATACAGAATGCAAAATAATTGAAGCTGCTGCATTTACCAGTGAAATCTTGAATATTAACACCAGGATATCCATTAGTCTTCCTCTGACACCAGAGTAGTAGAGCATCTTTGGCCGATTTCTTTTCACTACTGTCATTTTCTTCGTCTACGTCAATCTCAATTTCTTGAATTTGGAATCTCAAGATAATAGTCCAGATTAAACCCAGTATCAACCTTGGATTTCCATCCACTATATCTTCTGCTCCTATACTCTCCAGACGAACCTATAAACCACAAAAGGTCAATTAATATTATAAACAACCAAGCTTTGAATATGTCTATCGTAATAATCATAATAATTAATCGGTAGACTATGGGTTTTATGATAAATCTAAAGACTCAAAAACGTACAGAATGTATAATATGTAAAAATATCTAAAATATCCAAAGCATAATCGCGTTACAATATTTACTAAACGAGACAAATCTTCATTTTGATTTCATTTCTTCGACAAAAAGCTCATACAATGAAAAAAATCCCAAATATTTTGTATTAAAATTTCCAAAGATTACGAGATTAAAATGCCCAGAGGTTTTTCCAGAAATTACTTCATCAGCTTCCATTAAGTAGTCCATCAAAATTAAATCTAATACAAGAGCTAAATATACATAATCTAATAATCATTCCTACAATTCTTTCTATAATTTTATTTGAGCTTCCTCCTTCCTAAACTTTATTAAAACTTTCAATTCTCTGTTCAGGTGAATGCAAACGTATAATATACTCATAGAGAATTTATGAGGAGGGATCGGTGGACTGTTACCACAATGATAATTCGCATTCCAATGTGCACGTGTGCATAAATCTATGTGTATTCTTGCGCGCGCGCGCGCGCACGTGTAAGTAAAAGAGCGGAATGCACGCTGGCTATTGGCATCGTGCGTATTGCGTAAACAGTGGGTCTTAATAGATGCCTGTGCACGAGCATCTTGCTATGATAAAACGAGCATGCATTCGCATTGCGTCATGTGAAAAGTAACAACTGCTAGACGGCCTTGGGTACAGCACATTGTGATAATGCACTTATTGAAAATAAAGCAGCCAGATATACAAGGTACTGGGTCATCCACTTCTGGTTGTCATAAACGTTCGAAAGTAGACATGAATAGACGTTAAATTGAATAATCACTGTCACTTTTAGCTTTGACAGTTGAAGAATATTTCTCCTGAAAGTTAACGAGGAAATCGAGTGACATATGCGCCACTTTCCTGGTAAGATAAACATGGAAGAATGTTTAATCTACGTGCCGTTATTTTTGCAGATTGGAGTATCCGCAGGCTTATTGGAGTGCAGAGCACAACGATAATATCAACAAAAGCGTCATGGATACTAATAACCTAACCTAAACAAACTTGTCTAGCTATCTAACATCGAAAATCGATCTCGTTGTATCAGGTTGTAGATATAATTATATTTGACACCTATTATTTGCCTAAAGGAGGTTATGCATTTGTAGGTAGGTACAAAGTTCTATAGAATGCGCCTGATATGCAATAGCATATGAAATATCCAAAGAATTGTACTCGTTATAATTAGACTCTGGATGTTTATGCAAAGAATGCATATAATATAAAATAATATGAAATATTCATAACATAGCACTTGTTATAATATTTAGCATGTGAAACGAATTTCTACATAGGTCCCATTTTCTTACTTATGCTCATAAAAATATAAATTTGCACGAGCATCCGCAGTCCAATTATAATCATATATAGGATCTCAGTTGCATTCAGAACAATATGGATTTGCGTAAACATCCGCGGTTTACTAATCGTTATTAGAAAATAGGTAGATAGCCATTATAAAATGGTATAATTTATTTTATAGTATAATTTCTAATTTATTTTATAGGTTTAAGTATCACGTAGATAGTGTACGGTATACAACGTTCGTTTATTTCAACTGTAATCATACAAGTGCATAACAAATATATTGTGCAACCAGGCTGATCTTGTAGAATGAAGTTGTAGCGGTGTTTCAACATCAACTTATGACTTCATTGATTCCTCCGACACGTTCGACGGAACGTTATGAACGACGATCCCGAAGAAACGCTCGTGGGCCAACAAACAGCTCGACTACGTTATTATACTTAATCGCGGTGTGCGCCCGAAGCGCGACGTTCTCGCGATTGCTGGAATGCCGTCCGATCACTTGTACCCGGTCTATCAAGGCCGTTGGGAAATGAAAATCGTTTCTTTCTGGTCGACTTATGGAATCCAAAACATGTGGGACATTAAGAATTTACGTGGACGGGGGAAAAGGCATCGATGGTAGGTAAACACGGGTCGGTATAAAAATAGAGTGCATCCTGAAGATGCAACCTGGTTCCACTGCGATATAACAGTTAGCGATAAAATCAAATTGAACAAATGTGCACCAAATCGTACTTGTCGGTGAATTGGGTCGTTCACTTATAGATCGGTCGGTAATTTACCTACGTTCCATAACTGCATAAGCAGTTATTAAATATTTTATTAAATATTGGAAAATTCGCTACTACGCTGTTGAATTCCGGGTTGTAGAGAACGAGTACAACATGTTATAATCGTTTGAAAACTTTTTTCAATAAAATGCGATAAAGTCGCACCTTCGTACCTTGAGAGTTTCGGACAAAAATAATCATATTCTACTGTTTTCGCTAATATATACAGGGTGATCCGTAATTCATGGGTGGAGAGATTCTATGACTTAAAATAAGAGGAAAATCAAGAATAACACAATTACGCTGGTTTTGTTTCTGAGAAAATCGAGGACTCTACTTGTACCATGAATACAATACCTGAAGCAAGGTGGTGACCATCCTGTATATGGTTGGAAAATAGTTGGGAGAATGGTGTGAAAAATACCGTAAGTGAAAGGAACTAGCACAAAGGTACAGATTTTGAGTGATTAAATTTACGGTTTTGATGATTCGTCGTAGCGATTTCGGATTACCGTTTATATAAATATAGAAATGAGTATCGCTGTTGATGACATACTGATGATATCATTACAGATGGTCTCGACAAACTGACAATACTTTTTATTACTTATACTTTATACTGTTTATAGTATACTACTCCAACAATACTCTTTAGTATTTTACTTATTAATATTTACTGTGATTATTTCCATATTTCCCATTCCATTTCATTTCAAAGGAAGTTGCAAAATGAGAATTTCGATATAAAGGATAAAATATCACGGCTGTCTTTGCTAATGCGTAGGTCTTTAAAGGAGAGATTAAGTAAAAGAGCTAAATGGTACCAGAAGACGATTTACCTTCATGACCACTCTCATTTACATACGGAAGTTATCTATTTCTCTAAGCGCGAGCATCGAACCATTACGTTCCATTTAATTAACAATGTGGAAGACAAGCTTCCACCTCGAAGCGCTTCGTGAATCGATGTTAACCACACGTTAGAATCAATCATCGCGCGTTCACCGGTGAAACGATTAGCTTACGATGAGTAAACAAATGTTTGAACGATGCGCATTACACGGCAGAGCAAATACGCTGCTTCCTGTCGCGTAATTTGTAATCGTGACGCTCGCTTCGTATATGTAACGATCGACGCGATCGCTCGATAATAACAGATTCAAGAATATTTGCATAATACCTACCAGAGTAGACGTTAACCACTTCGTTGTACCTTTTATCAATTTTGCCATCTAATATATTATGAGAACGTCGTCGTTACAAACTAGTGCGAATGTTCTACAGGATAGATCAGTTTGATAGAAAGAGTAACTATTGTAGATGATGTATCATTATCAGTCATGCTTACGATCCCGTCACGTGAAACTCACAATGTAGCAACATAACAATTTTGTAATTTTATTTTCTTTTAGATCTACGATCAAAACTTGCGCCATGCTTATTTATCACAGATTTGTAACAAACTGAAGAAGAGGAAGGCTAAATCTAAAGGTTTGAGTTCTTAAGAAATCAAGATAACTGCGACTCTCTCTTTTAAAAGTAACTAACTTAGAAGTTATTAATAATTCATTTTCAAATAATGCTCTGCTTTCAGGCTTTCTACATTTTTCTATGCTAAACATGACAAACTCCAGCCATCGTTTCACGTCACGACGTTACGATACAGTTACCCTTGCTCGCGATACAGATCATTTCACTTAACGCATTTCAACCACTCCTCGAGCGTGCCGCAGCTAGTGATGGGATCTGAAACACTTCAAATCGTATCGCATCTGTATATTCGAATCACTTCAAACATGATTCGAAGCTTGAAACTCTTGATCATGTAGAAGGTCTTGAATCTTTAAAGTCTTGGCAGTCTTAGAAGTCTTGATCATCATGAAAGCCTCGATCTTCTGGGAAGTGTTGAAAATCGTGATCATTTTAGAAGCCTTGATGGTATTAAAAGTCTCGATCATCTTGTGAAATAAATGTATGTATGATAATTTGATCTTTCCAGGTGTTTTATAAACACTTGTTGTAGCTTCCAATACTGAAACTAACAGTTTCAAAACGATCAAGACTTTCGAGACTTTAAAGACTCAAACTTATCAAGATTTACAAAAGAACTTTAAACTTCGAATCATGTTCGAAGCGATCTGAATTTGTCGCCTCACACAAAATACAAATTCGAAGCGATTCGAAGTGTTTCCAAGTCCCATCACTAGCCATAATTCGTGCCTAATAACTGGGCGAACACGACAACAAATTGAAGGAGCCAACATCCAAACGCACAGCATGATTTTTGGACGACTATTATCTTCATGCCTGTATTTCGCTACAATTTCATCGACACGTCCGTTAACCCAGGTACACACATTGACTGTCGAATTTCCAACCAGCCAAATTGCATACGATCACGTTATAAGCGTCCAGAGTATCAGCGTATGGTGTATGAATAATGAATGAGCCTGGGACTGCATAGTAAGACTGAGAATACGGTCTTATACGGTACTGTTACATCCAGCGAAAAGGTGGGGTTGCACAGTTAAAACTCGTGCAACGAGACAGCCGGCCAATAAGCAGGCATAAAGACGACGGCGTTAAATAACCGGTACTCGTCCTATCGGCTGATTGCTTTTTGTTGTAGGCCATGGCACGTCAGCTCGAGGCTCGAGCACCACTCTGTCGACCAGCCAAACGGCTAATGTTCTTGTTTTTTTTTTCTTCCCTTCTTTCTGTTTTCATTCTTCTTCTCCTTCGCGTTCTTCTTCTTCTCCTTGTTCCTTTTTGCCTGATTCTTTTATTCTTTGCCGAGTTCGATCGAATCGAGAAAGATCGAAAGGACGCGTTCGATGGAAACAATTTTTTAACAAAGGACTCGATCGTGTTGCGTTTGTCTTATGCAGCATAAACGTGAAATATATTTAGACAATCATAAGAAAAGTATGTTTTGTAATAAGATGAAATTGTAATGTCTAATTTAGACATATTGCATATTGTACAATATCTATGTTTTAAGTTAGGTTTCTGTATAAGAAGAAAATAGAGTCACTAGTCATTAGGGAATGTACCAGAAGCCTGCCTCACCAAGTAGCTAGATATTCTGAGATAACGCAAGCAATTTGCATCACACTGAAGCTAAGAATTTTTGGTGCCATCTTGTAACCAAATGACGAAGAACCAATTTAGCAAAATCCTTTTCAATGGTCTATATAATTATTTAATTTAATCCGAACAGATGCATTTATTAATCTATACACAGCATAAAATAGAGTTCCCGGTAAGCGCCTGTATGTCTAGGGCTAATTTCGAGGACCACTTGAAGAATTTCGATGCGGTGTTCTCGAGGAATATTTAGATGTATGAAATATCAACCTGCGACAAAAGGGAGCAAGAATAGAATATTATGAATATGAACCAGAGAGAGTACACGGATATTCGCAGCAAAACAGCGATCTTCTTCGCTGCGATGATGTTTAGAATCGCTGCCACAATATAGCGAGACGATGATTCCCCCTTCGAGCAATGTCTTTCTCTTCTTAGTGTGCGGCATGTCAGAAGCTTCACGACTTCGTTGTGTGACAACCGGTGTTGTTTCACGGACTGCGGAACATTTATCGAGCCAATAAAGATTCACAAGATTGTCAGCCGTACTATTAAAAAAGATTATATACGCATAATACATATTATAGTATTATATTTTTAATTACAAATATTCAACTTGCAAATAGGAGAACATCTATTACAATTCGTGTTAAACTCGATTCTATTGGCACTGAAATTTTTCCATCGGCTTATACAGCTGACACGACGTCATTTAAAAGGACATAAACGCCTCCACGGAGTGCGTTTATCCCAAGTCAATAAATTCATGCTCAAGATCGATATCGTGTGCATTTAACGTCTCCCATAAACTATCGAATCTTACACGGTGAACTAGTTTCGTTGACCAGGTAACGAGCATTGATCGATTAATTCCATCAGCATTGCTTTGCAGCAACTTTACGCATCATTTTCTTGTTAGACAGGTTGCCTCGGCCATCCTGCACGGATATACGTAAAGTCGACGTCCTTAAATGCATCATGCGTCTCGTAATACTCATCCGATTATCCGTTCATTCATTTCGCTTAATTGCCCACACCGTTATCAGACGGGCTTTAAGCTGAACGTCCGAGGAACGCTGTATCCTCGGTTGTTTTATAAAAAGACAAGTTTATTCGTATACGGATCACGTTATGATAATGTGCGATTAAATTCATATATAGGTAACTATGCTTGCAGAGGCAAGTGAGACTAGTTATGGAATGTGTGAGAGAGGATGTTGAATCACAGGCTGAAGCTATAATTACGTACAAAGATTATGGAGAAAATAGTAAAAAGAATAAATTATAGTAAATACACCGCATTTAATATTTCTTTAAATCTTCTTAACTGTAGTACATTTAAATTAGTTATCGGCCTATTAGCAGGGACTTTCCTAGATCTTTGGAATTAATAAACCGCGTTATTTACACTTCATTTTCCTCAAAATATACAGTGTAATACACATATGTATATTCCTTTAGGTATGCATAGAGAAGCAGATATGATTAAACAACAAGCAAAACAAGGAAAACAAGATCATAATCAGCAGTCAGGAAATACACAAAACCAACCTAATATATATGTATGTATGTATACTAATATTCCATTGATCTTATATTTTTTAATTTCGTTAACTGTAGTACATTAACATCAATCGCTAAAAAGCTGTTTCCATGTAAAAATTAATGAACAACGTTATTTTCGTCTCAATTTCCTGAAACGATACAAAGCAAAGAAACGAAATTAATACCAGTGTGATAAACATATTACAGTAAACAACGGGGTTCGCAGACTGTGCGAAGCCAATGGAATGGTACTAGGCATTCTTAATGCATTTAACGTGGAATGCAACTCCTACGTTCCCTGCATCGACCGACACCGTGCTACAACTCGCCTGTGAACTCGCTCGTTTCGTCCGACGTTTACTGGCTAAAATGTGACCGCTACAATATAGCGTGCAAAAACGTGCACCGTAACCGGCGATACGATCGTTATTCAATAATTTACAGCTGGGTGGTCTACGTATAAGTCGCGCAAGTCAAGATGAAAATCGATTACCGCTTTTGTAAGAAGCTCATGTCCGATGAAAAGGGTAGCAGAGGTAGATTGGGGCAGCAAGAATCACTGACTGCTTATGAAGAAACAAATTGGAATCTCATTGTGTATGCTTGTTCGCGTGTTGACTTTGACGGAAGTGATCCCAACATGCTTTGAAAGCGCTGCATTATAATCTAACTTTAATCAAGATGATCACAAATCTATTGTGACTACTAGATCACAATGTAAGATTATGGACCTGATTACGATGGCTTGCTAATGGCAGTCTTCGTAGCATAGTTTTGGATAGATTAATCATTCGTGTCACAATAAAATGCAACGAATTCTCAGAGCAACTTTGCTATCAAAGATATTGAATTGATGATAATTTGAGACCTCGACTCCACCGAAGCAAACAACAAGCAACTTTCTGTTCTCTTCTTTTGTTGCTGCGCATTCCAAAACATTTCCAACTTGCAGCAACTTACAGAAACATTTTGCCCACATTGAAGTAATTGTGATTTTTTCAAGAAACATGGAACAGCAACAAAAAGATTCACGATGTTGTTTCAGTGAAGACGTGGCCTAACGATATTGATATATGATTCTAAATCTACAGTATGACAAAAGATGTATGTAAATAATTACTATCTATTCCAAAAACACTGTAACTAGTTGAATTTCAAATTCTCACGCGACATTAAAAAGTTGCAAAGAAGATTTAAAGGTAATCTAAGGAGGATACACGTATCAGGACTTACTATTCTCAAAAGCACTCAAAAGTTACGAAGAAGACCTAAGAAGTATGTAAAATGATGTTAGGGTATCTAGAGTACAAGTAGAAAAAGACATAAAGAAGAAGATAGGAGAAAAATGGTGCAGGAAGCCTAATGGCGACAACCGGGGCTCGAATTACGCGGAACGTCCAGTGGTACAGGTTTAACGGTAAAAGCGGATAAGCGACTCATCCGTGGTGCTTGTACGATTCCTTAAACGATGACGAAACATCGAGAATCATTCGTGTTGCACCGCGTGCGCTGCACGGTCACGATCAGGAATGTCCTTTCGCGAGCTGACGTTCGCGTGCCTTCGATCCACATTCCGCAGTTCTGCCAAGAATGCGCATCGCCAGTTGTAAACGATGCCGTAGAAAAACCGCTACATGGCCCGACTTAAACAAGAGGGGGAAAGAGAGAGGATAGGGAAAAGTCTAGTGGATGAAAATTACTAACGAATTTGAGACATGCTTGCCCCTTTGATCTCTACACTCTCCGATAGCGTTGCCCGATCATGATTATTTTCACTTGAATGATGCTAATTCAGCAAGTTTATTTGATTCCTCTTGGAATGTGAAGTGAGGATTCATCATTATAGAGAGATAGTAGAGAGAGTTCTTATGGATGTAATTTTGTGAATAATTCATCTATTTCTGTGGGAAAGGATTTCAGACAAAATATTATTTAGTATTTTTATATTTTTTCTAGGTAGTAGCAATTATGTTGAAGATAGAATTACAATTTGGCGAATTGAAGAAATAAGAAGAGAAGATTGAGGAACTTCGTTAAAAAAGATTTACAGAGATTCACCTGGAAATCGTTGTCGTTCGTACAAATCATCGTGAAGATACGAGATCCCATGTAAATAAAGATATTCGTATTATGTTTGATAAAATACGTTCCAAGAAACGAGCGTTTCTTCCTTATCAATTTTTACGACACATACCGCTATAATACTTGAATATATAGTAAGACCCATGCCACTTTTATATCACAGCATCGAAGCGTCAGTAAATGGATTTTATTACACGAGACAGCGCGTGAATACGAAAAATTCGCAATTCCTCCGAGTCGTCAACCCACTAAACGTGAAACTTATCTCCTGAGGAACATAATTAACTCACTTCTTTCTCCCCTTTTTTACGGTAAAGATGCAATTTTTGCCATAAAAATATTATATAGATGTATATCGTCTGCTTATTTTTATGCAAATGGAAGATAACTTATAAATGGCTTCATTTTTTAAAGATTTAATTTATCGCTTGATCTTTCTTAAGTAATTAATATGGCAAATTTAATTATCAATCTTTGGTAACTTAACTGACTGAGTAATAAAGATAAGAATTATTAAGTACAAAAGTAATTACTGAGTTAATTTCCACAATTTCTTCCTTTTACGTCGCTTTTACAATTAACTCAACAATTATCTACAGTGATCTTTTTGTCCTTCACTTTTTGCACATTCCAATTAACATAAAAAAATAACAAACCACAGGTGCAAACCACGAATGCTATGCGATGTTTTAACCAGAAGTACCTTGTACGGTTATAGAGCACAAGGTTGATCGAGAAGCCTTCAACAATACCCAGAGAATACATCACTACGAAACAAATAAATCAGCTTTCGTAATGATGAACCGACCGAGGAACGCTGTTCCAGTCTCTGACCAGCAATTCCGCAATATTTCGTTCCTGGCCAATGGCAATGCAACCAACTGCAGACGATGCTATCATAGCAAACCTAAGACGATGAAGTTCTTTCTTCCTGAAGAATTCAATACTCTGTTCACGTTAACCACAAGTTTACAGATTATCATTAAATCACAAACTATATAATATTAAATCTTTTTCTAATCTATGTTCTATTCCTTCAATAAATCACACGCACATAAAATAAAATTGTAATAAAAAGGAAGGATAGTAACTGAAAAAAAAATTTACAACGCTCTTTAGAATAATTTAAGATCGTTTAGCGTTATGTACCTTGCAATAAGCTGAAATTTATCAAGCTACTGAACTGTTCAAAAAATTCAAATTGCCGGAGTGTTTTAGAGGTTATGTGCAAGAAATGTAATTCCATTTGCAACGGGATATGAAACAGTATCGAACAGCGCGTTGAACAGCTGGCCAACAAGAACCAACCGCGAAGATCAGCAAAGAGGTGGATATCTGTTAGAAGGAGGTTGGGGCCGCGTCCTTTCGGTTTTACGACCGTTTCGCGATGTTGATGGCCCACTGGCCGTTTCTACGAGGCAACTATTCCGACAGAATCGTAAATACAGGGAAACTGCCATAGCGAGGGCGAAATAGGAGTGTACAGTCTGTACAGGTCGTTCTAGAACAGTGACAGTTTATATAAATATTTTTTGATCTCATATATTATGTATTATTGGTCCTTTGTATTGTTTAATTGAAACATCCTGTACAATTGTTGATATAAATACGTACTCTCTAATTAATTTTCTGATAGTCTGTATATCCTGATCATTTATATCAATGTCTCTTTAATTTTGACTATTTCACTTAAATTTACAGTATACTACATGAAGCGCTCTATAGAAATTAAAATTGAATTAACTCCTATATAGACAACCAAAATGCGGAGGAGGTTATCTAACCTCTAAGAGTATAAATAAGAATCTGTAGTTCTGATATTTAAAATTTTTATATAAATTCAAACGTGAAAGTATCCAAAGAATGAAAAATGGTTATCTAATGTTTGTATTAGAAAATAAAAAATTGTTCAAGAAAACATAGAAATGATTGCCCACACTATGACCATACATTCAGTTTTAAGCTTTTCTATAAGTTTCTATAGTTAAATAAGATAATGTGTGAAACACTAAAACAGTTTGTAAATCACTTCACACATGACATTCGAAAGACTGTATAACTCTAACCAAATCTAACTTAAACTTAATTCCAACAGCAACCAAACCAGCCTAACAATGTACGTGTTATGTATATACATGACTTCACATATGATACTTGGAATATCCTACATAACTGGAAGCATCTGAAGAAACTATCATTTTAAAACATTTATACAAAATCTAAGCACTTCAATTAAGTCTATATATCTACATTTCTGTATAATCTTGTATGTAAGTTTTCATTCGAACACGTGTGGCCAAAATTTTGAAGCGTCCTGTACTGCTTTCTCTGACGGGTGCTAAAAAGAGAAACTTGGGAAATGCATACGAGGTCACCGGCATAAAATCATGGTTAACTTAAAAACCGAATATTTATGAACCTCGTCGGCCATTAATATCGATTGTTTATAGGGCACACGGAAGAACCGTAAGCCATCCACAATTTATCGAACTGTTAATCAACCTAACCTCCATCTTAATTTTTAACAACCACTTAAACACTTTTTATTATACATCTTATATTTACAAGTCAATTTCCTTTGTTAAAGGAAATAAATCGTGTAATATTTCAGAAGTATAGTGTGCACCGGATATAGAACAGAATACCGGAAGAGGACGAGTTCCAACGATAATTGTTCCACCACAAAATCGATCGTGACTCACGACGACATTAAGTCAGGCATCCTACGTAAATCCTGCGTTTCATTATACAATTGTCGATGACATCATTAATTTATCTTTAAAAAGCACGAATCTTTCTTTCAAGACCGCTATAAATCAGCATTTGACGTAATCGTAAATCATCATTATAAATAAAAGACAAGATATTCACACTCATTCTATCATGTCATTCCATAAATAATGTACTTTACATTTTGAATTTCTATGAAAAAGCATTAACTAGTAAAGTAATTTAAAAATTCACAATTATTATATAAAAGTGACAAATGATTTTGCCCTGGTAACCATGTTGTCTTTGTGTACCACAAAAAATTCTGGTTGTTTCGACGGCTATTTCTCTATGGTGAAAATAATGAAGCATACAATGGTGAACATATGCCTTGTCAGCGTTCATTATTAAGTTTGTGAAATATGAATTTATTTATCGAATCATAAACTGTTGTATTTCTTTGATATATAGAATTACTAATCTCACTAACGAAAAAGAAATTTGGACAAATTTCCAAGATCACCACTTAATTTTTAGCGCTACCTAAACCTGACAACGAGAACTTGAGAGAATAGACAAATGTGTAACAGAGTAGCGAATAAAAATCCTGAAAAAGATAAGGGCCGATTATCCTTTGTAACATAATGTCACAGCAGGTTGTGATTTTTACAAAATGCAACTCAAGTTGATGAACAACTCTTTTCAATGCCGCAAAATCCGATATTCTGTTTATTAACTGTATTTTAACACATTCAAAAGTGATTGCAAAAATTCTCTTGATCTTCGCACTATGTCCCTGTTCCAATTACTCCCGCAGCATTAACTCAGCTAATAACTGATAACACAAGATCGTTCCAATTAATTGTTTACCGAATTCCTACGTCTATCGTGGTCTGAAAACAAAGGTTATCACACGGTTATTCGATATTTTTACGCTGTTAAATATACAAGGTGTTCAAAAAAAAAAAAAACATTCAACATTTGTATAGTACATAAGACACACCGTACTGAGCCAAAAAGACTGTTAGTAAACACAGGTGAAAAACTCGACCGTTTTCGAGATATATACATTTTTTTATGTTAGCATCATGATTGACTTACTGGCTTCTACGTGCCGCATGAGACGTTTACCTCAGTGTTTATGAACCACGTTCTCAATATCCCCCATTGGACCTTTTATTATGGACGTAACTATTTGAAAAGCAAAGTGCATTCTTCGCTGATAAGTGACCGGAGAATTACGTAACCGAATCCAGCGTGCTTGTTGAATAATTCGTCAGAGATCTGGAATTTTTAAGAGAAACCACGACTTTGTAAGATGAAGGTGCCAAGTGTGCATGGAAATGGAAGGAGGACGTATGGAACAGCTTCTGTAAATATCGAGAACTCAATAAGTAGTGAAACAATTATGATACTAACATATAAAAATATTTATATCTTAGAAATGGTTGAGCTTTCGACTTATATCTACTAAGGTTTTTTTTATTCAGTACAGTGTATCCTATGTACTACATAAATAATGAATGGTCTCTTTTTAACACTTTGTATAACCTGCGACAAGTCACTCTGATTCCTTGCTCCTTTCACGATAATTGCTGAGAAATGCAAGTCACACGTTCCTCTGGCTGCACTTTCACCGAAACTTTTTACTCGGTCCTTTCAACGAGTCCGCTTTTAATCACGCGTACATGGAAAAATATAAATAAATTCCTTCACTCATCGGTTTCTTGTTGG
The DNA here is from genome assembly GCA_014737365.1 of Bombus soroeensis. Classification (NCBI taxonomy): domain Eukaryota; kingdom Metazoa; phylum Arthropoda; class Insecta; order Hymenoptera; family Apidae; genus Bombus; species Bombus soroeensis. Next base: position 34,301 of record JACXIL010000255.1, on the reverse strand, counting down.
TTAAATGATGTAACACGTGTGAACCTTGGTAGTTCTTTTGCAAGATGGCGCAACTAATGCGAAATTATGAATAGGCTATGTTACAATATGAAAAGTAAGGTTAGGAACTTAATTGTACAGGGTGATTCAGTTAAGATTTTTACAGTACATTCATATGTTTCTAGACTTGTGATTTTGATTTGATGAATCAATGATTGTTTAGAAGCAGCAGATTATCAAATCTGCACTATTTCTCACATCATAATTTATCAACATTAACAAAAAATTAGATATTTATGTACTTACGCATTTATAGAAAAGATATGTGGAAAAATGTATATAATATCCATGTTCTATCTGTTTGGTTGTTTTTAGATTCGAAAGTCTCAGATGCCAGGAAAATAATAATTTATTTAAATAGCTTACGATTACGATATGAATTTATTTTGCTTTGACCAATACCAATCCAATCCAGTTTCTGTATAATCTTTAGGCTGATTTAAATTGGTACGATTTCATCGATTCTAATCAATTATATTGACAGAAAATAATTTAATTTTCTGAAATGAAATTTTTACTTCCTGACAAGATGGATATTCCTCATTTAAAAAAGAAAAACTAAAAAAAAAAAAATAATCATTCTTAATTTCACGAGTTCCCAGTTTCAAGAGTTCCGAAACACAAAGCTTCGGGTTTGAGTTTCGCGAATATTCCAAAATCTAAAAATCACATCTCGATCTATCTCTGGTTAAAACGCTATTCCTGATCGACATCATTGAATTACACGTTCTGTGAGTGAAACATCAGGAAAGAAGTGTCATTGAGTGTCCACAGAGAGTCAGAAGCGTCGGCTGAAGGTGTGGACGGACAGGCTCGTATGAGCGGTTCTTCGTGGCGGAACAGCGTCTAACGCGAAATGATCAGCACACGAGCAACGTATGTGCCGTCTGGTTTCATTTCACATCTGCGGGACTCACGGTCTAGCAAGTTTCGCCTCGGTCGCTGACCCTTACTTCTCTCTTTCTCTCCATGTCTCCCTGTTTCGCTCCTTTGATCCTGCCTCCAGTTCTGTCCTCCTTCCAGAGATCTCCTCCTCTCTCTGTCTTTAATTGTACCCTTCGATTTCGATCCCTTTCGTTTATCCGTCGCGAGATCCTTCTATTCGGATCTCGAATCGATCCTTAACTCTCTAATTTAAAGGGTCTGTTGCAATCGAGAAACAGACTCACCTTCGAGTAATTTGAATAAACCAATAAAAACCAATTGAACATCGATCAAAATGAAATCACTTTTCGTACGTGTTATTGATTCATAATTAACTAATATTCGTGGTAAACTCCTAATTGGAGAAGATCTGATGAGACGAAGTGCAAACAAAAATTACACTAACGCTCCATTTATCCTAACTTGAGGAGCTCATCAATTCTCCTCGCTACCAATTATTTTTCGTTTACATAATAGGAGCTCGCATTTAGATAAGAGAATTCAACCAACAAAAGTTCTGTTAATCGCTCATTAATTAAAGTTACCAACAAATGAAGTTCCTACTGTATTCCTAACTGAATACTAAACGGCAGATAAAGACTAATTAAAAGAGAAACGTCTAGAATTGGCTTGCGTTTTTCAACAAGGCAATATAATTAGGCCTCATTACAATATTCTAATACTCCAATGCCTTAATAATTCAAAAGTCAAGTCAGAACCTCAAGTATTTCAGCTAGAACCAAACATACGATAATCATTTATTATTCACGTCATAGTACCACGTCAGAATAATTTACTTTTAATTCTCAATGAGAATGGACTGTAAACTATTACCAAATAAATAAAAAAAAGAACCTTAAGTATCCCAAAAACCAAAAGAATCCAACCCTCTAATATCTCAATATTCTAATAATCCACTAAATTAATATTCCAGCACTGTAAACGTGCCCTAAATCTAAGACGCGTTGTACAATATATTTTACAACCATTTTAAAAGAAAAATTATTAGCACTAAAAATCCTAAAATTCCTCCTTTTTCTCAGACCGTACCTACCTTGCTCCTCTCTTATCCTTGAGATTAGACATTGAGAAATATTACCCTTGTACGTATGGTTATTTCAAGCTGCAAGGGGACTACGGTTTCTCCGAATAGCCCCAGGCTACCTCCCTAATTACTGTCGGCTCCGATATTCTTTCGGTCATGGGAACAGCCCCTAGAGCGAGAGCCATCCACGTTTTAGACGCAGTTATCTTGTCAGAGCCTTGGATACATAGTTACAGAATGCTCCACGAACACTAATCCTGCAATCCTGCAGCATAATGTTCCCTACATCCTTCTTATCGTCATTTGCATTCTTTCAAAGTTCCAAATTCCATGTCCTTGTTTCTCTTTCTACGATACAATGAAAATGTATCTTCACAGTATGACTTTTCTACATTGTTCAGCTATATCTTTTCTGAGTTTTCCTCAACTATTCAATACAAACTATATATCGTTGAAAGGCTCTTGAATTTTCATTTCATTTTTGTATCTTTAAAAAATTGTCTGCCTTTAAGAGAAGTATATAAAAATCATCAATCAAAAAAAAAAAAGAATGATGCTCCTTCGGCTTATTGATGGCTATTGAAGATGTTATAATCCAAGAATTCGAAAACTATAGTAGTCGAAACAAATTCATCATAGTTAAAAATAACAATCACGACGTGTTCATGCATTAGCAGTAAATGATACATGTACTTTGTATTCCAAAGGAGAATCTTACAGATTTACGTAGGCGATATGCTGTTGCGCGAATTATATATTTATGGAAATATTTATTATTAGATAAAGAGTTACAAGCAATTTTCATATATTTTTCTATTCGCTTATCTTATCACAATACTATTACTGGGGCTACGATAATACAGAATTTTTAAGGAACAAAGCAACAGTATGGAAAATAAGAGAATTTAACTATAAGGTAGGTGTATTCTATGCAGCAATGTGCAATATGTAAAACGAAAGCTCCAACGTTGATTACGAACAGGTACATAAATTTAATGCTCACCTAAGATCACGTCCGCATATTTTACTCTTTTTATACGCGATTAGCAAGATGCTTTACGTAACGAGGTTGCCGCAAATCGCGTAACATGAGCGGTAATAAACACGCGCGAAACATGTCCTTTCCACGAATAACTTTCCATCCGCGAATTACCCGCTTGATAAATTCGTCATTTGATAATAAGAACAAAAGAGATTATCAACATTTCTGGATTAACGATTCAGATTAAATTTTTCATATTTTTTAAATTTCTTCTGATTCTGGACAATTATTTTTTAAATATCACAAAAATGTCACTTCTTTGGAAGAAGAAGATGCGTTGTTCCCTAACAGAAATATTCTTCTTTGCTAAATCCAACTTCTCCTTTAATGTATAATAATTTTATCTAGCTAAACCGCTTACCATAATTCTATTTATCTAAGCTAGTTACAAATTTATTAATCTACACCTAATTATTATTTATTAATGAACCCAAACACTCTAAGACTGAAAATTTGTAATTCCTAGTTTAAATTAATTTTAATTTAAAAGTGTCCCTAACATTTCTTTAAAGGACTAAAAAACCACAAGCGTTTCCTATTTCTCCTTCTAGACTTAAATATACAATATATTTTCATCTTGTAAAAAATAGCTATAATGTGTCAACTTATCAATCAGACGCCCCAAAGTGTACTTGATAAACGACCACGATTGGTTCAACAATGACATATTCGAGTAACAAGTCTCGAATGATAATTTGAAACGATATGTGTAGAGGAATGACAAATGTCGAAATCTGGGGACAACCACACCCAATCGAATTTGGCACGCGAATCAATCACCATAGTCTGTATATATATTCGCTTGGTTCACCGAGTGATGACGAGCGATATCTCCCACCAGGATCATTGGAAAGGACACGGCTATTTCTGGAAGGTGATCCTCGGCTAATGCAAACACATTCCATAAACGTCCCAACGATTTTTCATCCGGTTTAGAAAGTGAGGGAAAATCGGCTAACGCGACGAATTTCAAACCTGCAAATCGCGAAAGTATTTGACGAAAGTTCCGCATTTGGCAAAACTGACACGTGGAATGTATGCGGAAATGCGGATTTTCTTTCCTTCCAATCGATTCTCTGCTTTTATAAGAAACCATTTCTGATTGAATTTCATTCGAATCTAAATGTAATATTGCTGGCAAATTAGATTATGTTTTTCCATTAATGACTAGAAAAATTATAAGTATTAATAAATAATTACTGTTACTTCTTATAGATGACGATAGAGAATGATAATCTTTTTTAAATTTTCTTCTTACATTTGGACTATAGGGATCCCTAGATTCCTAGGGAGAACCTAGATTCCCTAGATATAATATTGACTTAATCCTAAAGTATGTGAGAAAACAATTAATTTAAAGAATGCTTAAAATATTATATGATTCTTTATAAATTGTTTAAGCATCTAAAATGTTATATTTAGTGTTGTTTTTATGATATTTTTGATAGAGATAAAGTGATAATAGATTTCTATTAATTAAAAGGTTCTGTTTAAAAAGTACAAGATATATTGCATAACGATTTTAACATGGTAATTAATTATTATTCTTATCATCGAAATTGCATAATAATGTTAGTCATGTATAATGTATAATGTTTGGGTGTACTTCTCATAGCCGATACACCATACGCCATAGAAGTTAGAAAAGACATCCTACGTGAACGCGGAACTTGCGGCGAAGCCCTACAAGTGCAAAGTCCTCGTGAATGGCCTCTATGCTTCGTGGCTTATGACATAATAGTTTTATGTATGCTGCATATGGCGCGACGTAATGTAGTTACGGGATTGTGGGCGCAAGATGCGTCTGAAAGACGTTGCTTCTAAGTATTGTGACTTTTATAATTTATTCTTGTCGTATGACTTGGTAAACCAAAGGAAACCGTTGCAAACTGTTTTGTCTCTCCAGAATTATACATAGAATATTCTACACTTTCGTGATCTCTGTGCTTCTTTTAAAAATTCAAAGTCCTAGGTTGTAAATTTCCCTAAATCTTACACTGCTCAAGAAAATCGAAGATTCTTAGATTTCATATTTATTGAAGAAACCTAAAATTCTATTATACTTCAAAGTTTTCTAATCTTCTTAATCTTCGATCTTCAAAGATCTTGGATTTTTCCAACAAGTACAAATTTCTATATTCCCGAGACCTCAAATTATTCTTTGGAAAGAAGAAACTCGAAGGTTTTTATACTTTATATAATAAGCTAAAATTTTATATTTCAAAATTTCCTAAATTTTACGTTCTTCACTTCTCTAGAGACATCGAACGCTACACGTGTGCATAGCATTTATGATTTGCCCAAGAAAGATGATCACGATCGGAGTCTCCCATTACCGGAAGTAGCAGCCACGCGTCGCTTATCCCACCTTTTCTCTTACGGTTTCACGTGTTCATTCTTCTGATTTTGTAGCGCTCTTAAAATTCGCGAAACTAAATCACTTTTAATTTTCATGTCTAGCATCATTTACACTTAACCGTAATTAGTCAGTTGCTTGAATAAAACGGCTGATAGCTCAAGTGTAACGAAACGATCGAGCAAACACGAGTCGGATGCCAGATAATACACATAGCCATTTATTAATGTTCACGGCGAGGAAAAGCCTCGCCGGTAGAAAATTTCAATTTTCACTTACGTAACAGCGCCGCCCCTTACATAATCTCATAATCGAATGTAACGCTGTCGCGAAATAGAGAAGACAATCGTGAAAGCGTGAGAATTATTTCCTACGTACTCTCTAACGAACAATTAGATACATCGATGTAGTGAACAAAGCTACCAGAAGAATCTATATCTCCGAGAGAAATTTTCTAATCTTCCCTAGGAAGATGTCGAATATGATAATTTATTCATTTATGAAGATATCTTAAGATTAAGAGGAAGATTTCAAAAGAAATTAACTGTCAAGTCGTTTTTGCTTGATTATACCAGAAACTGTAAACTTTTAGTGTAAATATAACCGTTGCAAATATTGAAAGGCTGATGCAAAAGCTATCAAAGATTAGTAGTGATGACTGTCAATGAAAACGCTCGGTTCTATAATGTTAATTTTAAAGTATAATTTTATGTTCTTCTAGAAAATATGGAACTTTGTATTTCGAGTTTCCCTAGATACTATTTTTTAGATTTACCTAAGTTCTTCTAGAATCATTTTCTAAAATTAGAAATATATAGGGATCCATAGAATCATAGGTATCCCTAGAATCATACTTATCCCTAGAATTATAGATTTCTCTAGATATAATATTTTCTTAGAAACTTAAAATATTTTTTAAATTCTCATGTGACTATTTGTGGAATAGAAACAAAACGTATATGTATTTGAAATACACCTTCGAAATACGTAGAAAGATGAAGTTCATTTAAATAGTATGTGAGAAAACGATTAATTAATTCTACCTTTGTATGAAGAAAGGCCAGAGATTTGTTCACGTTCTCGATTTTGTGCACCCGCATACGACCATTGTTAGGTTTGGCCAATCGTTCACCGGAGATGATCTCTAGCAGTTTTAGTAATTTCTTACCGTCAGCTAGATCCGTGAATAAATCCTCCACTTCCATACGTGCCTGCGAAGTGAAAGTAATCGATTCAACAAGTCTCCGGATTCCTTCCTATGTAGATATTCTAGCGACCCTAATATGACGTGTGTCATTCTTATAAATATCTTAGGTATTTTTATAAATATCGTATCATCTACATTTTCTGATTACTTTTTTACCATTTTTTTTCAAATTATTTTGATGTCTTTTACAAGCAATTGAGAAATGTTGTATTCACACAAAAGTAGGCCATTTTTACAAATATCTTTAGTATTACATTTACATTTTAATTTTAATTATTTTAATTAGTTTCAATTATTTTTAACAATTTTTCCAGGTAGTAGAAAGATAACGTATTCGAAAAATTAAAAGATATATTCTCTTAAGAATTACTGTCTCTTTTATAATATCGGAAGTTATATAAAAAGCAGATGTACCTTCAACAGAAACGAGTTGATCCATTTGGTGAATGTCTTCTTTTGTATATGCAGACGTTCCTCCTGCAGGGCCTTAATACGGCCCTGCTCAAACCTCAGTGTATCTTCCCTCTGAGTCATTCTCTTCTGTATATCAGTACCACCCCTGAATTTGTCGACTTTGGACGGTGGATAGTTTGGCGTGTAGTCGAAGATGTAACTCCTTGTTTGGGGTGCGGCGCCAAGCCCAACACCGGGCACATACTGCGCCCCTGAAACCAAACATTTCACCAAAATTAGACACGCTTTGAACACAGCACCTTATTTGGAAGGGTTTTAGAAACACTAGTAACGGAAATGGAAATTTCTGTTTCCTTTCGAATGCGATGTTTCGTAGAAATGCTAGGGGAATTTCTAAACAGTTCTATTTTAGTTGCAATATTGGTAAAATATGAAGCTTTCCTATAAGTAGACCACTGAAAATCATAACGGTGTAAAGTGTAAGTCATAAAAGTGTGTAATATATTTATTACTATACAAATTTCGCTAAATTTTTCAAATCACTAGAAATAGAAACTAGAAATAGAATATCACAAGCGTGAAGTTGTAATTTAGATAATTATGGAACTTATATAATACTCGATAGAATAATTCTATCAAAAATTTAAATACATGACTAAATTCAAGTTCTCATAATTTGACTTGTATTACGCTATGATTATCAGTCCACAAGAAAATATGATACTATTCCTTTCATAAGTAAATAAGAATTTCAATTTTTAATATCAGGCATTACGATAATATTTAACTTAAGAATAGGGAATTATTTTTTTAATTCAAATATTACACATATAATACTTGTGCTCCAGATGCTTAACTTCGCACTAACTCTACGATTAAGGATCAAGAAGAACAATGAGTTCCCTTCCTTTACCTCATTGCACAGTAGAAAGGAAGCAGAGTCCTATGAAATCCCAGTTTTTCCATATACACACTAAACAAGCAATTCAGGTTCGCGTACACATTTATTCGGTTGTTGTCCGGTCCTTATAAGGCGAGAAAAAATTTATGACACATGCCGACGATAGCAACGATAAACCGGGGACAATAATCTCGTCGAGTCACGAACACTGGTAAAAAACAAAACGGTTCTCTCAGGTAAACGTCGTTCGCGCTTACTCTTTATTTACCTTGCACGCGTTTCGCCACAATGCTGCCCCCTTTTTTCCCCTAGTAACCACGCTCGTCCGCCATTGTCCGTGAACGAGGCATTAATTTTGCCGGTAGTTTAATTCATGAAAGTCAGTGAACAAGATTTCTTTTGAAGGGTAAGATTTAAACCAGAAAATTGAGCATAAAATCAATCATGACTTTTAATTAACGATTCTGACAAGATCTTCAAAGATGTTTGAGTTTAGTTTGATTAAAAAAATATTATATGCCAAATAAAATCGGGAATTTATGTTGAATAGGTGTCAATACTTGTTTTAGGGATCACAAATTCGTTTTTATGCTTTTCGATAAAGTTGAGTGGAATTCTTTATTTTGATCGTTAATTTATACGAAAACATGATCGTAAGGCGTAAGGGTTATTTCAAGTTTTTAAATTCTTTAGCAGTTTTATGATCTTTTGATCTTTTGATCTTTTGATCTCTTGATCTCTTGATCTCTTGATCTCTGTAGATAATTACGTATCATATAATCCTCGATAACAATTCATCCGATAATTTGTCAAAGATAAAGGATCATCACACAATAAAACATCGTAGAAATCTAGTAACAAAACTATCTTAGTAAATATGTTATACAAGGTAATCCAAAAATAGATGATATAGTTGAAGGATTTTTTGTAAAAACAAGTATAAGAAGAGTTCTAGAATTCTTCTTTAATTTCGTCATATTTACATTTTTTATCTTCATTATTCTCTACCTTTAAGCATTTTTCTCTATACTGCTCGTTATATCATTTGTACTTTTGATGTTGCATTTCGTTCTTCTTCTGACATACGTACAATTTCTTGTTATTTCGGATTATTAAAGAGAGATAGAACTATAAGTTAGCAAAAGATCCATACATTTCAAAAAACAAATACTGTTAACTTGCCAATGTAATTAGTAAGCGCATTAAAAAACTGATGACAGTCGTCTCAATGGTACGAAATGGGGCGGATAATAAACTCATAATTCGATAAAAAGGATAGATGAAATGAAAGTTTTTCAAAGACACGAATTATACTCATTACAGTTTAAGGTGTTCAAGCTCCAACAGTGTGTTTTATCGTACTGACGTATATCCAATAATCAACTCATATCGCAGAATTATCGTTTAAAAGATTAATCTTTTGAAGTATTTTATATTTTTTTTAAGACGACATAAAACATTATTACACAGAAGAATTCAATAAAATAACCCTGATGACTTTCATTAATAACGGATAATTTTCTATTTCTACGACGATGGAAATGATTCTTTCACTCTCAGGGAAGATACCTTATCGGAACCTGGTGATAGCTCGTGATTGAAATAGTCGAGCACACTGTGGCACAATTTTCCTTTTACTTCGTGTAATTTTATGTTGAATGAATTTTATGTAATTTTAATGTAACCCTTAATATTGTTACGAGCTTATAGAAAATTTTGATATTTAATAAGATTGTTCGAACACTTTTTTAACTAACATTTTAAATATTTTTTCTAATCTTTCTGTAGTATTTTTTTAACACTATAGTAAGATAAGCAAAGACATTCTTTTTAAGTGAGTTAGAGATAAAACAATGGAAATTTATGGATAATAATAAAACGAAGGAATCCAATTTAAAGACGTTCTTTTCCGGCTACTAAAACTTCCATTTATTACTCTACGTGCTACTTCAATTAATATGTATACTGATCTTTTATTCTAGATACATATGTATTTGGTCTTTAAAATTATCATCTAAAAATTATATAAACTTCCACTATAGCTTATTATCAATAATACTCTTAATTTAAAATTATCTTATCAATTCAGAAACACAAATTATTCAACCGAAAACTTATACGAACAAAATTCTAATTTTATTAATTTGTTAAATGAATTTTTCTATTGAAACAATTGAGAGGAATAAGAATTGCAAAATGATTACAAATCGTTACCACAAACAATTTATTCCGATTAGTTCACCGAACGACGCTTATTTGAATAGTATTTATATCCTTCATTATTAACGCTACGTATCTAAGCAGTGACTGGAGGCATTACAATTAATTGAGCTCATAACTAAATACGTTCGTGTTGTGATCGTTTATGTCTACATACACAACGTGTGTTGTCGTTGAAAAACATATTCGATAAGAGTGTTCGTTATGTTAATGCAATGCTATCTTGAAATTGATGCCTGACAAAAGAAGTTGGTTTTCATTGTAAAACGACTCGCTAATTAATTCGAATTCGTCGGTGAAGATATATTGTTTGTAGACACGTCGCACCTGAGAATTCTTGCACTCCTTTTAGATAACGACAATCGAGAAGTTTAAAGTTAAATATTGGAAAAACCATATTTACACGATACATCATCGGAATATATTGTTTTAAAGATAGTAAGGGCAATATGAAATATAAATGATACACATTATATGTTTATCATATGATATACAGAATATATTCATCATAACTTCATTATGAGTCATTAGTAAAATTTAACCTCTTAACTTCCATACATCCTGTTAAACAAGCATACACATAATCCTTGAAATGAAAACCAAATTTAATCTACTTTGAAACACTTGGAATCTAACCTAAAATATCTCTGAAATTAATTAACATCAATGTTACCTTGAAAAATATTTTTGTTTCACAGGATATATAGTTAAAGAAACTTTTTATTCGAATGTGAATGAAATGAAACCTATGCTGTGTCGTTTAAAGCTAACTTAAAATCTCTACATAATTATAGTTGAACAACGTCGATATTGCTATGAAAGATATTCTTCCTTCAAAAAATCTAGTAAAGACCAACTTTTTCTTTACATGTAAATCAAGCTTAACTTACGTTCTTTCGTTGAAACTTAATCTAAAGTATCTACTAATTTAAAATTAAATAATATCTATGTTTGTTTTGAAAAAGTATTTTTCCTACAAGAACGTAATTGTAAGGAACATTTTACTATTCTAAACAACAAGAGAAAACAACAAAAGATGTAGATACTCAAGAGGAGAAAAATACAAATTATGTACGCCAATGAGGAGAAACAGCAATCTCAGCGGTTAGCACTGAAATCGCGTTCGCACTGAAAAGCGTGCCAATAGATGGCTACGTGCAAACCGAGAGGGCAATGACAAACAGGTAACATCGTAGATTTGATTAAAATGCTTAAACTCTGTCTCTGTCTAAAGCTGTTCGTCGCTTTTCTAAGCCGTTGGAAACCATGTAACTCGATTGTAACGCACGCGCGTATATACGCTTGTGGATTCTTCGAGCGTAACGTCTGCAAACACAACTACTTGAACACGTTCCTTATAGTTTTCAGCAAACCTTACTTCTGAACTTGTCCGAACTAAAATACATACAACGCATGATATTATGATTTTTCTAGGAAATTAAATGGAGAATTGAACATAATAATTTTTGGAAAAATTGTTCAGTACTTATACAATAAATACTTCAGTAAGGAAGAGATACTGAACCAGGATGATGACTATGAAAGAACTTAAAGTAGTTTGTATAGAATCTAGGGATAGACTATAGAATTTTACGTGTTCCGTAATGTAAGGTTAAAAAGCAGCCATGATGGATTTCACTGTAATAGAACTGTACAGAACAAATGTATGTATTTAGAGTTGAAATAGAATGTAACTGGTACAAATATTATTTTTTACTAGACACATTTGAATACTTTAAGGTTACTTTTTAAAATAAACTTTTAATTTCTAATTATAACTAAAAATATTTAACCTTTTCCGGCATGATTCATCTTTAATTCAAATTATAACCAAATCAGTTATTAAATCCTATAAGTGCCCTCAAATTACATCAAACAACTCAAACTTCTGTATTCAAAAATAAGTTTAAAAGTTGTTTAAACACAAAAAGACAATGAATCCCGGTAAAAAACACGGGTCGATTAAATCGTACGTATTTAGCCGACGAACAGCTACATAGTAAACGACACTTATCGAGCTCTAATTACATGGAATGCGTGGCAGGATTTCGATAGATAATCTACCTGTTAAGATAAACTTGCTAAACACTCTTCTACCATGAAAAGACTACCACACCCATAATCCCTTTCGATAAAAAGATACAGAGATTTTAACCTATCAAACGCCTAATCCTATTCAATGGCCTCTAATCAAGAACTTCGTTAGAAACTCAAATGTGATCCTTTATCCGCGTTTGACGATCTATTGATTCACAAATTAAATTACAACTGGTTAAATTCAACGTACCATAATAATAATTGCCTGACACGGTTGTCCCTTTCATTTTTCAATGGCCGTTGATCCACTGGTCTGCTTTCATGACTTCTCTCACCAAAGTCAATATCATGAAAAATTGACGAAAATCACGACTCGATATCGAAACGAGGAGACGACGAATGAACAACGATTGGACGTCTACGAATGGCGACACCGAACTGATTCAGCTGTTAACTCAAGACCACTTTAACTGCCAGGACTCTTATCGCGTATCGCAAACATTTTGTGTCCGTTCTTTTATATAATAAAGTTAACAATAAGTATATGAGTATAGAGCACAATTTTTTTTTACGAATGTATGCGACATGATCGACCTACAATAACAATACGTAAATTTTTATCGTTACTTGTTTTGCAATTGTAAAGTTTCGTGATATATTATCTGTCAAAAGCAAGTGGCCAGATATTATACGTACATATGTTGTTCTGAGCGGGAGTGTACCTACCAATGGCGTAGCAATTAAGTTATTGATTGTAATCGAATATATGTAAATTTACATATAAAATTAAAGTTTATGTTAATAATAATAGTACCTTTTTTAAATTTGGCAATTGTTAAGTAAAGGTAATTTAGAATTCGGTTGATTGAATGGTACTGATGGGTGAAATGGATAATCTTATTTTAAAAAAAGAAGAAAGAAAAAAATGCAAGAGGACAGAAAAATTGTATTATTATAGTAACTTCCGTAGAAACTAAGATTAAAATAGCAAGTGAACAAGAAATAATGTCGATAGTGTAATACAATTATACTTGAATAAAATATGTTTACGAATTCAAATAAATCATAATTTGCTCGTAGCATGATTAAGCATGCATCGTTTTCAAGTTGATTAGATGATCGTTTGTACATAAATTGCGATGCAATTATGCAGTCGAGCACGAACCGTGACGTTTTCATAGGGACGCGGGCTACGTAATGTGTACGTTAGAATGAATTTACATAAATTAAACGTACGTTGTATGACCGTGATAGAAGAGACGATAATTTTTTTAAGAAAGTATTAGCGGGTGTAATTCATAACTTTTTAATTCAAACTTTCGTGTGTGAGTTTCTCTTTGGTTTCGGCCACGAAACAAATTTTTAATAGTTTAAGATTTTAATTCTCCCCAAATTTAAACAAATGGTTATTCTCTATGCGATAGAAAAGTATGATTCGATCGAAAGTGATCCGAAGAACGATACAAAGTTAATCGATATACATGTAGAATTGCAAAATTGTTTAAAAAATTTGTACTTTTTATATAGTAAACATCTGCCAAATTAAATTTAATGTTTGCTGTACAGCCATTTAAGTCTAGTCGAAGGTCTGATGTCACGAGGTAGAAACACGTACGATAAATAAATTTTTATGGTATTAGCATATCGTCATCTAATGATGTAACGTCTTCAAACATAAAGAATTATTGAAATGTTCTTCACTGTGACAAGAAATGAGAGATCGTTTCTAAAACTCGATAAATACACTTGAAAGAACGAATTGTTTGATTGTCTAGTTTCAATCAATGTGAAATAACAGTAACTTTGAAATATTATCATGAATTTGGTGCTTTTACTTGTTAAATTTTTAATATTATTAAGGAAACTGTCAACATCTACCAACAATGTCAACATGCATTTATGTCTTCGATATCTGTCAACAGCTTTAACGTTGGTCAACATTTGAGCTTGTTAACATCTTTCAACATCATCAGCTTTTAAACATTTGTCAACACGTATTACTAACAAGTCAACATTTATATTTTTATTCTCAACTTTTGTCGAATCCAATCAATATACATACTTTACGGCTATCAACATTTAATAGTATTTTCAAAATTCTTTCTGAATCTTAAACATCGCCAGTTCCTGTAATATTATTTATTTCATTCTACGAAATAAATATAAGTTGTACGAAATAAAATTCATGCGCTGAAATAAGTAATTTCTTAAAATGGCTTTTCAAATATCGCCATAATTTATTTTCGATGCAAATTTCAATTACCAATATCGAATATTATTATTACATGGCAAACGCCTTGCCTTGTGTGACTTTTTCTGGTGATTATCTGATAGAAGTGACGATGACGTTATGACTTATAAATCCATGTCACTACTACTTCTTTCTTTTTTTGATAACGCCGATACTCAACATATTTGATAGAGAAAAAAAGAAATACACAGGCATACAAAAATATTTGCAACTTCGTTAATACTATGAAGACTGGTGACGCGACACTAGCGCCATGTGGCTGTTAACTATTTACTGGCGCACACCATTTATTCATCCAATTTTGAATTTCTTTAATTATTCCTTGATTCTATCTTTTTATGTTTCAAATTTTCAAACTTATTGAATGTTTCCATAAACATAACAAAAATTATATTTCGTTATTTCGTGGCGTGAACGTTACGCCCGATGCTAGTACATATGATACTTATAGTATATTATTTCATGGAATCATCTATTTATATTCGCTTAGTTTCCATTTACTTTCAATTAACCTTCCACACGAGGCATAATAGAAAGTAAAACGAAATCCAAGATGAACTACCCACTAATTTCCCGTGCATCACCAGGATTAATTGCACTTACAAATTCCAGAAGGAAATCTATAAAAGCTACTAGATTAATCTAGGAGCTTAATTACTTCCTTACTTCCTTCTTGATGTTTACAACGTCAATTTTCATTTGCTTTAGATTTCATCGTTCAGCTTCGACTGAAATAGCCAGCGTATAAGCTCGTTTATTCGGACAGCAAATAGGAAGTTCGAGATTCGCCCGGAAGCACGCTACATGCACCTCGACACAGCTACAGAAACACCTCAATGATTTGCAGCAACGTCTATAGATAAGAATCAATGACTTTTCGACATTGGTTCTAGATAAGATGTATCAGAAAGCAATCTTTTTATCTCAAAACTGAAAAAGATAATCGATTACATATTTTTTATATTACGAAGATTATTTATACTTATTCATACGCAATAATTTGTCTATTTTTATTATTTTTTTTACACTGTACCAATCTTGTCTATTTGTAAGTAAAATAAAGTTAAATAAACTTTGAATTATTGACATAACCTTTCAAGCTTCCTTTGATATTTTTATTTATACAAATTTCCCAATTTAACGACTAAAGATAGATTACCGAAAATAACCTGAAAATAAAGAATCGAATGGCTCAATGAAGAAAACGAAGAATGAATCGAAGATGAAGCGTTCGACGAACTTGGAAGATGGTCGATCACTGCCAGGAAGTACGAAATTGCCCCGGAAATGCGTCGTACGCAACGACGAGGCAGGGAAGACCGTGGCAAAGAAGACCAGGTGAAATCTGAACCGTATTATTATCGAGACTCGTCCTGACTCACCTCGAAAAGAGATATCAACACACTATTGACACTGATAACTAGACAAATATTCATCTGGTGTATTACACACGTGCTCGCAACCAAGGGAGACGAAATAAAGAATATGGCAAGCTGTACCAAGTTCAAACGATATGACGGCATGTCTATATTTGGCCACCAACTGACATTACCAGCGACAACGATCCGCTTCTGCAACCCTATATTTTTCAATGGCACTTGTTGCCAGCCGTCTACCATTTTGACCGTGAATTTAGTAGATCAGGATCATTATGTAGATTATTTGATGGAATATTCCTGCATTCAATCTTTTTCTACCTTATTTATAATGGTATGAATAGAATATGTAAGTTGTTTTCACATTTGAGGTTAGTTGTTTTGAAAAATAAAGTCCCTAGACATTATATATCTACATCATGTTAGATTGACAAATTGTAGGAGAATTTTTTGTAACTTAATCGTAGTAGTACGAGTGCCATCTACTATATGTTGCTTTCACTTGAAATCAGTTATTTCAAAAAATATCTCTAGGTGATCGAATCAGTGTATGCTTATCTTACGCTAGATTGAAGAGTTGTGTGATAAAATGAGTAATATGAGTATAATTGGAGTTTATAGTCAATTCAATGTCATTTCCAGGAATTTAAATACAGTATGAAGCTAGTAAATAGCTAGGAATGCAACATCTTTTCTTCCTTGCGGAGGCATACGATTACAAATATAATTTTTAAAATATTCCATGTTAAATTAAGTATAAGTATAAGAATTATATGTATGTAATTCTTCTTTTACTATACAGTAATATCTTGTGAAACAATCGGAGTTCCGTAGGGAAAAAAATTTAACGACCAGGAAGTAATATAATCTTTACGATATACCATAAGCGAGCCCTTCATTCACTTGTTCCGTATAACAGTTCCTTACCGGAAGTGTTTCTTTATTAAAGGAAGTAGAACAATGATGTTACTATGTGAATGAACGTAAGACAGCAAATACACAATACGCACGAAAATTACAGAGTATTGCTAAAAAAAACGCTCACAGAAGGAACGAATCTCATAACCTCTAACTAAATTCAATGTTTTATCTAATAGGATAATAATTTTTTGAACTCAATGTTGACAGTCTTTTGTAAGTTTCTTTCCGCTCACGTAAGAGACAAACACGTTGTTTGACGTAATTCGATTTTAATTTAAATATGATATCACTTCTTGAAATAACTTTTATGGTTCCAATCTCGTTATATGTTACTACAACTGAGTCGTATTTACTACTGATAAGCCAATAGTTGGGATAAAATGCAATTTGATTACTCTAGTTTACATAACTGTTTTGAAATTATGTGGCTGGAATTTATTTTCATCGTTTACATCATAGCTAATTAGAGAGATCACTAATCTTGATTATAAGACGATTAGTTCTATCCCTATCATTTTTATTTCAGGCGGTTAAGATACAATTATTTTCCAGCTTGCGTTCAAAATGCCGACAATTTTCCGCGTAAATTAGAGCAAGCAATAAGAGTGCAACTAATATTTACATAATTGCGAAATGTTCCATCGCGAACGAGCTGTAATTTATTTAGCCGCTTGGCAGTTCGTTAATCCAGATGACATCACTGGTTTCTCAGAAGTTTACACATGTTGCCGACATTTAATTTCAATTTCACGGCGTCATTACATGCCGCAAGCTCAATAGGAATACCATCACGATGTCTGACGAAGTGCAATGGAAGATTCTTTCCGATTTACTTAGTCCCTCTTGCTTGAATCATCGCCAATTGTGATACGTACACCCTACACAATTTTAAAAATCCCAGAACTTGGGAATCCAAAAATTACAAAATTTAAGTATTTATTTGATTATTCAGTGATCTAAAAATTCTAAAATTTCAATATTTGATAATTTGAAAATTCTGAAATTTAAACATTTGAAAATTTGAATATTCTAAAATTTAAACATTTGAAAATTTGAATATTCTAAAATTTAAATATTTGAAAATTTGAAAATTTGAATATTCTAAAATTTAAATATTTGAAAATTTGAATATTCTAAAATTTAAATATTTGAAAATTTGAAAATTTGAATATACTAAAATTTAAAAAATTGAAAATTTGAATATTCTAAAATTTAAATATTTGAAAATTTGAAAATTTCAATATACTAAAATGTAAAAATTTGAAAATTTGAATATTCTAAAATTTAAATATTTGAAAATTTGAATATTCTAAAATTTAAATATTTGAAAATTTGAATATTCTAAAATTTAAATATTTGAAAATTTGAATATTCTAAAATTTCAATATTTGAAAATTTGAATATTCTAAAATTTAAATATTTGAAAATTTGAATATTCTAAAATTTCAATATTTGAAAATTTGATAATTTGAATATTCTAAAATTTCAGTATTTGAAAATTTAAAAATTCTAAAATTTTAGTATTTGAAAATTTGAAAATTGCAACATTTGGATATTTAGAAACTTGAGAAGCTCAAAATTTGGATTCTAAAATTCGGATAATCAAAAATTTGCAAATTCAAACATTTAGGAACTTAATAATTGTTTAATTTAAAAATGTCAGTACTTAAAATTTGAAAATTCTATAATACTTAAAAATTTAAAAATTCGTCAATTTGAAGCTGAAATGAACCGCGCTATGTTTTTGCAACATTTGGGCCCCTTTTCATGAAAAATTGCACCTCACAGTATAGAGTCATAACGTTTACACAATGACCCATTTGTAGCAAACTGTTCGAGTTCTTGTTCAGTTAAGAAACAACTAACCTCGCTGTTAGCCACAGGAAAATACTTATTACGATAATTATGGAAAGAGAATAATAATTTTATATGATCTTCCACACAATGTCATTGACATTCACAATCAAATAAAAGAAAGAGCCATATTACATTTTCAATTCCACAGGTTGAATTAATAACAGCTTATTTTTCGAAAGGTTTGTTCAAGGAGCACCCTTAAATTGCAAGACGTTAGTGAGTCATTCGGTTTCCTGCGGACGTTAATTGTTAAATTATAACTTTCACGGAACAGATTGGGCAACTTGTTACATTACGTAATTATCTGTGTTCTCGATCTCGAGAGATGAGGAAAAAGATAAAACAATGTTTCACAAATTGTTCGCGCGAATTCTTCACTGGCTGTCTTTAGGATCAAAAGATTGACGAACCCTCCATATCTATTAACTAACATGATTGAATATTTTACTTTACCTCATTTCAGTTTAACAGATCATATTATTTCACCTAACCTGAACTAAATTTCAAAGAAATATTTTAGACAATGTATAACAATTTTTGCTTCACCCGCTATACTAAACGCTATACTAAACACATATTTTATCATCTCTGGAAATTTTCCACTTATCCGCTATGTTTCCTACATCCCACGCTGTATACGGTATATTACAACTTGCAGATCGGTCTACCTGTGTATTATCGAGAATGTAGCCGAACGGAACGTGTTATTTCATAGAAAATGGGCATACGTGCATCATTTAGTCGGGAACATCACTGTGACTCGCGTTTCTGATCTACGCAACAACGTGGCTTGCGGTCCCTTTTGTAACTATCGCGTAAACTCCCACGTGCCACATTAGGCCACCTTTCATTCTCGAGTTAGAGGCACGAATTCACCGAAGAATTTACGTTGCCGGTATATGAATACAATGAACTAGAATTATCCAGACGTGTTTCGATATGAATTTCGATGAGCCGCCTTATCGAACAGAAGCTGTCGACACTCCGATATAGGGGGGGGTCTTCCCATTTTATTGATGAAAAGCGACTTAAAGTAGAGTTACTATTTATGTGCGGAGTCTTTTATGTGCAGAGTCTTTTATGTCCAATATTTTTTATTGAGGAATAAAAGACGTTGCGAATGAAATGTTTGTAAGTAAATCATGGTATCTTGAATAAAGAGAGATAGAAGGATGAAGGAAGGAAGAGAAGAAAAGTGTATTTCATAAGAATTTGCTAAAGCTAGAGGACTCATCAGTTAGGCTAACTTAGAAAGCATTTGCCCGTGCCATAGACACCTTGATAAGAAAGTTGAGAAGTGATACATATTTACAATTACTGATAAATAGAAGAGAAAGTACTATCGAGAAAGTGTTGTACGTCGGCGTAGTACGGAAGTGTAGGTAGCCATCTGGTGGCAAAGTTGGGAGTGTCTCTACATGTTCTTTCTCTTCCAGTTGGTTAAATAACGTTTAGAGTGGGAATTCAAATATAACAGTGTTGTAAAAATAATTAAATTTCGTTAAAGTGAAAGTTGTTCAAGTATTAGAAAAGAAAGAGAGAACAAAAAGTGAGTTAAAGTTTTAAAATAACTACTTCATTTGCTTTGATTTTCATTGACACATTCAAGTAGTTGGAACGAGGTTAGATGACATAACCTATAAGTTAGCGGTTTATTAATTAATAAAATAATACAATTTTTACATTTATGGACAATTGTAAGAATATATATATATATATAGAAGAATATATCATCCAATTGTTTAAATATTTGGAACAAATTTATTCCATTTTTTGTTAATCATATAATTTGTTTACTTTTTCATTAATTATTTTAAAACTACGAATACTCTTTAGCGGAAATCACTTGCTAACAAAAATTTTCAGATTTATTAATTTCAATTAAAAATCCCTCTTGAAATATAAATTAAAAGCTCATTTCTTCTAATTAATTGTATTCATAGTTGATCCCAACAAAGTGATTCTTCAATATATCATAAATATCGCACTGCTAGTGTGATTAATCAATATGCTGCAAGTAGGAATGCTACAAGTAGGTCAATAGTATTTAAACTTAACAATTGTATTTATTTGAATTGTGCTGTGTTTCTTTGATATTTGACATTTACAGACATGTCAGGTAAAAGGAAAAAAGTGACTGTAACCATAGCAAAGAAGTTGAAAGCTTTGTACAGAATTGATAAAGGTGAGCCATTGAGAAGTATTGCTATTGATTTAGGAGTAGGAATATCTACTGTTTCTGATTGGAAAAAAAACAGAAAGGAAATTGAAGATTTTTGTGCCAAGATGGTTTCTAGCGATAGCTTAGGCAACAGAGGAACAATTAAAAGAGCAAAGAATGTAACACTGGATGATGCACTGTATATATGGTATATTCAAGAACTTGAAAATGGTATTCCTATGTCAGGACCTATCCTTAGAAAAAAAGCTCTGAGTCTTAATAAAAAGTTAGGTGGTGATCCTACTTTCACAGCAAGTGTAGGATGGTTAGGAAGATGGAAAGCCCGACATGGTATAAAACTGACTCTTTGTAG
The DNA here is from genome assembly GCA_014737365.1 of Bombus soroeensis. Classification (NCBI taxonomy): domain Eukaryota; kingdom Metazoa; phylum Arthropoda; class Insecta; order Hymenoptera; family Apidae; genus Bombus; species Bombus soroeensis. The sequence continues at coordinate 13,177 of JACXIL010000255.1, read as the reverse complement.
TCAAAGTTTTCTGGAAGATGCTGTCACTAATGACAATTCAGATCGATTATTATTAGAAGATGATATTGTGAGTGCACGTTTATCCACTCAAGATGAAGATGACATCCAAGACTCTTTTATTGATAGATATCATCAAGAAGAAACAGATGTCAACCACCTAGAAGCAACAACAATGCTAGAAAAATTGATAACTTATTTTGAACAACAAAATGACACCTTAGAGAATGATTTAATGACTCTAAAACATTTACACAATCGTGTATCAAAAAAATATTTGCTGACTCTAAAACATGAAACTACTGTTTTGTAAAATAATGCTCTCAGTGTATAATTATTGTATATGTCTTTCTATTATACAATTTTTTAGTGTAAATAAATTTTGCAAATATATATTTTTTTACTCTTGACCTACTGAGAACTATACATTGACTATTGCATTAGTTCTCATGAATGTATTTAGTTCAGTCTTCTCTGGCAAGTTTATAGATGTATATACTATAGGAGTAATCACTACCTTATCAAATTTTATATTTATTTTAAAATATGTAGAAAAGATATTTTTATCAGGTAAGTGTCAATTCCTAAACCTTCAATTCAAGGAATTCAAACGCTATCATGTCAATTTCTATGAAAAAATATAAAGAGATTGTATTAAATGACAAAAAGTAAAATAATTTAGATCGAAGCTAAGTAACAAAGATTTATATTTTTCCCTAAACCAGTAGCGCTCTCTCAATCATAAATTGGCACGTCAATTAACCCACTTTTTCTCTACTACATTCTTAGTCTGTAATAATAATAAGTAATTGAGAAGAAAGCATAATTAAATAGTTATTAACTATATCCTGTACTCAGCGAACTTAATCACTTTTCGGATAATCGAGCCATTTTCAATCAGCCAATTGATTTACCTCACCTAGTCCAATTACTTTTTCAATGACTATCTAATCGGCTCGATAACTTAAAATAAGACGTTAGGGTGAATATCCTCCTGAATATTTTTTTATCACGCATTCCATCGTATCGTCTAGACTCTAGATCGAACGTTGAAACCCGAGAATCTCGATGGAATCGCGGCGATTCCAGTTTCTGCTCCGTCGCTCTGATTCGCTCGGCGAATTTCCAAGAAGTCTGCCTATGCTTCTCTAACGGGCCATTGAATTTCAGCAAAATTGCGTTGCGCATACTTGGTGCTGGTGGAAAAGCCCACGATCGACAGAATTCACCGTTAGATTATGAAGATGTTGCAGATTTTTTTACCCTCTTGAGCGGAAACCGAAACGGACCATTACATCACTGCTATGCGAGAAAAATTTCCGTTGTATAAATTGCTTCCTGTAAGAATTTGTATACCTTTTCCTGTCAATATTCTTTGATACTTCTTTTTTCATCTTCTTCTTTTTCTTTTTTTAATGGAGATGTGCTATAATATGTACTGAATCAAGTGCCTACTCAAGCACTTTACTTTTTCCCTTGCACTGCATATTTTAATAATGAAACTACCGAAACCTTAATTTAGGTATTGCGACTATTGATATATTTATATAAATGTATAGATCTAGGCAATTTTGCAGATTACCGACTTTTCCCATCGTAAACAGAGAAGCTACAGTCAAAATAGGAAAAAATTATGAGATTGCATAATTATCATAATCTATTATCTGTAAGATAAAATATTTAAATATATTCAAAGTATCCAGTTGATAATTTAAAAGATAGAAGATTCATAAAAGATGGTTGCTCTGAGAGACCCTGCAGATGTTGGAATGTTCTCACCATGCGACACTTATACTTTAAAAGAGGGCTATATACATGCTTATATATTGATAGCATGAAGTGGAGTTTTTTCAGTGCACTGTGAACGAGCTGTTAAATACAGCGTGAAGACACCATTAAATAGGAGCAGGAATGAAATGCTCGTAAAGTGAAATGATCGGTGAAAAGTGAAATGAGACCCTATCAGTATAATTTTTCTGTTTGATCATAGGAGAAGACGCATCGAATGATAATGAACCGTTTCACCGAGTTGAGTGGTGAAATTCGAATGAGGTCGATGACCAAAATGATACGCTTTTTACCTTGTCTAATGAAAGATAACGAAACTCAATTCAAATCCATGATAGACATTTTAGAAAATAGAAAATAAAATGCAACGATATGAAAATGTGATAGGAAAGTCGGAAAAATTTATGGCCGTATCATATAATAGTATTTTCATCGTTCCTTTTGCATTCTTTCGAATTTACGGTCGAGAATAGGCATTGAATAATGATTTCACGCTACCAGGTCAGAGATAGCGCTGCAGCAAGCCAATTGAAAACAATTTATTCCTTTATCTTATCGTCATTCCTGCATTAATTACACGGAATGTTAAACGGTACAGATTTCTATTCACAGACGCCTATTCACTTGTTCATATTTCCCTTTCAATCTCCTTTTATTATTATTTTCATATTTATTTTCATAGTAATGATATTTGCATTATTTGCTTGATAACTCTTCATTAATCTTCTTAACATACCAATACAGTAATGTTTGATTCGATTGAAATAAAAATTTTGCCAAAAATGAAGAGCCAGTGTTTCTTAAAGTGACTATAATTCAAATTATGTACATCTCTAGTCAGCTGATTTTAAATGTTAATGTATTCTGCCGATTGTTTATAGGAACACAGTCTTAGTAGTAGAATTCGTTTTACCATCAGAGTTATGATCAATGACTAGGATATAAAGTTTCTAAAGATATACAATGCAAAGAGAAAAACAACTCATTACCTATAGAGAATAACTATTATCCATATACATATATATTTTGCAAAATAGACATCCAAGTCCCTCAAAATACACGGCTATAATTTATACAATTTTTACAGAAAACTACAAATTGATCGTTTTAATTATTCTGGTAATTTTTATGCAAAACTTTGCTATATACGTGTTTTCTTTTTTTTCTTTTTTTGGTAAGTGTGATAATCTGCAAAAATTTGGTCGTTAATTTTTTAAACGCTCTCTATTGCATTCGACAATGATTCCCGTAGTGACGTCAGAGGCGTGTAGAAAGTTGACAAGAAAAATCTACATTCCTGCATGCGTTCTGGCAGTTTTACATTCACCGTCGCGACGTGGCCGTCTACTAGAAGAATCCGACCGCGTGTACGCGCCAGATAAAACTCCGTTCCTTCATATCGTATTCTGTCGACGCGTCTTGACGGGTCACGTATGGGGGTCTTACAACTAATTACGCCAATGAGAGATGTCGTTCAAGATGTACGGCCAAAATCTGCCTTTTGTCACTCGTGTCTCCGTTATCCGTATTTTGTAGCAGTCAAAACAACTGAGTGAGAAATGGCAACTTGAAGAAAACTACATGAATTGTACACCAAATTTGAAAGAAACTGTATATACATATGTTCACTGTCAACTGTACATACATGTATATACATTTATTTCATGCATTTTCGTCACGAGCAATTTTTGTTTAAAAATGTACGCTAAAAACTTGATAATTAATTAATTTCTATCTATAAGAAGCTTCAAAATCTATCTAAAATACAACTTATCCTTTCATCCTGGGACAAAAATCGTAACACTATATTTATTCTACGTTCGTATCAAAAAAAAAATTAGCTTAAAACGCTTAAAATAAAAATTATAAAAAATTCGGATATTAATTGAATTCCATTTGTAAGAAGATTCAAAAGCAAGTCAATATATAATTTATGTTTTCGTTTTAGAGCAAGAAGCAGGAGCCATTACTGTCCTACATTTCTCCATTCATGCATCCTAAATTCCTAGTTTCCCCTAGTTGCGTGGTAAAGCATAAAGACGGCCCCCACCATCGCGTAGTTTGAAACAGGTTGACGGTAATGGCGATACTCGAGTCGGCACAATAACATTGCACGCGAGAATTTTTTTCCCGTGGTCGTTCGTAAATCCACGATTGACGGAACGCGGGAGTACGCGTTAAGCCTTGAAGTCTGTAACCGGAGTCTTGGTTTGTTCGCTTGCGTCTTGAGTTCCAGGACTCGCCAAGGATCTTTCTCTTCGTCTCTTTCTTTCTTCCTTCTTCTATCTTCCTCGTTTGCTACGAGCGGGCTCAACGAAGAAATGGAGGGAGGAAAGGGGGACTTTGAGAGCGGTCCAGCAACTCCCCCAGAAAACGTGTATGTGCGCGCGCGCACGCATGAGAGACGTATATACGTTTCGTTGTTAATACTCTAACTAACGTTGGATAGCGATGGGAATGATTATCGTATTTTACTCATTGTTTGGCATTCACAGATTCGTTATACGTATATAAATTTAAAAATTAATTATATAATCTATATTATTAATACTGCGTGAAGAAGACAAAGTGTCAATATATAATTTATTATGTATTTGACTTGGAAATTTTGTAAGCAAATCCTGCATAACACTGTGTATAGATATGTGATGGCCATATTTTATGGTCTTTCAAATATTCTCCATATTGATAGCCTTTATGGTAAATGTTTACAAGTTATGTTTGACGAAATGTAAGTATTTAACAGGGACGACCTTGAAACGACTTTGAGCGGAAGAATCCTTGAACAAGTGTGCTCACCGGACGATACTGAATCTGTAACGCGTGTTTACATTTGCATATTAATGAGCTTCCAAACCGGATATTTTTAGGTTCTACTTTAATTATATCGGTTGGTGTCACGCGAACATGATGTTTTGGAAGCAATGTTTCTTTCAATCTGATAATTCCTTTCGGCGTTATCTCATGAATTACGCATCTCTATTTAAAAATTTACATCATTCCATAATCTCTATTATACAGTGTTTTTTCTCATCAAACATGTCACAACATTTCTATCATAATTATAACAAACAATATTTATGTATTAATATCTTATCAAGCAGTAAGATTCCCACCGTTACATAATCTGACATAATACATTTTGTCAGTCACAAAGTCTATCAGTCCTACAGGGTGTGACATTATACATGGTATAGTTGGACGGAAGGCAAAACTAAGTCAATATATACATTAAAAATACATACTCTGTTTAAATACTGCATTTTAAACAAATTTTGCTTATTTATAAAAAGTTAACATCGAATAAACTCAACAAATTACCAGGCTTCGATTATAATAAGCAATCCTAAATATACCAATTTTCGCGTTACATTTTAAACAAAACCGAAGAAAGGTTACACCCATCGCTGGCTTCACGCACACGACTTTCGCCCATCGGACGAGCATCGAAAGGGACCGCTGGTGGAGGGAACGCGAAAAGTACGATTGGTGGGGGGAAGAAAAACGACTCGCAAGAGAGAGACGCAACGATAGGGAGGAAGTGAGAAAGACAGAAAAAAACGACATCCATTGAGAATTACGGTATTCGTCGAGTAGTGAGTAGAGGAACGGACAGAGTATTGGAGGGGCTCATTAGAAACTCAAGGCAGTACGGCGCGGCGGCGCGCGCGTAATATTATTTCCTCGTGGAACGCAGGGGCTAAGGCTGATCAAATGCCGGGTACCGTTCGGGAAAGGATCGAAGTCCGCTCCAATTTCACGTGCAACGACGCCAGCGCCCCGTTATGATCGCTTCGCTTCCAACAGAGAGAAACTTGTTCCGACCGCGGAGGGAAAAGGAAAATCTCCACCGGTCTTTACGCTCCCTTATGCATACATAAGTACGCAAGCGCGAGCGCGCGGTTTTCCAGCTGTCCGTCGAGCGACCTTTGCAAACGACCAGTTCTCCTCCGCCAGGAATTCTGACCTCGTAACGGAATGACTCTACGCACAAGCTATTAGACACGGGAATACGGGGACGTAAGATATCGTCACAAGGGGAAAGCTATTGCGGGACGGGTATCAAAGTGGACTCTACTGTGGGATGCAAGAATGGAGTTAGGGTAATCAGGTCCTTTTTATATAAAATGCACGGATTGTTTATTATTTTACATTATATCATAGTGAAGTATAAAAGAAAGTTTAAAGAATACAAAAGACAGGACAATTTTAGAAAAATTATGAACAGATATAGATAATATAGATGACTGTTACGAAATATTTAGTACAGCAAAGTTATTATGCACAAATATGAACTTTTAAACTTTCTTTTAATTGACACTAATGTATTTGTTTCAGATTGTATTATTATACTTCTAAAATTGATCAAGCTGTGATAAATTTTGTGAATCGTTGCCATTAACGCATAATTTAATGCTTGTCAAACACTTGGCTAGATGTGATGTCAACAAGATTAACTATGGACAGTAAAAGTGTCAAATGATATAGTATATTCATATCAAAATATCTCCTTACTAATTCATTTTATAAATCCTAACTCTGCTAGCATTTCAGACATCGGTATTAATTTGTTAATGATATGGAGCATGTGTAGAAATGCGATTAACCAAAATATGCAATTGATATCATCCTAACCTCTGAATTCACTCCCATTTATAATCTTTAGATTCATAAGACACAGACGTGATAACGTCTTTCAGTGGGTGGAATGGCGATGGTGATCGTTGAAATTTGAAATTCGTGAAATGAAATTCCTCGAGATTTGAAAATATCGCCATTATTTTCTATTACAGAATTCATGTTCGAAGTAACAAAATGGAATAAAAGGATGTTTGATGTAATTGTAGTTCTCAATAAATCTGATATTGTTAAGCAGATAATACTTATACCAATAAAGTAATAAATGAAGTAATATAGAAGAAAATTATGTACTTTAAAATTAGTAATCAGTTACTAAACAAACAAAATGATGTACACGTGTAATGTGTCATCACTTAGGGATTACAAAGAAAAATTCTTAAGAAATGAGGCTCAATGCGAATGGAATGATGATGATGAATGGTAAAAAATTTCAATTTCTTTCGCGCGATTTCCAGGTATTGAATAAGGCCCTTTGTTCCGTTTTAAGCGGTCCTCCCGCGGTCCTCCCGCGATCCTTTTAGTTCTCTTAACCTTGCGTTCTTCGAATTTTTATGTATATATAGTTATATTCAATATATCCGAGATTAAAATCTCGCACTCGTTTCAAAAAAGAAGATTTTAGATACTGGTAGAAATATTCTAGCATAAAATTTAAATAACAAATCACACGTATCAAAAGTGAGTCTTTCATAGCTTCTTTAACCATGTGATAACTTTTTTAATGGTACAAGAACATCATTGGATCGAAAATGACCTAAAGCGCATAGTAGTATTTAGTCTCCCAATTAACGAAAGGAAAAGAAACAAAAAATAAAATGAAATAGCAAAAAGTATTGCGTTTGTACAATATTTTCAAGAGGAACCTAATAAAGGTACCAAAAATGGCAACACAAAGAGAAAGCGCATATTCGAAAAAAAAGAAAACGAATTCAAATTAACGCGACGCTCGAAAAAGCTAATCTCGAAAAGATCAAGGATATCCTTTCGATTAACGCGACGAGTTCGCAAAGATCTCAGTGCTATGACGAAAGAAAGCCTTAAAAGAGCAAGAACTTTCGTACACGACTTTTTCCTACTGTTGAAGCAGATCACTATCCTCTATATTTTACACGAAATGTCCCACGTGACCCGTCGACCTTTACGCGCGTAAATTTTCTGTTTGCCGACCAAGCAGTTCGAGGATGATAAACAAACTCGAAATCCTAATCTAACCGGACAGTATGCAGACTTTTTAGTATTTTTCTTCTCTTTCATTCGTACGAAATCTGGAAAATTTCGTTCTAATATACATACAGTAGTTACAAAAAGGACGTACACATACCATTATTTTGCAAAGAACCATATTTTTTATCAAGTTAAAGATTACACATTTCATTTCCGTAGTATCAAATTTTTGTAGTCATACTATTGGATGATATGACGCTTAATATACTTGAATTTAGTTAATTAGTATACAAATGCTATAATAAATACAGTGGTGTATAAGCACTTTTCGTAGTTACTATATACCAATGTAAATCGAATGTATATCGGACTAGATCGTTCGATAAGACACACAGTACGATCGATCGTTTCGTGGAAAGGTGACAGGTCCCTTAACTGTAGGCATACCTTTTCAACGTGTGTACGAAGCTTATCCAAAACGCAAAAGCACCTGTGTGCTGAATCCGTGAGAACACTCCGTTAAATACACTTCTTAAGCACACTGTATTCACTAAAATGTGCACACTTAGGTTTTTAGTCCGTGGAGTTGTTACAAGAGATCTGGTAAACACACGCGCACACGATACAAACTGAGAAACGCACGCTTCAACTTCGTACTAGCGGTAGCGTGTCGCGCGAACCGTACCGACGTCTGCGCCAATGCGTTTGCGGCTTCGAACTCCAAGCGGTTCTTCGACAATTCCCGCCGCCCTTCCCCTGAAGTTAGTTTCCACTGGAGTTTCTTTTGGAGCGCCCCACCTCCCGTTTCGGTTCGCCCAACAGTGTTTCAAGAATATTGTCAAGTAAACCTCGCCATCTATGAACTCACACTGACGCTAGATTTATTCTCTGATGATAAAGTCGGGCTCGCGCGGAAATTTGACCGATGCAAAGTACACTTCTGCATTTGTAATCAAAAAATAATTCGCATACGTGCAATAAAAGACAAAGAAATTGAAATTTTTGAATTTTTAAAAATTCCAATCCCTTCGCTTTCTGTTTCACCAATATTATAACAGAAGTATATTTTCTGCCAGTCCATTTGAAATTTCATCATTCTTGATACATTCAATTCTGACAGAATCTGAATTATATTTTTGAGAATATTTTTAAATTTCTTACTTAAAAAATTGCTTGAAATTATGTGTTAATATTGACCCGGTGGTCAATGTACCAACTGAGAACAGGATAGATGTGATATTAAATACGTATGTATTAAATAGGACTAGGATTGGGACTTTGTGTGTCACGTTCTGAAATACCGACCTCAAAAAAGATCAAAGTGTTTCTTACGCCCTCTACAATTTATAATATCGTGTTAATTGCAAGCACAGATGATTGTAATTAGTTCGTTCGAAAGCGGTTTGTTTACCCAGACAAAACTTTAGCTATTTCTTGATTAAATAAACTTCTGGTCAATGAATTCATCTATCTGAACGTGAACTATTACTATATGAACGAGAAATCATAAATGGCAAAGAGAATCAGAATGATTTTCATTTATATTTGTAAAAACATAATCGCGAATGCAGCCAATTAGCTCACATTACTTGCTATATAATTCATAATTGTATCATATAATATGATACAATTAGTAATTATATGTCAAATAACAATGATTGCCAGGTCTCACCGCGTGGAGGTTGCTGCATGTGGAGACCCACCCTGAAAACAAATTTCAATTAAATCTTGAATTAATCGTACAACGCGATATTTTCTATTTGCATAAATATTTAACAATCTTTATTGTCATGACAATATAGAATAATTGAAGTCAAAAACAAACAAAATATTTTCTACTATCTACTTTCCATTACTCTACGCATGTACTAACTACTTCTACTACATAATTCAAAAATAGCCTACTTATCCATAAATCTAACTTAACTATAATCCACAAGCAACACTCTACTAAACCATAACATTCATTCCATTCGAACATATTTCCTATCTAATTCAATAAACTTACAATAAACCTGCAATAAAGAGAAAGATAAGGGAGCATCTTATGGAATAAATGTACCTTCCAACATCTTCAATACATTTCATGTACCTTGAGGTAACGTACATCTCTCTCCATAGGTCTTATGGAGAGCCCTGGAAAAAACTTAAATTCACATTAATTTCATCGAAACTTAAAGTTCTTTATAGGCCCTACCTACATCAAAGTTAAAATTTTCCTGTTTTGACTCTATACCTATCAATGTTTCTTTCTAACACTAACCTGCGCAAAGTTCTATAGTTTCCTTATAAGCCCTATCTATTAAGCCCTATCTAGCAATTTAAACATATCTCTTTAGGGATCCCATATATCTAAAGACCTAATGTTCTGAACTAAGTTTAAGTAGAAATTTACTTCCTATCTGTAAAAACCTAAACTCGTTTAAGAACCCTAATCATATAAAAATCTAAATATTAGAAGGAAAGAGGATGGGATATTATATGTGTAGGATATTGTACAGGATATGTCTTCTTTCGTTGGTTCTCCGATGGTATCTGAAACAAACTTAAATCGGATAAGGTTTAGTAGAATTTTACAAGAATTTTACAATTATAATACACAGTAGATAAGGATGAAAAGCTGCTTCGTGATTTTTAGCTCTTCTCAAAATTCCACTGTCCATTCTTGAATCTTTGATACAATACTTATAATTTGAAATGTTGTTTATGTATATAAGTATACTTCCCAGAAGTTGTTAGATCTATAACAAACTTATTTATTTTATTAGTACATATGATAGAATAAAAGGTGAAAGCTGAAGGAAGAACGTTTTAGACATAAAAAACGATTAAATTATAAAAATAAATCATAGTATTTTCTTATATATCCATCATTTTATCATGTTAATCAGAATTGTACAAGTTTAAAGCAACTTGAATTTGAGTTTGAAATTAAATACTTCAATTTAGACTTTATCAAAATTGGAAAATATATTTTAAATATGAAGATGAGAAAAAAAAAGATTAAAGTCACAATTTGCTTTATCGAATTATTTAATAATACATCTATATTTTCTTTTTATAAAATGAGTTTAACTTTTGTTCATTGCATTAAAAATTTCCGACAATTTTAATGTGTTCGTTTTTTTCATTTCAATGACTGTGTGTGTGTGCAGTTTCAATTGTTCAACAGTTCAAATCTCTATTTCATTATATAATTTTTGCACAAATTACCGAGAAAGACACTTTTTAAAAAGTCGAACTCTACTACATTTTACTTTAACTTTGAAACTTTTCTTTCAACTTTTGGAAAGGCCAAATGATTTTTATTGTCAACGCGAAGAGTCGAACTTACGTCGAATTACATTCGAACAACGTTTTCTGTGCAAGATTCTCGAATATAAACGATGATCGCGAAGAAACTTTGATTTATGCATCTACAAAATTACTTTGTGCTTAATTAATCGAAAGTACTACGAACGAGAAAATTATAACTCTAATAACAAACTGTTACTGTTAATATCATAAAATAATGAAATAAGATCTTAATTATATAATGATATATTTCAAACAAATTAATAGACTACAAAATGTTATTAACTTCATTATCGTTATTTCCCATTTTCTTTTCATTTGATAGAAAATTTTTATATCGTACAATTCAAATATATTGATATATCACCTTGCATCTTTTTCGAAATGCAATATACATTTTTTTTATGTTTTGTACGTTTTGTAATTATGAAATAAAATCATCTATAATAATTTTAAGTAATGCAACCTCAAATTAAACATATTCATCAATATCGAACAGACATATTGTTCAACAGTATTTCCATTAACAAACGCCCAGAGGGATGCTGAAAAAGAAAAAAATCCAACAGCCAGAAGGGCGATCCACTCGATAAAATACCCGAACAAACCGTGAGTGGAACATTTTTCTATTTCGCAACGCTAATTTTATTAAATCTATAATTATAAAACAGAAATTTCTTAAAATAAACCGCGAAGAGTGCTTTATAATATTTCCAACACTATTTAATTTGCTATTGACAAAAAAAAAAAAAAAATAAGGAAAAATGAAAAATTCGCGGAAGCACACACCACACTAGGGTGTTTTAATCATTAATCATTGACGCAACACTAAATAAATACTAATCTATGCACTCAAGCTTCGACATACGCAACACTAATATCGAGATGTCGTAGTGCAGCTACATTCGAAGCTGCTGATGCTCGGCCACCTCTTTGCAACTGTCTTAGCTGCATTAGGTGACCCAGGAACAGAATCCAGAATAGCTTTCCACAATTCCAGTGGAAAAAGTTTGGGCATTTCATAGACGCAACACTACGTATAAGAACGCGATCATTCGTCAACGCAACGCTAATTGAAAAAATTACTGAAACAATCCCGATGAAAAATATCGCAACGCTAATTCTTAGGAGAAATTTAACACGAAGTTAATATTCGTAAAGGAAAAAATAAAAAAAATATTTCAACTATACGCGATGGTCACAAATCGCAACACTACGAAATTAATTCGACGTTATAATGTAATTTTAATTCAACTTAAAATAAAACAAAATGTGACAAATTCAAATTCTATTCTTTAATAAATTCTAACAATTATTCACGATAGAAAACACTGAATACAATCGCGATATCTTACAATTCGTAACACTAAAGCAAACGCGTCTTTTCATCGCAACACTAATCCAAACCGAAGTGAGTAATTTCTCGCAACTCTAATTAGCAACGCGAAACTTGGATTCGTAACTCTAATTAGCAACGCGAAACTTGGATTCGCAACTCTAATTGGCAACGCGAAACTTGGATTCGCAACTCTAATTGGCAACGCGAAACTTGGATTCGCAACTCTAATTGGCAACGCGAAACTTGGATTCGCAACTCTAATTGGCAACGCGAAACTTGGACTCGCAACTCTAATTGGCAACGCGAAACTTGGACTCGCAACTCTAGTTCAAACCGTAATTAATCATTCGCAACGCTAATTCAAATACCGCGATTAGCCCAACATGGTGATGGGCCGACATGTATGCCGGCTGACAGACAAATCAGAAACAAATACTACTACAAATACTAAAGGCGAGCACAGTGACAAAGTAGTAACGAGAATGACTTTCCACGCTTTGGACCCGAATGATCCAGAGGGTGAAAAGCCATTGGTAGTTGCCCTCTTGAGTGGCAGTTTGCCGGGCCTCTTCAGCTTATAGCCTCTTCTTTCTTCGAGCGCAATGCCCGCTGAAACTTAAATCTAAGCTCGAGACTTCTAAATCGCAAACAAAAAAATAACTTACAAAGGTGAAATAAAAATGTAAATCGCGGAAGCTGAACCAAGCGCACATGGATGAACAACGATCATAGCGATCGCTGTCCGTTCGCATGTACATGCTCGAGCAATAAACGTTCGTTTCGAGCCTACTCGCGACCGCGACCGCGGAATTCAAAAAATCGATGGGCAAAGCCAAAGACGATGGCATGTTCCATTCGTGTCAGCTTCACCGTCGATTTTTCGAATGAAATTTCCTGAAACAGGTTGGACACGCGAAAACGCGCCTACCCGACGAGAGACTGTGCCAACCTGCC